>JBBDGP010000079.1:1997500-2522500 GCA_037952835.1 Lithobates septentrionalis | reverse complement strand
GGTCAGTGATAAACTGCACAGTTTCTCCAGTGCTGAGAGTTCAGGTAGGAGGAGATTTCCACTTCAGCCTGTATACACACCCACATGTGTGATGCCAATATCATGTGACCTGGCTAGCTCTGAGAACAAGTAAATATTCTCTCCAGCATAAAAGACACAACTGAGCATATGCAGGTCGGATACCCTGCCTGTGTTAGCTGGCTTTCCCCAGATAGACAGTGCAGGAGGGAAGGATCTGTTCATACAGGATAAAACAGCCTTTTTACACAATGCAGAGGATAACCCCTAAAGTTCCACAGTGAGTATAACAAGCATGCTATGCTGCAAATACAGACAGATTTTTACTGTTGTGGATTTAGTAACATTTTAACATGTCTCTGACCCCATGTTAGTGCTGTATTGACATTTTTAAATGTTTACATGTGTAAAACTCAATAAAATGTATTAAAACATTTTTACAATTGGGGAGGGGGTCAAGTGTCAAGGGGTAGGATTAGGTGTTAAAAGTTAATTGTTGGATGGGTGCCCTAGGGTAGGAAGTAGTAAGGCACTACGGTAAGCTTGGGTAGAGCTGAAACTAACAGCAACAGAGTCCTGACACTAGAGCATAAAATACTGATAAATGGCTTTCCCCTTGTCAATAAGGGCAACCTGTTGCCTGACACATAATCTTTCTGAGCATATTTCTATGGCATATGTTGTTCTCCTTATTTTTTTATTTTTTTACATTACCTGTGGAAAACTGTGTTTTGTCAGTAGTTTCAATACATAGACTTTTATTCTATGTAATAAGATGTTATGGGCACATGGTTGCGTACAGTGTATTATTTTATTTCCATGCTTTCCTATTAATGAGTTTTGCTAAGTTATAAATTGTGTCTTATACCAATATATTAATTTTGTGTTTTACATTACAATACAACAATTGTTCATCTCAATACATATTTCTTTACATTGGTGTTGCTAGACTTCAGGCACGCATAGTTTATCACAGTCTTCTAAGCACATTGCATATGTGGCAAGTTTGTGCCAAGTTCTTCACCATTCTATCAATGCCCCTGTTTATGAATAAGTGCATTGCAATCCATTGTGCTCAGGCTCCACCCGGCCCCCCAAAAGATTAGTGTTTAGAAATTATTCTGTAGCCCTCTTTTAGGAATTATTACAGGAAATGGCTCTCCCCAAACAGGATATTGCATCTAATCTGTAGGTAAACAAAAGAATCAGAACCTGGGTTTGATAGTACATTTGGCAGTGTCTCCATCCAGTACAGGGCCTCTGTGAACAGAGGGGATCCCTTCTTGGCAAATTAATCAGTAATCTAAACAAAGTAATTGGGAGCAGAAGAGCCACTGCAACTAGCATATAACATTAACCATAAGTATACAGTATAGATGGGACTTTTAAACTAGGCGACGGGGGGAGGGTCCAGACATAGAGATAGCCAGTGTGAAACGTATTTCAGTTGGTAGTATTGGGGGCATTAGTGGTAGGTTGACTAAAACACCTAAACCCATGGTAAGTATAGTAAAAAGTCATATTTGCAACCTCAGAACACCCAATAAGGAGATAGTATGTGTCAGACAAAACGACGAGGCATGTTCACTAATGCCAGAAGTCTGGCAGACAAGATGGGAGAACTAGAGCTGCTACTGTATGGGGAGGAATTAGATTTAGTGGGAATTTCAGAGACCTGGTTCAATAGCTCTCATGATTGGCTGTCAACCATTCAAGGGTATTCCCTATATCACAGGGGTAGGGAGGGTAAAAAAAGGGGGAGGGGTATGCCTGTATATCAAAAATGATATACAGTTGAATGTGAGGGATGACATCACTAATGGAGCAAGGAAGGAGGTGGAATCCTTATGGGTAGAGTTACAAAGGGAGGAAACCCAGGAGAAAGTAATACTGGGAGTATGCTATAGGCCCCCTAACCTGAGGGAGGAGGGGGAAATGGACCTCCTATCATAGTTTGGAATGGCGGCCAGGATGGGAAGTGTCATTATAGTGGGAAATTTAAATTATACAGACATAGACTGGGTGGAAGGAACCGCGCAATCATCTAAGGCTCGCCATTTCCTAAATGACTTACAGGACAATTTCATTGGTCAGATGGTAAATGCACCAACAAGAAACAATGCCTTACTAGACCTACTTGATCACGGATGTAGAAATATGGGGCAACTTAGGAAACAGCGATCACAGGTCAATTCCTTTCAGCATAAATCACATGGATAGGAAACATAAGGGGAATACAAAGACACTGAATTTCAAAAGAGCCAACTTCCAGAAACTACGCTACTTGTTAGAAGATACTAAATGGGATGAAATCCTAGGAATAAAGAACACAGAGGAAAAATGGGTGTGCTTCAGGAGCATATTAAAAAAGGGTATTAGCCAGTGCATCCCAAAGGGTAATCATTTTAAAAGAGCTAATAAAAGCCCTGGGTGGCTTAACGCCAACATAAAAATTCATGTAGAAGCAAAGGAGAAGGCCTTCAAAAAATACAAGCCTGAGGGATCATCATCAGCATTCCAACTGTACAAAGAATGCAATAATAAATGTAAGGTGTAATCAGGGTGGCTAAGATAAAGCACAAAAGGCACATAGTGAAAGAGAGTAAGAAAAATCCCAAGAAATTCTTTAAGTACATAAATAGTAAAAGAGAGAGGACAGATCATCTTGGCCCCATAAAGATGAGTGAGATGGCAAAGGTTTTGAACATATTTTTCTCCTCAGTCTTCACAAGGGAAACGGGGGGGCTTCAGTAACCATAACTGCAATGTTTATCCTCATGACACGTCACAGAAAGCCCCCCATGGTTAACAGAGGATAAAATCAGATACAGACTTGAAAAACTTAACATAAATAAGTCACTGGGACCAAATGGCTTGTACCCGAGGATCCTTAAGGAACTCAGTCAAGTAATTGCCAGTCTCCTGACTTGTATGGTACCAGCTGATTGGAGAAAAGCCAATGTAGCACCACTCTTGGGATATTTGTTATAGCAAAAAGTAAAAGATATTGTGTTTTTTTCAAAATAGTCTCTCTTCTTTTGTTTATAGCGCAAAAAATAAAAAACGCAGAGGTGATCAAATACCACCAAAAGAAATCTCTATTTGTGGGAAAAAAAGGACGTCAATTTTGTTTGGGTACAACATCGCACGACCGGGCAATTATCAGTTGAAGTGACGTATCGCAAAAAATGGCCTGGTCATTGAGCAGCCAAATCTTCCGGGGCTGAAGTGGGTAAAATAGGACCAAGATATATCCCTAGGAACTACAGACCAGTTAGCCTAACTTCAATAGTATGCAAGCTCTTGGAAGGGATGATAAAGGACTATATACAAGATTTTAGTAATCAAAATAGTATCATTAACAGTAATCAGAATGGATTCATGAAAAATCGTTTGTGCCAAACAAATCTATTAACCTTCTATGAGGAGGTGAGCTACCATCTAGGTGAAGAAAGGCCCATAGACGTAGTGTATCTGGATTTTGCAAAGGCATTTGATACAGTTCCCCACAAATGTTTACTATACAAGCTATGGTCTGTCGGCATGGACCAAAGGGTGAGTACCTGGATTGAAAACTGGCAAGTTCAACAAGGGCAAGTTCAACAAGGGCAAGTTCAGAGGGTAGTGATAAATGAGAAGTACTCAGAATGGTCCAATGTTGAAAGTGGGATCCCTCAGGGTTCTATCCTGGGACCAATCCTATTTAACCACTTGCTGCCTGCCGTATAGCAAAATAACGGCGGAAAAGTGGTTTCAATATCCTGACTGGGGCGTGCATCACGGCGATCGTTGTTGCAGTGTGTCAGTCTGACACACCGCAACACTGATCCAGGTGAAGAGTCTCTGACGGAGACTCTTTACCATGTGATTAGCCGTGTCCAATCACTGCTTATCACAGTGTAAACAGGAAGAGCCGTTGATCGGCTTTTCCTCACTCGCGTCTGTCAGACGCGAGTAGAAGAGAGCCGATCGGCTGCTCCTCTGACGGGGGGGTCTGTGGCGATTGATTATCAGCGCAGCCCCCTCGAGGATGCCCACACTGGACCACCAAGGACGCCACTAGGACCACCAGGGATGTCACCACGAGGTATGCCACAATAGACCAACAGGGATGCCAATCAGTGCCCACAATGGATGCCAATCAGTGCCCACAATGGATGCCAATCAGTGCCCACAATGGGCATCACTGATTGGCATCCATTATTGTTTGGCACCAATTGGCATTCATCCATACAATCAATTAGTGTACATTAGTGCCACCTATCAGTGCCCATCCATGCCCATCTGTGCCACCTATCAGTGCCCATCTGTGCCGCCTATCAGTGCCCATCTGTGCTGCCTATCAGTGCCCATCCGTGCCACCTATGTGTACCCATCAGTGCTGCATATCAGTGCCACCTATCAGTGCCCATCAGTACCGCCTATTGTTGCCCCATCAGTGCCCTTCATCAGTGCCCATCAGTGCCACCTCATCAGTGCCACCTCATCGGTGCCCATCAGTGCCGCCTTATCAGTGCCCATCAGTGCAGCCCCATCAGTGCCCATCAGTGAAGGAGAAAACTTACTTATTAACAAAGTTTTGTAACAGAAAAAAAAAACATTGTTTTTCAAAATTTTCGGTCTTTTTTTAATTTGTTTAGCGGAAATTAAAAATCCCAGAGGTGATCAAATACCACCAAAAGAAAGCTCTATTTGTGGGAACAAAATGATAAAAATGTAGTTTGGGTACAGTGTAGCATGACCGCACAATTGTCATTCAAATTGCTACAGCGCTAAAAGCTGAAAATTGGTCTGGGCAGGAAGGTGTATAAGTGCCCTGTATTGAAGTGGCTAATTTATTCATAAATGACCTGGAGGATGGGATAAACAGCTCAATCTCAGTATTTACAGACAATACTAAGCTAAGCAGGGCAATAGCTTCTCCGCAGGATGTGGAAACCTTGCAAGAAGATCTGAACAAATTATAGGGGTGGGCAACTACATGGCAAATGAGGTTTAATGTAGAAAAATGTAAAATAATGCATTTAGGTGACAAAAACATGAATGTAATCTACTCACTAGGGGGAGAACCTCTGGGGTAGGGATGAGCTTTGTGTACGGGTCGAACATGAGTTCGACTCAAACATTGGCTGTTCGCCCGTTCATCGAAAACCGAACATTATGGGCCATTCTCGCCAAATTCGAGCGGCGTGTAACGGTCCATAATGCACTGTGGGAGAGCTGTGCATTGCTGTATTATAAATTAGAAAAAGCAGGCACCATGACCTGCATGCTTTGGCCAATCCCAGCGCCCTCGGCTAAGAAAGCCATAATTGGCTAATTAGATTGAGCAGGCAGGTTATTCAGTTAGCTGCAGTGTATTTATTATATATATATATATATATATATATATATATATATATATACACACACACTGTATCCAGTTTAGCTATATCTAACTGCAGGCCGTTCCTGGTGTACTTTTTCTAATATACTTCAGGTAGGCAGGTTATTCAGTTAGCTGCAGTGTATTTAATACATATATATACAGACAGACTCGTATATATCCAGTATATATCCACTGTATCCAGTTTAGCTATAGCTGGCTGCAGTCCGTTCCTGGTGTACTGTTTCTAA
The DNA here is from genome assembly GCA_037952835.1 of Lithobates septentrionalis. Classification (NCBI taxonomy): domain Eukaryota; kingdom Metazoa; phylum Chordata; class Amphibia; order Anura; family Ranidae; genus Lithobates; species Lithobates septentrionalis. The sequence goes on along the minus strand of JBBDGP010000079.1, from coordinate 2,516,866 downwards.
TATACTTCAGGCAGGCAGGTTATTCAGTTAGCTGCAATGTATTTAATATACATATACAGACAGTCTCGAATATATATATATATATATATATATATATATATATATATATAGCTGGCTGCAGTCCGTCCCTGGTGTACTGTTTCTAATATACTTCAGGCAAGCAGGTATGTATATACAGACAGTCTATATATATATATATATATATATATATATATATATATATATTCAAACTTTGGGTGGGTTACTGCCTTTTCTTTGTCCTTGCTGTTAGATTGGAATAGTGTCAAGGTGGACTCCCTGTTCTCCACCGATATCCATTAACATAAACGAAGGGACACGTTCTCCAATGCAAATATATTTACTGAATCTTCAAATCATCAAAGTCGTCATGTACATCAATTGCAGCTACTGTATACAGTTGCAAGCATCCCTGCTCTTCCTCAGGCTGTATGGCTTTTGGCTCACACAAAGCCATACAGCCTGAGGAAGAGCAGGGATGCTCGCAACTGTACACAGTAGCTGCAATCGATGTACATGACGACTTTGATGATTTGAAGATTCAGTAAATATATTTGCATTGGAGAACGTGTCCCTTCGTTTATGTTAATATATATATCCTTCCTGGTGTACTTTTTCTAATATACGACTGGCAGGCAGGTTATTCAGTTAGCAGCGGTATATTTAATGTATATATATATATATATATATATATATATATATATATATATACACACATATACATATATACACAGACTGTCTCGTGTATATATACAGTATATCCACTGCATACAGTTTAGCTATATCTGACTGTAGGCCAATCCTGGTGTACTTTTTCTAATATACTTCTGGCAGGCAGGTTATTCAGTTAGCTGCAGTGTATTTAATATATATATATATATATATATGCACACACAGACAGTCTCGCATATAAATATCCACTGCTAGGGATGAGCCGAACACCCTCCTGTTTGGTTTGCAGCAGAACATATGAACAGGCAAAAAATTAGTTTGAACATGCAAACACCGTTAAAGTCTATGGGACACGAACATGAATAATCAAAAGTGCTAATTTTAAAGGCTTTTATGCAAGTATTGTCGTAAAAAGTGTTTGGGGACCTGTATCAATGCAAAAAAAAGTTTTAAAAACTTACCTTTTTTGGGAGCAGTGATTTTAATAATGCTTTAATAATTTCGTATCAATGCAAAAAAAAGTTTTAAAAACTTACCTTTTTTGGGAGCAGTGATTTTAATAATGCTTTAATAATTTCGTACCTGGGGGGTGTCTATAGTATGTCTGTAAAGTGGCGCATGTTTTCCGTGTTTACAACAGTCCCTGCACAAAATGACATTTCTAAAGGAAAAGTCGGTGTACACAGTACACAGTACCGTGCACCCCTAGTGCAGTAGCTACTACTTTTCTGGTGGTGTACACAATACAGTACACCCATAGTTTTTATTACATTTCTGTCGGTGTACAGAGTACAGTGCACCCATAGTGCAGTTGCTGCTACTTTTCTGGTGGTGTATACAGTACACAATACAAACAGTGCACAGTGCACATAGTTACTATTAGACTTCTGTTGGTGTACACAGTAGCATGCACCCCTAGTGCAGTTGCTACTACTTTTCTGGTGGTGTACACAATACAGTACACCCATAGCTGTTATTACAATTCTGTTGTTGTACACAGTACCGTGCACCCCTAGTGCATTTGCTACTACTTTTCTGGTGGTGTACACAATACAGTACACCCATAGTTGTTATTACACTTCTGTTGGTGTACACAGTACCGTGCATCCATAGTGCAGTTGCTACTACTTTTCTGGTGGTGTACACAGTACACAATACAAACAGTGCACCCAAAGTTGCTATTAGACTTCTGATGGTGTACACAATACCGTGTACCCCTAGTGCAGTTGCTACTACTTTTCTGGTGGTGTACACAATGCAGTACACCCATAGTTGTTATTACACTTCTGTTGGTGTACACAGTACCGTGTACCCATCGTGCAGTTACTACTACTTTTCTGGTGGTGTACACAGTACACAATACAGTGTAGTGTGGTGTTGCAAAACAAAATCCCCACCATGTCTGGAAGGTCACCAAGGAGAAGCAGACGCTCACAGGTAGGGATGAGCTTCGAGTTCGGGTCGAACTCATGCTGGACTCGAACATCGGCTGTTCGCCAGTTCGCCGAACAGTGAACAATTTGGGGTGTTCATGGCAAATTCGAAAGCTGCGGAACACCCTTTAAAAGTCTATGGGAGAAATCAAAACTGATAATTTTAAAGGCTTATATGCATGGTATTGTCATAAAAAGTGTTTGGGGACCTGGGTCCTGCCCCAGGGGACATGGATCAATGCAAAAAAAAGTTTTAAAAACGGCAGTTTTTTCGGGAGCAGTGATTTTAATAAAGCTTAAAGTGAAACAATAAAAGTGTAATATTCCTTTAAATTTCATACCTGGGGGGTGTCTATAGTATGCCTGTAAAGGGGCGCATGTTTCCCGTGTTTAGAACAGTCTGACAGCAAAATGACATTTCAAAGGAAAAAAAGTCATTTAAAACTACTCGCGGCTATTAATGAATTGCCGGTCCGACAATACACATAAAAGTTCAATGATAAAAACGGCATGGGATTCCCCCACAGGGGAACCCCGAACCAAAATTTTTTAAAAAAATGGCGTGGGGGGTCCCCCTAAATTTCATACCAGGCCGTTCAGGTCTGGTATGGATTTTAAGGGGAACCCCACGCCAAAATTATAAAATAAAATGGCGTGGGGTCCCCCCAAAAATCCATACCAGACCCTTATCTGAGCATGCAACCTGGCAGGCTGCAGGAAAAGGGGGGATGAGAGAGTGGCCCCCCTCCTGAACCGTACCAGGCCACATGCCCTCAACATTGGGAGGGTGCTTTGGGGTAGCCCCCAAAGTACCTTGTCCCCATGTTGATGGGGACAAGGGCCTCATCCCCACAACCCTTGCCCGGTGGTTGTGGGGGTCTGCGGGCGGGGGGCTTATCTGAATCTGGAAGCCCCCTTTAACAAGGGGACCCCCAGATCCCGGCCCCCCCCATGTGAAATGGTAAGGGAGTCCTACCATTTCACAAAAAAACTGTCAAAAATGTTAAAAATGACAAGAGACAGTTTTTGACAATTCCTTTAATTATATGCTTCTTCTTTCTTCTATCCTCTATCTTCTTTCTTCTATTTTCTATCTTCCTTCAGTTTCTTCCTCCATCTTCTTCTTCTTCTGGTTCTTCTGGTTCTTCTGGTTCTTCCTCCGGTGTTCTCGTCCGGCATCTTCCTCCGCGGCGTCTTCTTCCCTTCTTCTCCTCGGGCAGCTCCGCATCCATGATGGGAGGCTCCCGCCGTGTGACGCTTCTCGTCTTCTGACGGTTCTTAAATAATGGAGGGCGGAGCCACCCGGTGACCCCGCCCCCCTCTGGCGCACAGTGACTTGACGGGGACTTTCCTGTGGCATTCCCCGTGATGTCAGAGGGGGCGGGGTCACTGTAACTGGTGACCCTGCCCCCCTCTGACGTCACGGGGAATGCCACAGGGAAGTCCCTGTCAGGTCCCCGTGCGTCAGAGGGGGGCAGGGTCACCGGGTGGACCCACCCTCCATTATTTAAGAAGTGTCAGAAAACGAGAAGCGTCACACAGCATCACCGGGTGGCCCCGCTCTCCGTTATTTAAGAACTGTCAGAATACGAAATGCGTCACACAGTGGTAGCTTCCCATCATGGATGTGGAGCGGCCCGAGGAGAAGAAGGGAAGAAGATGCCGCAGAGGAAAATGCCGGACGAGAACACCTGAGGAAGAACCAGAAGAACCAGAAGAAGATGGAGGAAGAAACCGAAGGAAGATAGAAGATAGAAGAAAGAAGAATAATTTAAATAAAGGAATTGTCAAAAACTGTCTCTTGTCATTTTTAAAATTTTTGACACTTTTTTTGTGAAATGGTAGGGGTACTTTTGTACCCCCTTACCATTTCACACAGGGGGGCCGGGATCTGGGGGTCCCCTTGTTAAAGGGGGCTTCCAGATTACCATAAGCCCCTCGCCCGCAGACCCCCACAACCACCGGGCAAGGGTTGTGGGGACGAGGCCCTTGTTCCCATCAACATGGGGACAAGGTGCTTTGGGGGGCTACCCTAAAGCACCCTCCCAATGTTGGGGGCATGTGGCCTATTACGGTTCAGGAGGGGGGTGCTCTCTCATCCCCCCTCTTTTCCTGTGGCCTGCCAGGTTGCATGCTCGGATAAGGGTCTGGTATTTATTTTTGGGGGGACCCCACGCCATTTTTTAAAAAATTTTGGCACGGGGTTCCCCTTAAAATCCATACTAGACCTGAAGGGCCTGGTATGGAATTTAGGGGGACCCCCCCCACGCCATTTTTTTTTAAAAAAAGGTTCCCCTGTGGGGAATTCCCAAGCCGTTTTTATCAATGGACCTTTATGTGTATTGTCGGACCGGCAATTCATTAATAGAGTAGTTTTAAATGACTTTTTTTCCTTTGAAATGTCATTTTGCTGTCAGACTGTTCTAAACACGGGAAACATGCGCCCCTTTACAGGCATACTATAGACACCCCCCAGGTATGAAATTTAAAGGAATATTACACTTTTATTGTTTCACTTTAAGCTTTATTAAAATCACTGCTCCCGAAAAAACGGCCGTTTTTAAAACTTTTTTTTGCATTGATCCATGTGCCCTGGGGCAGGACCCAGGTCCCCAAACACTTTTTATGACAATAACTTGCATATAACCCTTTAAAATTAGCACTTTTGATTATTCATGTTAGTTTCCTATAGACTTTAATGGTGTTCGCGTGTTCGAACACATTTTTTGCCTGTTCGCATGTTCTGGTGCAAACCGAACAGGGAGTTTTTGGCTCATCCCTACTCACAGGCCACTAAAAGAGGGCAAACAGGCTCTGTGTCTACAGTCCACAGTGCTGGTCATTGACATGGTGCATATTCTGCAGGTGGCCGTGGGGCACGCTTGTCCTTTTTTTCTGCTGCTGGGACAGGGGCAGAAAAATTGGGCCTTTGGTGGTGGTGGTGCCACCACATTGTAACCCCTCATGGATACTCTTGTTGGGCGCAGGAACTGGCCCTGCTGTGAAAAATTAGATCAAAAATTGTAATTACATGCCCCTGTTAAACAGGGACAGAAAAATTGGGCCCTAGGCAGTGGTGGTGGTGCCCTAAACCAAAAATATTGTTGGAAGCTAGCATCATCAAGATTGAAGAGGGATAGGATAGTCACTCAGCATAGGCAGTCTTCAAGGGATCCCACATCCATAGAAAAATCAGGTACATCAGCATCAGGTGCTTGATAGCTGCTGCTGATTTAAGACTGATTGATTTTTATGAATGTGAGCCTATCAACGGAGTGTGTGGACAGACTCACTCTATGAACCATTACAAACCCTCCAGCAGCACTGAATGTGCGTTCAGAAAGAACTCTGGATGAAGGACAGGCCAGTAGCTCAATTGCATATTGAGCTAGTTGTGGCCAGTGGTCCATCCTCTGGACCCAGTAACCCAGTGGATGCTCTGTTTGGAAAGGTCTCCAAGTCTGCTCTTGCCCCTAGATATTCCTGCACCATGTAATGCAGACGCTGGCAATGTTTGTTTGAACCGATCAGACCTTGTCGCTGAGGACTGAAAAATTTTCTAAAGGCATCCGTCAGCCGGCCACCTTCTCCACTGCTCTTCCTCTGACTGAACGAAGCCTCAGCAACATGTTGTCAAGCACCAGGAAATTGTAACCTCCCAGGGTCTGGAAATGCATTGCACAAACCTTTCTTCAAGGTCTCCTGAAGATGTTTCATCTTCTGCTCCCTCTGTGAAGTCAGGATGAGTTCTACAACCTTACCCTTGTAACGTGGATCAAGAAGGGTTGCCGGCCAGTAATGATCCCTCTCTTTGATACCAAGATTCCTAGGGTCCTTACGCTGCACGGCCTCCCTGATTCTGCAAAGCCTGTGAAAGTTTGCAGAGGCATTCGATTCTGAGTCCTCTGGATCACACGTACAACTCCTTTGGTTTCTGGGGACTGAAAACCATCCCTTGAAGACTGCTGCTGAGTGTTATCCTCCACATCCATGCTGACACAATCCTCCTCCTCTTCTTCCTGTGTGTTTGGTGGGCCTGCAGGAATAATATCTAGATAAAGGAGGCCTTGAGAGGTAAGGAAGTTCTCCTATTCCTCCCGCTGTTCTGCCTCAAGTGCCCTGTCCATTATTACATGAAGCGTGTGCTCCAACAGGAAGACAAGAGGGACAGTATCACTGATGCATGCATTGTCGCTGCTCACCATCCTCGTGGCCTCATCAAATGGTGACAGGACAGTGCATGCATCCTTGATCAGTAGCCACTAGCGTGGCCAAAAGAAGCCAAACTCCCCTGACCCTGTCCTGGTGCCATACTCACACAGGTATTCATTGATGGCCCTCTGCTGTGTGTGCAGCCACTGCAGCTTTGCCAATGTTGAGTTCCACCTGGTGGACATGTCAAAAATGAGGCAGTTGAAGGACAGGTTGCATTCCCTTTGAATGTCAGCCATCCAAGCACTGGCATTGTATGACCGTTGGAAATGACCACAGACTTTTCTGGCCTTCCTCAGGAGATCTTGTAAGCCTGGGTACTTTCTCAAGAACCGCTGCACCACCAAATTCAGGATGTGTGCCAAACATTGAACATGGGTCAAGTGTCCCTGTTGGAGGGCGGAAAGAAGGTTGGTGCCATTGTTGCATGCAACCATTTGAGGTAAATCCCCAGATGTTCACCCACAAAGAGATCCATACAAATCCAAAGCAGGTATAGAGGCACTCACTGGCCTTGCAGAGGAAATAGATCAAAACAGCAGCATTTTTATTGTCAACTTTCGATAAAGCTCAGTCAGTATGTCCATCCATCTCAGTTCTCTTTCATCTTGAAAAAGATGGACTGAGCTTCATCAAACATCAACAATAAAAATGTTGCTGTTTTGATCTATCTCCTCAGCAAGGCAAGCACGTGAGTGCTTCTATTTTTGGCTTTGTATCATTATTAATAGAGATACCTCCAGATGAATGTTTCAGCAAAATCCAGTAGCAGGGACCACTGAGGATGATGTAGCATCTGTATTTGTGTAAGAGACCTGAAGACAGCAGTCACGGGGGATCTTCCAGCTGTTGTACAACAAGCCTGGAAGACAACTTCTCACTGGCAGGAACAGTGGTGTGGCACTGGAACTCAGAGTCATCCTATCTACACTGTGCTTTAGTCCCTCCATAATAGTTTCCAATCTGTTATGCAACCAGACCTCTAACTACCAGGAGTGGCCAGTGGATGCCTAACCTGGCTCTAGCCTACACTGGTTATTGAGCCCTAAGCTAAAAATAGGTATAGAATCCTAGATCAGAAGGGACAGGGTAAACTAGAATAACAGGAGATGCATTAAAACTATACTGCAATCAAGAGCTTCACCTACTAATATACTATAATGTGACCACTAGGGATGAGCCGAACACCCCCCGGTTCGGTTCGCACCAGAACCCGCGAATGGACCGAAAGTTCGCACGAACGTTAGAACCCCATTGACGTCTATGGGACTCGAACGTTCGAAATCAAAAGTGCTCATTTTAAAGGCTAATTTGCATGGTATTGTCCGAAAAAGGGTTTGGGGACCCGGGTCCTACCCCAGGGGACATGTATCAATGCAAAAAAAACTTTTAAAAACGGCCGTTTTTTCGGGAGCAGTGATTTTAATGATGCTTAAAGTAAAAAAAAAAAAGTGAAATATTCCTTTAAATATCGTACCTGGGGGGTGTCTATAGTATGCCTGTAAAGTGACGCGTGTTTCCCATGTTTAGAACAGTCCCTGCACCAAATGTCATTTTTAAAGGAAAAAATCTCATTTAAAACTGCTTGCGGGTTTAATGTAATGTCGGGTCATGGCAATATGGATGAAAATCGGTGAGACAAACGGCATGGGTACCCCCCAGTCCATTACCAGGCCCTTTGGGTCTTGTATGGATATTAAGGGGAACCCCGCACCCAAATTAAAATAAGGAAAGGTGTGGGGCCACCAGGCCCTATATACTCTGAACAGCAGTATACAGGCGGTGCAAACAAGACAGGGACTGTAGGTTTGTTGTTAAGTAGAATCTCTTTGTAATTTTGAATGGGTACATTTTTAACGTGTTTAGCTCCAGCCAAAAAATCTTTTTTAACCACTTGAGCCCCGGACCATTATGCTGCCTAAGGACCAGAGGTCTTTTTCCAATTTGGCACTGCGTCGCTTTAACTGCTAATTGCGCGGTCATGCAATGCTGTACCCAAACGAAATTTGCGTCCTTTTCTTCCCACAAATAGAGCTTTCTTTTGATGGTAAGAGAGAGAGGGGGGGTGGTGCTGCGCTAACCAGAGATGTCTCTACTTGTGGGGATAAATATTATATTCTGATATTCATAGATTACAAGAGAATTAAATAGTAAAAAACATCAGCAAATCGCATAGGTTGAAAATAGATATGGTGATTCAAAATAAATATGTGGATCCAATCAATACTTAAACATATAGGAATAAATACTGGTGTAAGGTTAAGACAAATAGTAACAACCGATTAAATAGTAAAACGCATCAGTAAATCGCATAGGTTAAAAATAGATATTGCTGATGTTTTTTACTATTTAATTCTCTTGTAATCTATGAATATCAGAATATAATATTTATCCCCACAAGTAGAGACATCTCTGGTTAGCGCAGCACCACCCCCCCTCTCTCTCTTACCATTGTTGTTTTGGGCTGGTGTTTGAGCCCTTTGTTTCGGTGCATGCAGCTTTCCAACAAGAGAAGTTGCATATAGTCTCCATTAACTGATTAGGAGACCGACTTCCCCAACTGGTAGCGCAGGAATAACTCTCGTTTTTTTCTTTTGATGGTATTTGATCACCTCTGCGGTTTTTATTTTTTGCGCTATAAATGGAAAAAGACCGAAAATTTTGAAAAAAAATGATATTTTCTACTTTTTGTTATAAAAAAATCCAATAAACTAAATTTTAGTCATACATTTAGGCCAAAATGTATTCGGCCACATGTCTTTGGTAAAAAAAATGTCAATAAGCGTATATTTATTGGTTTGCGCAAAAGTTATAGCGTCTACAAACTAGGGTACATTTTCTGTAATTTACACAGCTTTTAGTTTATGACTGCCTATGTCATTTCTTGAGGTGCTAAAATGGCAGGGCAGTACAAACCCCCCCCAAATGACCCCATTTTGGAAAGTAGACACCCCAAGGAAATTGCTGAGAGGCATGTTGAACCCATTGAATATTTATTTTTTTTGTCCCAAGTGATTGAAAAATGACAAAAAAAAAAAAAAAAAAAAAATATTTACAAAAAGTTGTCACTAAATGATATATTGCTCACACAGGCCATGGGCCTATGTGGAATTGCACCCCAAAATACATTCAGCTGCTTCTCCTGAGTATGGGGATACCACATGTGTGGGACTTTTTGGGAGCCTAGCCGCGTACGGGGCCCCGAAAACCAATCACCGCCTTCAGGATTTCTAAGAGTGTAAATTTTTGATTTCACTCTTCACTGCCTATCACAGTTTCGGAGGCCATGGAATGCCCAGGTGGCACAAAACCCCCCAAAATGACCCCATTTTGGAAAGTAGACACCCCAAGCTATTTGCTGAGAGGCATATTGAGTCCATGGAATATTTTATATTTTGACACAAGTTGCGGGAAAGTGACACTTTTATATTTTTTTTTTTTTCATAAAGTTGTCACTAAATGATATATTGCTCACACAGGCCATGGGCATATGTGGAATTGCACCCCAAAATACATTTAGCTACTTCTCCTGAGTATGGGGATACCACATGTGTGGGACTTTTTGGGAGCCTAGCCGCGTACGGGACCCCGAAAACCAATCACTGCCTTCAGGATTTCTAAGGGTGAAAATTTTTGATTTCACTCTTTACTGCCTATCACAGGTTCGGAGGCCATGGAATGCCCAGGTGGCACAAACCCCCCCCAAATGACCCCATTTTGGAAAGTAGACACCCCAAGCTATTTGCTGAGAGGCATGGTGAGTATTTTGCAGCTCTCATTTGTTTTTGAAAATGAAGAAAGTCAAGAAAAAACATTTTTTTTTTCTTTTTTCAATTTTCAAAACTTTGTGACAAAAAGTGAGGTCTGCAAAATACTCACTATACCTCTCAGCAAATAGCTTGGGGTGTCTACTTTCCAAAATGGGGTCATTTGGGGGGGTTTTGTGCCACCTGGGCATTCCATGGCCTCCGAAACTGTGATAGGCAGTGAAGAGTGAAATCAAAAATTCACGCCCTTAGAAAGCCTGAAGGCGGTGCTTGGTTTTTGGGGTCCCGTACGCAGCTAGGCTCCCAAAAAGTCTCACACATGTGGTATCCCCGTACTCAGGAGAAGCAGCAGAATGTATTTTGGGGTGTCATTTCACATATTTCCATGGCATGTTTGAGCAATATATCATTTAGTGACAACTTTGTGCAAAAAAAAAAAAAAAAATTTGTCTCTTTCCCGCAACTTGTGTCGCAATATAAAATATTCCATGGACTCGACATGACTCTCAGCAAATAGCTTGGGGTGTCTACTTTCCAAAATGGGGTCATTTGGGGGGGTTTTGAACTGTCCTGGCATTTTATGCACAACATTTAGAAGCTTATGTCACACATCACCCACTCTTCTAACCACTTGATGACAAAGCCCTTTCTGACACTTATTGTTTACATGAAAAAGTTATTTTTTTTTGCAAAAAAATTACTTTGAACCCCCAAACATTATATATTTTTTTAAAGCAAATGCCCTACAGATTAAAATGGTGGGTGTTTCATTTTTTTTTTTCACACAGTAATTGCGCAGCGATTTTTCAAACGCATTTTTTGGGGAAAAAACACACTTTTTTAAATTTTAATGCACTAAAACACACTATATTGCCCAAATGTTTGATGAAATAAAAAAGATGATCTTAGGCGGAGTACATGGATACCAAACATGACATGCTTTAAAATTGCGCACAAACGTGCAGTGGCAACAAAATAAATACATGTTTAAAAGCCTTTAAAAGCCTTTACAGGTTACCACTTTAGATTTACAGAGGAGGTCTACTGGAAAAATTACTGCACTCGATCTGGCCTTCGCGGTGATACCTCACATGCATGGTGCAATTGCTGTTTACGTTTGACGACAGACCGCCGCTTGCGTTCGCCTTAGCGCGAGAGCAGGGGGCGACAGGGGTGCTTTTTTTTTTTTTTTTTCTTTATTATTTTTTTGCTTTTTTAATCTTACTTTTAAACTGTTCCTTTCATATTTTTTTTTTTTTAATCATTTTTATTGTTATCTCGGGGAATGTAAATATCCCCTATGATAGCAATAGGTAGTGACAGGTACTCTTTTTTGAAAAAATTGGGGTCTATTAGACCTTAGATCTCTCCTCTGCCCTCAAAGCATCTGACCACACCAAGATCGGTGTGATAAAATGCTTCCCCAATTTCCCAATGGCGCTATTTACATCCGGCGAAATCTAAGTCATGAAATGCTCGTAGCTTCCGGTTTCTTAGGCCATAGAGATGTTTGGAGCCACTCTGGTCTCTGATCAGCTCTATGGTCAGCTGGCTGAATCACCGGCTGCATTCTCAGGTTCCCTGTTGAGACAGGAGAGCCAGAGAAAAACACGAAAGACGGTGGGGGGGGGGCATTCCCTCCCACGGCTTGTAAAAGCAGACTAGAGGCTAATTAGCCGCTAGGATTGCTTTTACATGAAAGCCGACCGCTGGCTGAAAAGAATGATACCAAGATGATACCTAAACCTGCAGGCATCATTCTGGTATAACCACTCAAAGTCGTGAATGGCGTACCTGAAGACAAAAAAATGGTTAACAATGGTTAACAATAAAGCACAGTAAACAGTAAAGTATAAATAATTACATACCTGAAAAACAAACATGATAAAACATAATAACAATAACAATAACAATAAAACATTGCAGAATAGAATACAGTAAAAAAGAGCAGAACAATAGAGAGAGAGAATAGAGAGAGAGAGAACAATAAAACTACAACTATTTTTTTTTATTTTATATATTTTTTTTTTACACTTTTTTTGTAACTAACTTTTATAACTGTAACCGGTTCCAGGTTCGGGTCTCTCAAAATGCGATGGCATCTTGGGAGACCCTGTGAAAGTGTGTCCTAGTCTGTGCAATGCTGTACCCTACGCTAATACTCAACTAGTGAATGGTAGCGTTCAAAACATTCACCAATGCAAAGACCATGATTGTCAGGACAGGAGGGACAATAATAGCGGGTGTCACGCCTATATCCGCGCTAGCTGCAGACACAACATCTTTTTTGGGGGGTTCGCTGGGTAGGGGTACTCGGGAGGACATAAAAATGCCTCTCATGCAGCCGACTGCATTTGGTTGGGGATGTGAATGGGGGAAGTACGGGCGCTGCAGAAGCGGTGGGTTCCCAATTAGGATTGGCGAATGCAGCAGGAAGGGCATTATGGGCACGACGGGCCTGTGTTTGTCTTTTTGGTGTCAGCAGGACACTACTTGTGCTTGCCACCTCACCAGCTTGAACTGCACTTATGGGACTCGCCACGTCACCAAGTGTTACTGCAGTGCTGGTTTGGCTACGACCGGGGTGTACTACGCCGCTGGCGCTTGCCAGTTCCCCAAAACGCTACCAAAAAAACTGTTAGCGATCGCAGGGATCAGGCCTGACTCTGCGAACGGTGCAGTTATGCGTTTAGAGTTTTGTAAGTGACAGTGATCGATCGATACTGCACTTGGGTGGGCTGGGCCGGGCCGGGCGGAGGGGCAAAACGCAGGTGCTAGCAGGTATCTGGGCTGATCCCGCTAACACTGCGTTTTTGGGAACCCTAAACTGCTGGTGACGCTAGTATAGATCTGATCGGATCAGATATTGATCTGATCAGATACTATACCACTAAGGGAGGTGTACGGTGCGTGCGTGGGTGTTAGCGGTACTGGCGCTAACCTGACGCTGCCTGGAGCTGGTGCTTGCCAGTTCACCAAAACGCTACCAAAAAAACTGTTAGCGATCGCAGGGATCAGGCCTGACTCTGTGAACGCTGCAGTTATGCGTTTAGTGTTCTGTAAGTGACAGTGATCGATCGATACTGCACTTGGGTGGTCTGGGCTGGGCCGGGCGGAGGGGCAAAACGCAGGTGCTAGCAGGTATCTGGGCTGATCCCGCTAACACTGCGTTTTTGGGAACCCTAAACTGCTGGGGACGCTAGTATAGATCTGATCGGATCAGATATTGATCCGTTCAGATACTATACCACTAAGGGAGGTGTACGGTGCGTGCGTGGGTGTTAGCGGTACTGCCGCTAACCTGACGCTGCCTGGGGCTGGTGCTTGCCAGTTCACCAAAATGCTACCAAAAAAACTGTTAGCGATCGCAGGGATCAGGCCTGACTCTGCGAACGCTGCAGTTATGCGTTTAGTGTTTTGTAAGTGACAGCGATCGATCGATACTGCACTTGGGTGGGCTGGGCCGGGCGGAGGCGCAAAACGCAGGTGCTAGCAGGTATCTGGGCTGATCCCGCTAACACTGCGTTTTTGGGAACCCTAAACTGCTGGGGACGCTAGTATAGATCTGATCGGATCAGATATTGATCCGATCAGATACTATACCACTAAGGGAGGCGCATGCTGCGTGCGTGGGTGTTAGCGGTACTGGCGCTAATCTGACGCTGCCTGGGGCGACACATATCACCGCCGGGCGATTAGGGGGCTAAACCTTTATTCGGTAATAAACGGCGGGTGCCCTGACACTATAAAAAATAAACAAACTAACCAGCGTCAACCGTAACGGTTATACGGTGATCAGTGGTGAAAGGGTTAACTAGGGGGCAATCAAGGGGTTAAAACATTTATTAGGTAGTATATGGGGGTCCCTGACGCTATAAAACGCTGACGGCGAACCTAAATATTTACCTCACTAACTAGCGTCACCAGCGACACTAATACAGCGATCAGAAAAATGATCGCTTAGTGACACTGGTGACGGGGGGTGATCAAGGGGTTAAAACTTTATTAGGGGGGGTTAGGGGGTACCCTAGACCTACAGGGGGGTAACAGTAACTGTGCTAACACAGTAACTGTCACAAACTGACACCTAGCAGTAATCAGAAAAAAAAAACTGCTGGTGTCAGTTTGTGACAGGGGGGGGTGATCGGGGGGCGATCGGGGGGGGGGATCGGGGTGTAATGTGTGCCTGGCATGTTCTACTGTGTGTGTGTGTGTTGGTGCAGTCACTTACATGTCGTCTCTCCTTGGGCCGGAACGGAAACTACCGACCCGAGGGGAGATGACATCATTTCCTTTGCTGCTGTTTAGCATACAGCAGCAAAGGAGTGTTCCCATTGGCCGGCGGCGATCGCGAGGGGGGGGCCACGAACGGATGGCCTCCCCCTCGTCTCCGATCGCCGGGGGATAAAACGGGACCGCCTCGGGCGGCGGGGGGGGGTCCGATCGGACCCCCCACCCGCGGAAGGCAAATCACGTACCATGTACGTGATTTTGCCTGCCCGTGCCGCCTTGCCGACGTACATCGGCGTGAGGCGGTCGTCAAGTGGTTAAGCTTTTTGGAAAACATAGGGAAGGGTTATCACCCCTGTGACATTTGTTTTGCTGTCTTTCCTCCTCTTCAGAAGATTTCACCTCACTTTTTTGTCCCAATGAAAAATGTTTTTTGAAAATTTGGGTTTTTTTGTGGAACAAGGATTGGAAAGCATCAGTGGAAAGGAGAAATTGTTTTCCCATATTAACTCTTACAGGAGAGAATTTCCCTTCCTAGGGGTAGATTTCATCTCACTTCCTGTTGTCTCCTTCCGTTTGCAAGTAGGAGTCGTTTGTAAGTTAGATGTTTGAAAGTAGGGTCCTGCCCTATATACTCAGCAGAAATTTGGGCCTTAGGTGTTGCTGTGGCCACAACACTGTAAGCCCTCACAGGGCCCTGCTGTGAAATATTAGATCAAGAATTGTAATTACATGCCCCTGTTGAACAGGAGCTGAAAAATTAGGCCTTAGGCACTGGTGCCACAACACTGCAACCCCTCACAGACACTCTAGTTGGAACGCAGGAACGAGCCCTGCTGCAAAGTATTGCTTCAAAAATTGTAATTACACGCCCCTGTTAGACAGGGGCAGAAAAATTGGGCCTTAGGCACTGGTGCTGGTGCCACAACACTGCAACCCCTCACAGACACTCTAGTTGGAACGCAGGAACGAGCCCTGCTGCAAAGTATTGCATCAAAAATTGTAATTACACGCCCCTGTTAGACAGGGGCAGAAAAATTGGGCCTTAGGCACTGGTGCTGGTGCCACAACACTGCAACCCCTCACAGACACTCTAGTTGGAATGCAGGAACGAGCCCTGCTGCAAAGTATTACATCAAAAATTGTAATTACACGCCCCTGTTAAACAGGGGCTGAAAAATTGTGCCTTAGGCACTGGTGGTGGCGCCCAGAACCAAAAATGTTCTTACAAGCTATCAGCGTGATGATTGAGGAGGAAGAGGATAATTACTCAGGGATAGTCACTCAGCATCAGCATAGGCAGTCTTTGAAGGGATCTGAGATTTCAAAAAAAATTATTCGGTTACATCAGCATCAGGTGCTTGGTAGCTGGTGGTGATCCAAGACTGATTCATTTTTATGAAGGTCAGCCGATCGACCGAGTCGGTGGACAGACGCACCCTGTGATCGGTTACCACGCCTCCAGCAGCACTGAATGTGCGTTCCGAAAGAACGCTGGATGCAGGACAGGCCAGTAGCTCAATTGCATACTGTGCAAGCTCTGGCCAGTGATCCATCCTCAAGACCCAGTAACCCAGAGGATTTTCGGTGGGAAAGGTGTCCAAGTCTGATCTTGCCCCTAGGTATTCCTGCACCATGTAAAACAGACGCTGGCGATGGTTGCTGGAACCGATCATACCTTGGGGCTGCGGACCAAAAAATTGTCTGAACGCATCGGTCAGACGGCCACCTTCTCCACCGCTCCTTCTTTGACTGACCAAAGCCTCAGCAACACGTTGTCCAGAAACAGGAGTTTGTAACCTCCCAGTCTCTGGGAACGCGTTGCACAGACCTTTCTGCAAGGCCTCCCGAAGATGTTTCATCCTCTGCTCCCTCTGCGATGGCAAGATAAGGTCCACAACCTTACCCTTGTAACGTGGATCAAGGAGGGTTGCCAGCCAGTATTGGTCCTTCTCCTTGATACCACGAATACGAGGATCCTTACGCAGGCTTTGCAGGATCAGGGAGGCCATGCAGCGTAGGTTTGCTGAGGCATTCGGTCCGGAGTCCTCTGGGACACTAAGGACAACAACGTCCGCAGCCACCTCCTCCCAGCCACGTACAAGTCCATGTGTTCCTTGGGACTGATCCCTTAAAGACTGCTGATGCTGAGTGCCAGGCTCCACCTCCATACTGACACAATCTTCCTCCTCCTCCTCCTCGTCCTCTTCCTGTGTGATCGGCGGGCACGCAGGAACACTGTCTGGATAAAGGGGGCCTTGAGAGCTAAGGAAGTCCTCCTCTTCCTGCCTCTGTTCTGCCTCAAGTGCCCTGTCCATTATTCCACGCAGCGTGTGCTCCAACAGGTGGACAAGGGGGACAGTGTCACTGATGCATGCACTGTCAGTGCTCACCATCCTCGTGGCCTCCTCGAATGGTGACAGGACAGTGCATGCATCCCTGATCATGGCCCACTGGTGTGGGGAAAAAAAACCAAGGTCCCCTGACCCTGTCCTGGTGCCATAGTCGCACAGGTACTCATTGATGGCCCTCTGCTGCGTGTGCAGCCGCTGCAGCATGGCCAACGTTGAGTTCCACCTGGTGGGCATGTCACAGATTAGGCGGTTCTTGGGCAGGTTAAACTCCTTTTGGAGGTCCGTCAGCCGAGCACTGGCATTATATGACCGGCGGAAATGCACACAGACTTTCCTGGCCTGCCTCAGGACATCCTGTAAGCCCGGGTACCTGCCCAAGAACCGCTGCACCACCAAGTTAAGGACGTGAGCCAAACAGGGCACATGGGTCAGTTGTCCCTGTCGGAGGGCAGAGAGGAGGTTGGTGCCATTGTCGCAAACCACCATTCCTGCCTTAAGTTGGCGTGGCGTCAACCACCTCTGAACCTGCCCCTGCAGAGCTGACAGAACCTCTGCCCCAGTGTGGCTCCTGTCCCCCAAGCACACCAGCTCAAGCACCACATGGCATCTTTTGGCCTGCGTACTTGCGTAGCCCCTTGAACGCCTACGGAGCACCGCTGGTTCCGAGGAAGAGGCCATGGAGGAAGAAGAAGAGGAGGGGGTGGAGGAGAGAGGTGTGTCACAATCAGCATTTTGGAGGCGTGGTGGCGGAACAACCTCCAACACTACTGCACCTTGTCCTGCATCCTTCCCAGCTGCCAGCAGAGTCACCCAATGCGCCGTGAAACTTAGGTAACGTCCCTGTCCATGCCTGCTGGACCATGAGTCAGCGGTAATATGCACCTTACCGCTGACCACCCTGTCCTGCGAGGCATGGACATTGCCTTCCACATGCCGGTAGAGAGCCGGAATCGCCTTCCGTGAGAAAAAGTGGCGTTTGGGTACCTGCCACTGAGGAACCGCACATTCCACAAACTCACGGAAGGGGGCAGAGTCTACCAACTGAAAAGGCAGCAGTTGAAGTGCTAGCAATTTTGCCAAGCTAGCATTCAACCGCTGGGCATGTGGATGGCTGGGAGCAAACTTCTTTCGGCGGTGCAGCAGCTGGGGCAGGGAAATTTGCCTGGTACAATCTGACGTCGGTGTACCAAAAGCAGATTGCCCACAAGTACTTGGCTGTGACACACCTAATTCTACACCTTCATTCCTCTCACTGCAGGTCTCAGAGAGGACTGAAGGTCTAGTGGGGTTGGAAATCTCAGCTGATGAGGAGCAAGGAGAGATCCTCTTTGTTCTTTGGTGTGGGTCTTTTAGATATGCTTGCCAACGAACTGCATGGCAGGTCAACATATGTCTGGTCAAGCATGTGGTACCCAAGCGGGAGATGTTTTGGCCACGCGAGATACGCTTGAGACATATGTTGCAAATAGCAGCGGTGCGATCTGATGCACTCGTCTCAAAAAAGGCCCACACCAAAGAACTTTTTGAATAACGCACAGAGACTGCAGCGCCCTGCACATGTGGAGCTTTGGGGTGTGATGCAGTCAATGTGCTGCCCTTAGGCTGGCCCCTGGAGGGCATCCTGCCTCGTTGGTGATGTGCCGCCTCCTCCTCCTCCTCTCTCCTATCAGGCACCCACGTTGAGTCAGTGACCTCATCATCCCCTCCCTCCTCATCACTGGAGCAAACCTGGCAGTATGCTGCAGCAGGGGGAGCATGACTGCCAGATTGCTGTCCTTCTTGGGCACCCCCTCTGTCCGTGCTCATGTTACTGCCTTCATCGAGCTCAGTATCATCATCAGAGCCTTCCAAACGCTGGGCATCCTCCTGGAGCATGTACCCAACACTGTGGTCAAACAGTTCGAGGGAATCCTCAGGAGGACATGGTGGAGCTAGGGAAGGAGTCACTGATGACATTGAGCTGAGGGAAGAGGCCGCTGCTTTGCCAGACAAAGCACCCTGGGCATGGGTGAGAGAGGATGAGGAGGATGACGACGGCTTGGTCATCCACTCGACCAAGTCTTCCGCATGTTGCGGCTCAACACGGCCAGCTGCCGAAAAAAAGGCCAAGCGTGTCCCATGGCCACGTGCTGATGAGGATGCACCGTCTCCACGATCAGCACTAGACACAGAGCCTGCTTGCCCTCTCTTATTGGCTTGTGACTGTCTGCCTCTCCTTCTTGGCCTTCCAGACATACTAATGGCCTGTAGCTGCACTAAGCTGGGATAGAACACCTGTAATTTTCTTCAGGTAGCTTTATATACTGTAACCAGACAAGCCTGCCTGTCAGTAGGAAGATAACAGGAACGGATCTAGCTGAACACTGTGAGCAGGACGCACTGCACTAAATGTAAATAGCAGGAACGGATCTAGCTGAACACTGTGAGCAGGACGCACTGACTGCACTAAATGTAAATAGCAGGAACAGATCTAGCTGAACACTGTGAGCAGGACGCACTGCACTAAATGTAAATAGCAGGAACGGATCTAGCTGAACACTGTGAGCAGGACGCACTGCACTAAATGTAAATAGCAGGAACGGATCTAGCTGAACACTGTGAGCAGGACGCACTGCACTAAATGTAAATAGCAGGAACAGATCTAGCTGAACACTGTGAGCAGGACGCACTGCACTAAATGTAAATAGCAGGAACGGATCTAGCTGAACACTGTGAGCAGGACGCACTGCACTAAATGTAAATAGCAGGAACAGATCTAGCTGAACACTGTGAGCAGGACGCACTGCACTAAATGTAAATAGCAGGAACGGATCTAGCTGAACACTGTGAGCAGGACGCACTGACTGCACTAAATGTAAATAGCAGGAACGGATCTAGCTGAACACTGTGAGCAGGACGCACTGCACTAAATGTAAATAGCAGAAACAGATCTAGCCTAATCTATCTAACTCAAATCAAATGACACTGTCTGTCTCTCTGTCTATCAGCACACCGGAACACAATACACAGGGCCGCCGTGCAGGCGGCCTTATATAGTGTGGGGCGTGTACTAAATCCCCTGAGCCATAATTGGCCAAAGCCACCCTGGCTTTGGCCAATTACAGCTCTCTCTACTGATGGCGCTGTGATTGGCCAAGCATGCGGGTCATAGTGCATGTTTGGCCAATCATCAGCCAGCAATGCACTGCGATGCCGCAGTGAATTATGGGCCGTGACGCGCCACACGAATTTGGCGCGAACGGCCCATAACGTTCGCAATTCGACGGACGGTCGAACAGCCGATGTTCGAGTCGAACATGGGTTCGACTCGAACACGAAGCTCATCCCTAGTGACCACTACAGACTTACAGTAGCATAGACCTAGCTATCTGGCACTGTACATGTGAGAAATAAAAATAGGGCAGATACTCGTCTTTTAGTAGGATTCAGAAATATACTCAAGAAGCTATGGGCAGCTGCAGTTAAACTATTAGAACATAGGAATACTTGCATAATAGTCTCAGGGTCTGGTCTGAGTAAAAATAAAGCAGTAGTAGCAGTTCTAATGTGTATAAGTCCAGGTGGCCCAGTTCTCTATCTTTCTCTTCACTTTCTCCTGGGTTTTCAAAGCCCCCTTTCTAGACAGGAAGTGTAAATACATACTTATACATAACACCGTGACATTAGCAGCTAACAGTAGAAGGCAGGCCTTACATTTGTACTACCTTTTTAAAGGATTATACCACTGGTCTAATAATATAATCCATACTTGATGAATCAGATTTTATTCATTTTTTTGTAATCAAAACATACTTGCTATTTACACAACAGCACTATTGAAAATTCACTTTTGATTGTTCAATTGCTCCCTTATCCACTGATGAATGGTGTTTCTTCTTAGCTAAACATAATATGAATGTTAATGTATTCTGCATATTTATGTATGCTGCTTTGCACTTAATTCTACCTATTAGCAGATCTAACAGGCCACTGGGGAATTAAGGTAACGTTTTGAGCAATTGTTTGCATCTACAAGAACAATAAAGGCTGTTGGAAAAAAAATATGCAGCCACAGCTTAAATGGGTTGTCATATTAAATTAATCCTTTTGTAATTAAGATTTTACCTAGAAGGGTAGTGTTTTCTTTTTAATTGACTCTATTCCAAACTCCCAAGATGACTCCCTCTTTGTTTCATTCTAGAGTGATATGGCCATTAATATGAAGCCCTTAGACCAGTAGTAGATATTTTGGCCTGTTAGGCCTTAAAGTTAATGAAATGTGAATGTCTGGTTAGAGGGAAATCTTTTTATCCAGCTGCTGATTGTCCTTGCTGTTTCCATAGTTAAGGGTATGAATGATTGGAGGGCGCAGAATGCCATGATTTTCCCTACTATACTCTCCAGCTGAATAATGATAGTACATTTAGCTCTGTGTAACTAAAGCCTATAATCCTTTTGTCTGTCTTGAATTCAGATTGGCAACACTAATGATAAGCTATTCTTAGCATGCTAGCATTGCTCATATATCTTTCAAGGTGCTGGAGTTAAATAGCAGTATCAGCTATTAGCAGCTGGGAAGTATTTTTCATATTGATTACTGCTGGTGCTTAAATCTTCAAATAGTCATAGCTTACCTTATTAGACCAATATAGTGTGGGGCATATGTTGAAGTTAAGTAGGATTTAATTAGGGGCAACTTATTTCCCCTTACGTAAATCATGGCTACACTTTTTTGGATGGTAAAGGATTTTGTTTCTTGGTTTTTACATTTTTGCCAAAGCATCAAATATAGCAGACAAGCAGTGCTTATTATTTTTCTCCAACAGTGATAAAATCATCCAAACTTTCTTTGGATTACATTGTGATTGTTTTGAAATTTGGATTGTTTTTGGATGTACTGCTTCAAGTCTGTATTTGTGCATATACGTGCTGGGTGTGATTGCCCCAGAGCATATGAGTAAAACCTAAAGTCATTGTAAAGTCTCCTTTTTTTCTCTAAAAATAACAAATGTGTCATACTTACCTGCTCAGTGCAGTGGTTTTGCACAGGGCAGCCCATATCCTCCTCTTCTCGGGTCCCTCTTTGGCTCTCCTAGCTCCTCCCTCCTGTGGAGTGCCCCCACAGCAAGCAGCTTGCTATGGGGGCACCCGAGCTAAATCACAGCTCCCTGTGTCCATTCAGACGCGGAGCCCCGGTTCATCTCCGCACCCTCCTGATTGGCTAACTGACTTTGATTGACAGCAGTGGGAGCCGATGGCACCATTGCTGTGTCCCAGCCAAATTGTGAATCAGGAGGAGAGTCCCGGACAGCCGAGGCACCCGTGGACATGGCTGGAGAGATATGGGGCTCAGGTAAGTATTAGGGGGTGCTGGGGCAGCTGCTGCACACAGAAGGTTTTTTTTATCTTAATGCATAGAATGCATTAAGATAAAAAACCTTCTGACTTTACAACCACTTTAAGCCCAATTCTGAGCACTACCCCCTGGAGGCTTCCACTCCATTTTCCTTTCCTGTAGCCCCCCTAACAGTGTTGTTTGCTTAATTTTGTTATTACGTACCTTTTTTTTGTTTATTTTAAATGTCTTCAGGCTGGTCGAATGACACACAGACTGTCGTCTGCTTTTTCACCAGCAGTCCTCAATGATGCAGAGTATTGTTGACAACTTGACATGATGGCATCACCACTGCTCTCTACATCATTATACTGTAAATGTAAGAAGTGGTAGTGTCAACTCTCAGGGGGTGGGTCCATGATGCCATGCACTCACAGTATGTCCTTAGGCTGAATTCACATCTATCTGTTCTGATGTGTTATTTAATTGGATGAGCTGCCAATGCACCGGACCAGACAGAAAAATGGACATGCACCATATTTTGTCATTGTGCATTGCAGTGTTCTCTTAAGGTGCATTGAGGTGCTATTCAAAATGCAGGTTACCTCAATTCATAGTTTTGTCCACTGGGCATTGTTCAACACAGAAGGCTAATGACATCTTGTGACAAAAAGTATTTACTGGAGGGGACAGCACCATGGAGGATAGCTGCCAAAGCTGCTTTTTTTACTTTTTATCTATCTGTAGCTTTAAATTTAACATTTCACAGTTATTGTCCAGCATGTGCAGCAAGAAAAGGATTAAAACAGTCATGCTTTGTAAACATTGTGTAGTGATTTCCCAAAAGTTAAAGAGGAGGACAAAAAATTAAAACAAAACGAAATTTTTCCCAGTTACAGCCGACCTGTTTAATGTTTTAACAATGTGGCAACATCTAAAGCTAAATGATATGTCATTCAGCGTCCTCTTTCTTCATTAGGTCTTGAGTAGACTAATTTATCCAGCAAAATTAAAGAAGAAAATTATTAGTTAATATAGCACTTTTCTGCCTGGGAAGTCAAAGCACATTGTTAGCTGTTGGGGCAGATGGTGTTGCAGCTATCTTGGGAACCCTCAATGCAATATCATAAGGTAGTTTTAGACAGGAGCCAATTAACCTATCAGCATGTCTTTGAAGTGTGGGAGAAAACCAGAGTACTCTGTGGAAACCTACGCAACCACAGGGAAAGCATACAAACTTCATGAAGATAATGTCCTGAGCAGAACTTTAACCAAGGATCCCAGTGCTACTAGGCAGAGGGACTATCCACTAAGGCTGTGCAAGCATTAAGGGGGGGGGGGGGGAAATTCTATACACCAAGTCACAATTGCAACAAATCTGGGCAGATCACTCTGAGCCAGCTTTGCTGGAAAGCAGAAATTCCCTTAAACAGATTCACTCAGTGAACTGGTATCATGGCCCAATAGAGTAACTCTACTGGGCTCTCCAATATGGGCAAAGTATACATCAGTGGCGGTGACTCCATTAGGGGCGCAGGGGCTCCGCCCTCCTAATCCATGCACCCCTAATCTACATGCAGGTGCTGGACGCATGGATTTCAATGACTTTTTTTTTTTGTTGAAGCACATGATTAGAGCCTGAGGCTCTAATTGGCTTCAAAAAGGGTGGGCTCGGGGCTCAGAGCACTGTGACTTGAGCCCACCCAGTTATGACAATAGCAAATTAATATTCGCTATTGTCTTCCTGATTCTCCTCCCAGCCAATCAGGAAGTGGGTCTGAAGACCCGATTGGCCGAGAGGAGAAGCGACTGTATTGGCCGCCGAGGAGGAGACGCGGGGGAAGCCGCCAAGGAGAAAACGCAGAGGAGGATACACGAAGGAGGAGAACAGAGAAGAAGACACAGAGGAGGAGACTTAAGCCCACAACTTAGATGGGGTAAGTATGGGGTTTGCCGATCGACCAAGAGATAAGGAGGTGGGTGAGGAATTTTGACTGACGAACTGACCGACTGAATGGGGTTGGTGGGGGTTTGACTGATGGACGGACCGATCGACCGGGGGGATGGGTGGCGGTTGGGCACCAGCCACCATTGGTATACATTCACTTTAACCACTTCCCACCCGCCCACTGTCAACGAAGGGACGGTGCGGCTCTTGTTCTGGGTGGACGTCACATGATGGTGCCCAGAACAGCCACTCTTGCGCGCCCATGGCTCTTTAACCACGTGTGTCCAATCACAGCCAGTCACATGTAAATGCAGAAGTGTCGGTGATCGGCTCTCATCGCCTCACACTGACATTGTGGCAAAGAGAGCCGATCAGCATTATCTCCTCGCAAGGAACACCCGGACATGTAATCAGGGCACTGATCATCAGTGCCCTGATTACAGTAAAGCCCCCCAGTGCCACCAATCAGTGCCCATCAGTGACACCAATCAGTGCCCATCAATGACACCAATCAGTGCCCATTAGTGATGCCAGTTACTGTTGCCTTTCAGTGCCCAACAGTGCCTGCTCATCAATGCTGCCCATCAATGCCCATCAGAGCCTCCCATCAGTGCCGCCCATCAGTGCCGCCCATCAGTCCCCATCAGTGCCGCCCATCCATGCCCATCAGTGCTGCCTATCCCTGCCACCTATCAGTGCCCACCAGTGTTGCCTATCAGTGCCAATCAGTGGCCATCAGTGCCACCTATCAGTGCTCATCAGTGTGCCATATTAGTGCCTCCTCATCAGTGCCACCTAATCAGTTCCCATAAGTGCCACCTGATCAGTGCCCATCAGTGCAGCCTAACATTGCCCATCAGTGCAGCCTCATCAGCGCCATCAGTGAAGGAGAAAAATTACTTATTTACAAAATTTACTGACAGAAACTAAGAAAAACTTTTTTTTTTTTTTCAAGATTTTGGGTCTTTTTTTCTTTTTTTTTAGTAAAAAATAAAAAAAAACAGCAGTGACCAAAAGAAAGCTCTATTTGTGTGAAGAAAATGATTAAAAATGTATTTGGTTATAGTGTTGCATGACCGCACAATTGTCATTCAAAGTGCGACAAAAAATAGCCTGGGCAGGAAGAAGGTGAATGTGCCCTGTAGGGAGGTGGTTAACCTCCCCGATAGTATTCCCGAGTGTGGCTCGGGGTGAATTTTCAGTACCAAAAGTGGTAACCTCGAGCCACACTCGGGATTGCATCGCAGGATCCAGGCAAAGTTACTTACCTTGTCCCCAGGATCCTGCGATGTCTCCCTGTTGTACGTGCGAGCTGTATCCTCCACTCGATCCATCACTGTGCCGAGCTCCGTTCCCTGCGGGCATCGCAACACACGGGGACGGAGTTCGGCGCCAAATTCAAAAAGTGAAAAACACATAATACATACAGTACACTGTAATCTTACAGATTACATTACTGTATCAAATTATTTCACATCCCTTTTGTCCCTAATGCTTAGTTCAGTGCCCTGCATGCAGGGCATGCATCGGAAAATCCTATGCATGCAGGGCATGCATCGGAAAATCCGATCGTGTGTACGGGGCATTAGAATTACAGGCCTACAATATAAAACGCCAAATTTACATGCAAAACATTGTACCACTTTGAGCATCAAAAATCTGACATAATCATACCGCCAGGGAGGTTAAAGTAAACATGACAGACCTCCTTCTGAATACGGAAAAAGTCAGAAATGCTTATCTGATGGCTGTTCAGGGCCAGAGACTCAAAATAGTAAAGTAAGAGTTCCAATATAACAAAGAGGTAAATAGCATCATCAGAGGCATAGGATCCTAATGACAGCCTCCTGGTTGGTTAACGTGTCCAGTCTGGGGCATCAGGGGCACAGTCTGCATTAGTTTATCTGGAGAGCTCCCCTTACTTCCTGTCAGGTAAAATGTTGTCAGCAGCTCAGGAAGTAATGTGGAATCTATGTATACAGTAGGTGCCCCAGATATCAGTAGACAGACGGTTTAACCCTACAAAATATTTTACAGCACACACATACAAGAATGACATTTCCTGCAGGGCTAGTTGAAAACACCTGAACATATTCAAAAAATACGGGGGTTTGGTCACACTATATGGTCATATAGTGCTAAGCCCACTTACTGCGACAAAGTACCCCGAATTAGTGGGTCCTACACTAGTAATAGAGTGGAAGATCCTTTGTCTCAACCATGGGAGCTGAACTCCTCTATGTGGGAGAACTGAAGGGGATACAGGGAAAATGTCATTCTTGTATGTGTGCGCTGTAAAATATTTTGTACTGTTTGTAGGTCTTATAGCAGCACCATCTTGAATTTAAACGCATTGTATGGTGTGCCCCCCAAATATGTTCTTGTATGTTGTAATAGGCCCTGACCAGGTTTTTTGGGCTGGAGCACCCCTCCCCCTCCTCATTACCTCTTATTTAGTGGCCACCAGTGTTTAGGATGTATCCCCTTCAGTTCTCCCACATAGAGGAGTTCAGCTCCCATGGTTGAGACAAAGGATCTTCCATTCTATTACTAGTGTAGGACCCACTAATTCGGGGTACTTTGTCGCAGTAAGTGGGCTTAGCACTATATGACCATATAGTGTGACCAAACCCCCGTATTTTTTGAATATGTTCAGGTGTTTTTAACTAGCCCTGCAGGAAATTTCATTCTTTCTTGTATGTGTGCGCTGTAAAATATTTTGTACTGTTTGTAGGTCTTATAGCAGCACCATCTTGAATTTAAACGCATTGTATGGTGTGCCCCCCAAATATGTTCTTGTATATTGTAATAGGCCCTGACCAGGTTTTTTGGTCTGGAGCACCCCTCCCCCTCCTCATTACCTTTTATTTAGTGGCCACCAGTGTTTAGGATGTATCCCCTTTAGTTCTCCCACATAGAGGAGTTCAACTCCCATGGTTGAGACAAAGGATCTTCAATTCTATTACTAGTGTAGGACCCACTAATTCGGGGTACTTTGTCGCAGTAAGTCGGCTTAGCACTATATGACCAAATAGTGTGACCAAACCCCCGTATTTTTTGAATATGTTCAGGTGTTTTTAACTAGCCCTGCAGGAAATGCCATTCTTGTATGTGTGCGCTGTAAAATATTTCGTACTGTTTGTAGGTCTTATAGCAGCACCATCTTGAATTTAAACGCATTGTATGGTGTGCCCCCCAAATATGTTCTTGTATATTGTAATAGGCCCTGACCAGGTTTTTTGGGCTGGAGCACCCCTCCTCATTACCTCTTATTTAGTGGCCACCAGTGTCTTGCTGTCTTGCTGACAGTTGTTATGGGGATCAAAGACTCAAAACCAGCTTTTACCTGATCCCTGGCTTTAAACTCATCAGGGACCCCCCTTGTAACCCTTATGACATCTATGTATAGATGAGGATCAAAGCTTCCGGAGAGAGCTGCTCGCTTCCTCCTCTGACTGTGTGCTGGGTCAGTGTATGTATCAGGGGTATCTTCGGTTAGGAGATGGGGCTTTCTATTTTCATCTTTTTTGTCTAATGCACTCTGTGGTCGCCCAGTCTGGCCCTGTGTTCCAACCCACTGGCCCCCACAGAAACCACAACTCTGTCCCCAGTAACTGTCTGTGTGGCATACATATATGTCCTTACCGTGAGGGATATCACTGTACCAATGGCATCACCATGAAGGGTCAAACGGACAAGGTACTATGTCACAGTAATCTAAGGTAAAGGTGGTCACATGTGTACCTGAAGAGTTACACCAAAATGTAATTATGTTATCATTTTTTGTGATGGCCACCTCCTGGGCCCCTCCCCCCTAGATTAAACAGAAAAAGGATATGCAGCACCCGAAAACACGCTCTCCTGCAGTGATAAGTGCGCATTCAGGTGTTCTTGCTGGCCAACTTGACTGAGGTGGCTTTGGTCAGCAAAACTTGGAATGGACCATCATAACTTGGCTCAAGGATCTCCAGACAGTAGTTGGTGTGTTCCTGTATCTAATTCAGGATCTGGAATGGAAGAAAACACCTGGACATGCATTCAGGTTAATTCTCGTGATAATGTGGTTACATAATTAGTCAACACATCAGACTGCAACTGTAACTGTTGTGGAAAGTAACAATCAAGTCTGGGAGCTGAACCAAACAAAATTTCATTAGGGTATAGGGCATGTTTCCCCCGGGGGTGTGTCTGACACTGAACAGGGCAATGGGCCAACTCATGTTAGTCTCTTGGGCCATCTTTAACATCCTGTTTTTAGTGTCCCATTCATTCTTTCTACCTTCCCGCTACTTTGAGGGTGGTATGGGATGTGTAGTGCCAACTGAACCCCCAGTGCTGCCCAAATCTCTTTTGTAAGAGTTGCTGTTAAGGCTGGGCCCTGATCTCTCAATATCACCTCTGGGACCCCAAATCTACATACTATCTCACTCAGTAGTTTCTTAGCTGTGGTCCTGACAGTCATGACCACTTCCACTAGGGCGTATTTGAATCTGCCACTTCTTGGCACTTGAGAATGATCAATTTGCATCCTCTGGAATGGGGTATAGGGCTTTTGCCAGGTGCTTCTTCTGTGTTTTTCCTGTGCATCCTGGGTTACATTTGGTGCAGATAATGCATTATCTGCAGAAGTTGTCGGTCAGTGGAGTAACTCTTGGTGCAACACTTGTTGTTAAGAGAGTTCATAAAAGTCTTTGTCAAGTGGGCAGCTCCATGTGCCCATTGCACCATGGCTGGGTACATACTCCTGGGTAGACAAGGCTTCTTGTTGCACTTGAATAGTCCATTACTGAGAGTTGCTCCTCTCCGTTTCCAGCTTTCCTTCTTATCCGGACTTGTTTCCTGTAGTTCTTTTAGATAAACTCTGTCCACTGGGAAAGTCTGTAAGGTAAGCACGGGGTGGTCTTCTTCTACCACCCTGCTGTCCACTTCCCGTGGACCACCAGCTGTCTGTTTGGCAGCTGAATTGGCTAGATGATTGCCTCAAGCTTCCTTTGAGTTCATTTTGTCGTGTGCTTTACTCAGAATAGTCACTTGGGTTGGGAGAAGCAAGGCATCAATTTTTAACAGGTGTTCCTGCAGCCGTCAGGAATCCTCTGTCCTAGATAACACCATAATCATGGGCAATGCTGAAAGCATATCTTGAGTCCATATGAATGTTGGCTCTTTTTCCCTCTGCCCATTTACATGCTGTAGTAAGTGCTTACAGCTCTGCCTCCTGTGCAGACATCACCGGTGGTAAGGCTTCAGCTTGTAGAACAGTGTTTTCAGTGGTGACCGCGTGTCCTGTGTGGTCATGGGGTGACAAGTCAAGACTCTACTCCTCCTCCTCCTTTCCCCCCTCGAGAAGTGGAAGAAGGGTGGTAGGGTTCAGTGTTTGACAACTTAATAGAGTAATGCTGTCCAGTAGGAGGGAACACAGGAGTCTCAAGTGTCTGGTAGTGGACAAGTGTTTCGGCTGGATCTTGGTTGAATATGGCAACAACGTCATGGGGAGCAAGCAGAACGAGGCAGTGTCCGAGGACCAAGTTCAAAGTTTTGTCAAGCAAGGCTTGTGTAGCAAAGCCAGCTCACAGACACAATAGGCCTCCTCTTGCTACCACATCCAGCCGACAGGAATAATATCCTATGGGGCGTAGGCTGATGCTGTGTGATTGGGTGAGTACACCTGCAGTATGTCCCAGACGTTTGGATACAAAGAGCTTGAGCGTTTTGTCGTAGGCTGGGAGCCCTAGCGCCGGGGGTGGCGCACTTAAGGGCTTCAAACTTTAGATATTTTTTCAGGAGACATCTGGAAGGGGTCTGATTGCAGAGCATCAGTAGGAAGGCTTCTGGAATCCATGCTCTGCACTAGGAAATTAGTCCAAGGAAGGCATGAAGGGATTTCTGACCTTGGGATATCAGATTACTTGCACCCTGTCTTCAGTGGGATGTCTTGTCCCATGGGACAAACAGTGTCCAAGGAAAATGACAGGTGTTGAGCACCACTGCAATTTGGGCTTTGAGGCTCTGCACCCCTGGTTGGCAAGATAGCACAACAGGCTTTCTGAGCTGACTTCAACAGGGGGTAAGTCAGCTGCACAAAGGAGAAGGTCATCAACATGTTGGAAGAGAATCACTTCCGGGTGTTCCTCTTGTCATGTGTCAAGGATGATAGCCATAGCTTTTGCAAACTGGCTTGGAAAGTTCTGTGCCCCTTGTGGCACAACTGTTTAGGTATGTTGCCGTTTCTTTCCGTGGATGAATGCGAAAAGGTACCAGCAGGAGGGGTGAGGGTGGACACTGAAGAAAATGTTTGTAAGGTCCACCTCTGTGAGGTATTTTGCAGTCAAAGGCATCCACAGAAGGTACCTGGTTCTTCTTTAGGGGTTCTCTTCTTGGGGTTATTGTGGTTTCCGGGGCAATGAAGCGCCCTCTTTTAGCTTGACTGAAACTGGTGGCGCCTTTAAGTGACCGTTGTCTTCCGGTCCTGTGGACCATAGGCACACAGGGATTCTGTCAAGTACTTCCTGCAGTATTGAACTTGAAGTTTTTGCTTCATTAAGTGTCATCAGGAGAGGCAAAAAAAAACACAAAGCAGATGAGTCTTCTAAACATAGGGGAGTATGTAACTTCATCCCCCCTTCAGGCGTGTCCTGATTGAGGCCTGTAGTCTGGAAAACACATCAGCTCCTAGTAGATTCAAGGGACATGTATAGGACACCACAAATCTGGCAAGCAAATCAGGAAGTGGACTGGAGCGGGGCACCCCATCCATTCCCACGCAGGAAACATCAATAGTGGAAAGGAAAGAATTATCAGGCAGGTTCACCGCCCTCAACACACTTTTGGCTGCACCCCTGTCAATGAGGAAAGTGGTAGGTTTTTCGTCTGGGACATCTTGGGGCTCTGCATTCTTTTCTAAAGTGACCCCGTTTCCCACAGTTGTAACAGGTGATCCTTTCCCTGGTATTGGGCAGTGGTGGTGGACTAGTGTAGGCGGGATCTTCGTCATGGGTTACCATGAGGGGCGTTGGTTTTTTACCTTTTTGATTTTCTATACCTCTGGTCACCAACAATAAATCCGACATTTTCATTGAATGGTATTCAGGGCGGGCCACCATCAGACCTTTTCTGATATCCTCTCTGAGCCCTGAAACAAAAGCAGTTGATAACATGTGTGTGTGTGCCTTTATGAGTCTAGCATGATACTTCTTCACAGACTCCCCTTTATCTTGGGTAATATCTTGGATTGTGGTGGTCTGATCCGTCAACTTCTCCTTTGCCCAGTCGTGGAGTTGTGCACAGAACTCCACGCCTGAGGTGTAGGAAGTGGCACTTGTCAGGCAGGCATCATTGAAGGCCGTCTGCATTACTGGCCAAAAGACATGTCCTGCTTTGATTTGGCATAGGCTGATCAAGTCTCTCCAGGCAGCTGAGTAAGTTTCTTGTATCTGCACTATCCTGTGGTAGAAGGGAATTGGCTGCTTCTCTGGGTCAGGCAGACTTGTCACTAAGGCCTCTGCTTGTGATGGAGTAAAAGCGACATACATCACTGGTGCCCCTTCTGGTAACCGAGACTGTTGTTAGGGCGGGGGCTGACAAGAGGCACTGTTCCTTACGGTTGCCAGCATGTGTTTGAGATCCTCTCTGAACTGTGAGTCCGGAGCCGGATTGGGGGTTAAATCAGTGGGTGGCCTTGCTGCCTGTTGTTGGGCTTCCCACTCAGACGCTTCTTCATCATTAACATATCAGGCCTGGGAATGTGATGCTTCCGTATTGGGGAAGACAGATGTGTGGTACGAACCATCCTGGTTTAAAACAGGGAGGGCTGGGTACAGGCTGTGTAAGCTTACTGGGTGTACCAAGATGGCCGCCGGCAGGAAGTGCACTGGGCTGGGTAGAAAGTGAAGGCATGGGTGCACTAAGATGGCCGCCGGGCTGAGTTGTCACAGTGGGTTGTGCTTGGGTGGTGAGAAAGGAGTGGTTGTTAGATGGAGGGCAGTGCTGTCCCTCCCCTCCTTTGTTTCAAATTCCAACATAGCGTGGTAATTTCACATACTGTATCATCAACTCTGTGATACACATACAGAATACAATCGCCATCTTTCTTAACTTCCTTTATCCAATTTTCTTTATCACACAGGATTTTTCTCCCTGTTTCTTTAGCAACATAACTTTCGCCACTTCTTTCTACTTTGTTAACTATTTCAACATCTTCTCTCCTCTTCACTATCACATTCTTTTCTCTCTCTGTTTCTTGGCTAACGACTTGAGAGGAGAATACGTACAACCAAGGGGTTAATATTCTTCTCAGTGTTCTTTATCCACAAATTCCTTGCGTGGGGGCACATAAGGCTGCGCTCCTAGCTGCTACTGTCTGCTATAACCCTGTAATGTACGGTTAATCTCAGAACAAGAACAAACACATCAGGGGTAATGGGGAGCTACGGCCCACGACCCAACAGATCCCCCGGGCAGCCCCCCCTCCGACCTTAACCAGTCCCCACCCCAACCCCTCTCGTGTATAGCAAACAGTAAACCACAAATACACTAACAACAGGACATTACACCTGCCACTCTTCGAACTGCAAAATTTCAGCAGGCTAAGATAACCACAAGGGCAGA
Source organism: Lithobates septentrionalis (assembly GCA_037952835.1). Taxonomy (NCBI): domain Eukaryota; kingdom Metazoa; phylum Chordata; class Amphibia; order Anura; family Ranidae; genus Lithobates; species Lithobates septentrionalis. The sequence continues at coordinate 2,484,314 of JBBDGP010000079.1, read as the reverse complement.
CCACCCTGCAAAAATTAATATGTTTATAGACGCCCGTTACACCTCTCCAGCCAGAGGCCGACAGCTCATCTGGGGGTGAGACTTCTGTAACACTTTCAGACTGCTGGGGGCTCCAGCAGCTGAGATATCCCTCAGAGGTTCGACAAACCTTGAGTAACCCGTCCTATAAACGTCTGCTACAAGAACCCATCTCACTCCAGAGGCCGACAGCTCTTCTGGAGATGAGAACACACTTTTAGACTGCTAAGTTTCGTAGCCCAAAGAATGGCAGACAGTGAACAAAAAAATACAGTCAGCAGAAACCCATTGGCAGGTTCGTTAAAACAGCCTCAGGCGAGGAAATACCTGCCTCTAAGACAGTCTCAGCATACCGACAGAATCCAGCGGTCAACCGAAAGATAAGAAAGTCGTACAGTGGTAAGAATATAAATCAACTTACCGGTACTGTTAGGGCTGTGCAAACCCCCTCTTATCAATCAATTAACGCTCGAATCCTTATCGCGGTATGGCTTCGACTGTAGCCTGAGGTCCCGGGTTTTGGCACCATCTGTTATGGAAATGATTAAGAGCTCCAATCGAGCCCAAGGTTATCTGCTGCTGTCTCTAATTGGAAAGTGTGGCTATGCATGCATATAAAAGTAAACACTCTGAGACACGCTCAGCACCGTTACTTTTTACACTTCTAATTTATTCAAGGTGGTGCTAATGTTTTATACACACAAATGCGTCATTGCTATGTTAGTCTAATAGGTACATCTCATTGGTTAAGATAGAAAAGAAGATGGAGAATCTTCATAACGAGGTTTGGCTGTCCTTGGTTTTATCTTCAGTTCCGCGTTCTTCTGATGTGTGGGATGTAGGGGGTACCCGCCATTTTGAGAAAAATATAGGAACAGAGCTAATCTGTATACTTATATAATGAGTAAGGAGAAAAATATGTATGCACATAAGAAAATAGACATTTTCAGATTATTATTATTATTATTTACATCACATTCCTTCACAATAGTGTGACCAAACCCCCCGTATTTTTTGAATATGTTCAGGTGTTTTTAACTAGCCCTGCAGGAAATGTCATTCTTGTATGTGTGCGCTGTAAAATATTTTGTACTGTTTGTAGGTCTTATAGCAGCACCATCTTGAATTTAAACGCATTGTATGGTGTGCCCCCCAAATATGTTCTTGTAAACGGTTTAACCCTTTCTCCACTTCATCCAAAACTAAGAAAAATGTATTGCCTGGACCTACATTTTAAGAAAACAACTGGGTAAAAATTGATTGATTATATCATACACTAGTAATGAAAATTGATTTGAAACATTCACATTACAGTGCCATACTCCTGCAAGCACAATAATTCTAATTTAGTAGGATAAAAACAAGTCATTCTCTGGCTATCCACATAACTAGTGATAATAACTGCTAATGATGATAATTGGGAGGCCTTCTTTGACTGTGCTTATTGTAGCCAGACACAAAGAGATGACAGGCAGTCTGTTTGAGCTCTGTGCACTTGGCTCAAATTATATATGTTCCTGTTTGACCTGTACACCCCATTTCATTGGATAAAATCACTGAATAATTGCCTGAAAAATCATTACAAAGGTAGATTTATAAGTCACCACATAAAGCATTATTATTATACAATACGATATTTAATGGGTCAACGGAAATAATACTATATTACTAGTAATAATAAATATTATTGACAAAGTAGGCATAGCAAAGTATTAGAAAGCACATACATAACATATGACACATATTCTATGTTACAATTGGATACAGAAAATAGAGTACAAAATGACTGTAATGCCCCGTACACACGTTCGGATTTCCCGACAACAAAACTGTGGATTTTTTCCGAAGGATGTTGGCTCAAACTTGTCTTGCATACACACGGTCACACAAATGTCGGAAATTCTGAACGTCAAGAATGCGGTGACATACAACACCTATGACAGGACTTTAAAAAGGAAGTTCAATAGCCAGTGCGGCCCCTTTTGCTTGATTCCGAGCATGCTTGGACTTTTGCGCATTGGACTTGTGTACACACAATTGGACTTTCCTTTGTTGTCGGAAAATTTAAGAAACCTGCTCTCAAACATTTGTGTGCGGAAATTCCGACAGCAAATGTTCGATGGAGCATACACATGGTCGGACAAGAAGCTCACATCGAACATTTCCCGTCGGAAATTCCGATTGTGTGTACACTGCATAAAACTTTTCACACTCCTCTTCATTTCAAAATGATTTAAGACTATAAGTACATAGAACATACAAAAACACATTTGTGGATCCAAAAACACTCAGTGGTGATTGAGAAACAATGGAGGTGGGGGGGGTTTTAATAAACTTGCCTAACCACTTTTCTGGCATTAAGCCCTCTTGTTAACGTATTGCCCCAAATTCATGGACACATGCAACATTCTTCATTCTGACAGCGACTGGTGCACCAAATTCAGATAAGTCTAAGATGAGTCACTTTTTCATTGTGGCCAAATTCTAAATAAAATACCAACAGTTTGCTTCTTACAAATGTAGACCTAATTAAGACCAACTCTCTTTTGGAATACAGAGAGAAAAACTGACACAGACAGATTTTTCACGTGTGTCTCACGTGTATTATGAAAAGTGGTGTAGCATGTGCCAAATTCAAGAACAAGTTCTTGACAGGTACATGAATTTGGTGTATTCTGCACCACTTGTAGAACGCATGAGAGACACTTTCACAAAATCTGTCTGTGCCAGTCTTTAGAAATTATAGGGAATTACTTTCCTGTCCTAAATTCATACCCGCCAAAAGGCATTATACATTTTGCAGCATCTATTGTTGTTTCTGATCCCATTACGTTTTTTTTTTTTAAGGTTTTCAGAGCATAACACAACCCTGATAAATTACTGGTTAGAGTTCCTGTACATTATAATATAGTTTACTATAGTATCTAACACTATACTGAGTACCTTTTTGCTGAGTCTTCAGAGATTATTAAACGCCTGTAGTACATTAATAATATAAATTAACACAGAGATTACATATTGAGTTTAATTTCCAGTGAGAGGAAACAGTCGGAAGCCACAAATTTATTTGAAAGTACAAAATCTAAACTCATTTTCTGCATGACACTACAGCGCAGAGCTGTGAAGCTATCTTTATTCAACCCAGTGAGCAAATATGATATTAAGTGTGTCTCACAGAATCAAAACAACGCCTCTCTTCTAGGCCTTCGTAATGTAATGAAATTCATGCACTGCTGAATTGTTATAAATTAAAGATTAGTATATGTTTTGGGTTAAAATTAAAATGAAAGGTGTCAGATGATGGATTCATTTTGCAGCCGTGGAAGCAAGATTATAATAGTCAATATATATTAACTCTTCATTATTAGTGTGTTTTGTGACTGTGTCTTGGATAAATGCATAAAACTGTCCACTGGCACAATTATAATGTAGCACATCACTGCTTGGTGACCACACAAATAAACACACACTAACCTGTGCACCTAAAAAAATCAGTATCAAGCATATTTAGTATATTTATGTAGCAACCTCCTAGATAGGTGTTAGGCAGTAGCAGAACTACCAGAGTCTCAAAGGTCTCACTTGCAACCGGGCCCTGGCATTCCGCCACTGTCGGGGGGTCCCAGCAGGGTTACTGGCTGCAGGGCTCTAAGCTGAGAGCGTCTCTCTCATACTGCTCAGAACCTACACTGGCAGTTCCCCCTCCTTCCTCCCTCACACAGATTGGAGAGGAAAAAGCCGATATCCCCCCCTACCCCCCACACAGTCCGGTGTGTGCACCCCGGGAAGTGTGAAGCCCAGCAGCTGAATTTTATCATCAATATATACAAAATAATTCTGCGCTGCCAGAGAAGAGACAAGCAGCTAACACAACCAACAAGATGTTACCAGTAGAAAAACACAATAAGTGTAGCACTATAAAATTATGAAAGCGTCCAATGTAAAAAACATTAAACCAGCAGTTCCAAATATACTTGATAGAGAAGAGTCATCCTTATGAATGAAATGAGAAATCTTCAGGAACTAGACACTTCAAGCAAATATGTAAACCATCTGGAGTGGAGACATGCACAACACCACCAAAAATGAAGAGGCTTACCAGAATGGATGGACCCAACGGGGTGTACGCCGAGTAGGGTCGGATAGGCTTAGGTGGTGAGTGGCTGCAGGTGGCCCGGAGGGGCGATGTTAATGGAGTAGCTCACACGTTGCTGTGTCCCTCAAAACGATGCCGGAACCGAGAGATATGGAACAAACGACATGTTGATTGTATCCCTCAGAGCGGTATTAAAAACCAAATGATGGCAGTAGCAAATGGAAAAAAGGAAGGAATGGCCACATAGTGTGAATCTGTATAAAAAATAGAATTTTATTTAAAATTTGATATACACTCACATGTAGATCTGTATAAAAACAGTGGCGACAGTGGGGTCCTACCCGATGCGTTTCGTCTTCATAGACATCGTCTGGGGGGTTTCCCCCACTGTAGCCACCAAGATATATATAGGGGGTACATCAAAATTCATGAGAATCAGCTCCACGGATGTTAAAAACGTCACTTCCGGGTGTCAAGGCAAGATGGCCGACCGGCGTGCGTTCCACGCCTCACATTGATAGGCACAGGAAGCGAGGAGAGGGAAGTATGACATAAAAAGCCCAAAAGGGCAAACATGTTGATTATCATAATTAAACTAATGTCCGGAGGGTGCAATGTGTAAAAAGGATAGCTGATGCAGAAATTCTGAGTGGTTCGTAATAGAAGTGTGCACAATGCAGCAGTGTGCGCGCGCATCCGAGTGAGATAATAGATACGGCGCATGCGCATTAGGCGCATGCGTAGTGAGAAAGAAAAACATCTTAGTGACAACAGTGAGGGGGCGGAACCTCGGCTACAGAGGTGGTAACAGCATCCTCCAGCCAAACAACGTAACGTGTCCTGCACGTACGTGAAGGGAAGGATGCGATCCTCCCACGGAGGCGGGCTAATGCCGGGAGGTCGGAAAGATGACGGCCCAGCACAATAAAACATACAACCCAGAAATGTAACCAGTGACATGGATGTGCATAAAGTGGCCCCAAATGGGGAAAAAACAAGTATATATATGGAGGCGAATGATAACAACAGGTACATAGATAGAGTGCAGGCGTCAAACATATAGCAGTAAATGTAAGACCCGAAAAACAAATGGAACATATATGTTGCCACAGAAGTGTGACTTGCAATAATAAGTGCTAAATAAGGTGAAAAAAATGAATAAGGAATAAAGATGGGTATAAAAAGAGGAGTATAATATTACTCATATGAAAACATTATATAAATACCCAGCAGCTGAATTTTATCATCAGACTGCAGGCTCTGGGCTGTATGAGAGAAATGCTCTCAGCTCAGAGTCCTGCTGAGGAGGCACTGATGAAGAGGCACTAATAGGTTACACTAATAGGCAGCACTAATAGGCTGCACTGATGGGCACTGATAGGGGGCATTGATAGGCAGCACTGATGGGCACTAATAGGCGGCACTGATGGGCACTGATAGGCGTCACTGATGTGCACTGATAGGCAGCACTGATAGGCTGCACTGATAGGCTGCACTGATGGGCACTGATAGGCAGCATTGATGATCACTGATAGGCGGCACTAAAGGGCACTGATAGGCGGCATTGCTGGGCACTGATAGGCTGCACTGAAAATCAGGGCACTGATGATCAGTGCCTTGATAATCAGTGTGATGTGTACTGACAGTGGATAGGTGATAGTCTCGCGCTGTCTGCTGGGACTGACAAGGTATAAACGCAACCAACTGCAGCAGACACCATTCAGCTAATCCGTGGCAGATATATTAAATGGTAAAAATGGTGGTGCTGCGCTGTAAGGTGACTAGTGATTGTGACAAATATAAAACCTTCAAATTAAAGTGCAAATAACAGTCAATGTATACAAAGGTGTGAATATTCCCACAGTAAATCAATAAATCACAATATAAATGAACTGCACAGTAAATAAGTGAAAAACTTGATGTTCAAGCAAACAGAAAAGTGAATAAGTGCAATAAACTCAAAAAAGTCTCATGTGCCACCTTGAGCACAAATAGCAATTAGGGATGAGCCGAACACCCCCCTGTTCGGTTCGCACCAGAACATGCGAACAGGAAAAAAGTTTGTTGGAACACGCGAACAACGTTAAAGTCTATGGGACACGAACATAAATAATCAAAAGTGCTAATTTTAAAGGCTTATAGGCAAGTTATTGTCATAAAAAGTGTTTGGGGACCTGGGTCCTGCCCCAGGGGACATGGATCAATGCAAAAAAAGTTTTAAAAACAGCCGTTTTTTCAGGAGCAGTGATTTTAATAATGCTTAAAGTCAAACAATAAAAGTGTAATATCCCTTTAAATTTCGTAGCTGGGGGGTGTCTATAGTATGCCTGTAAAGGGGCGCATGTTTCCCGTGTTTAGAACAGTCTGACAGCAAAATTACATTTCGAAGGAAAAAACCCATTTAAAACTACTCGCGGCTATTGCATTGCCGACAATACACATAGAAGTTCATTGATAAAAACGGCATGGGAATTCCCCACAGGGGAACCCCGAACCAAAATTTTTTTAAAAAATGACGTGGGAGTCCCCCTAAGGATGTTAAGGGGAACCCCGGCCACAATTTAAAAAAAAAATAACGTGGGGTTCCCCCTAAATTCCATACCAGACCCTTCAGGTCTGGTATGGATTTTAAGGGGAACCCCGCGCCAAAAAAACAAAAAACGGCGTGGGGTCCCCCCAAAAATCCATACCAAACCCTTATCCGAGCACGGAACCTGGCAGGCCGCAGGAAAAGAGGGGGGGACGAGAGTGCGCCCCCCCCTCCTGAACCGTACCAGGCCACATGCCCTCAACATTGGGAGGGTGCTTTGGGGTAGCATCCCAAAACACCTTGTCCCCATGTTGATGAGGACAAGGGCCTCATTCCCACAACCCTGGCCGGTGGTTGTGGGGGTCTGCGGGCGGGGGGCTTATCGGAATCTGGAAGCCCCCTTTAACAAGGGGACCCCCAGATCCCGCCCCCCCCTGTGTGAAATGGTAAGGGGGTACTTACCCCTACCATTTCACTAAAAAACTGTCAAAAATGTTAAAAATGACAAGAGACAGTTTTTGACAATTCCTTTATTTAAATGCTTCTTCTTTCTTCTATCTTCCTTTATCTTCTTCTTCTGGCTCTTCTGGCTCTTCTGGTTCTTCCTCCGGCATTCTCCTCCAGAATCTCCTCCGCGGCGTCTTCTATCTTCTTCTCCTCAGGCCGCTCTGCACCCATGCTGGCATGGGGGGAGGCTCCCGCTCTTCTCTTCTTCTTTTCTTCTCTTCTTCTCTTCTTCTCTTCTTCTCTTCTCTTCTTCATTTTCTTCTCCGGGCCGCTCCGCACCCATGCTGGCATGGAGGGAGGCTCCCGCTGTGTGACAGCGTCTCCTCGTCTGACGGTTCTTAAATAACGGGGGCCGGGGCCACCCGGTGACCCCGCCCCCCTCTGACGCACGGTGACTTGACGGGACTTCCCTGTGACGTCACGGGTAATGCCACAGGGAAGTCGCGCCATGTCCCGTGCATCATTATTTAAGAACCGTCAGACGAGGAGACACCGTCACACAGCGGGAGCCTCCCTCCATGCCAGCATGGGTGCGGAGCGGCCCGGAGAAGAAAATGAAGAAGAGAAGAAGAGAAGAAAGGAAGAAGAGAAGAAGAAGAAGATGAAGAGAAGAGCGGGAGCCTCCCCCCATGCCATGGGTGCGGAGCGGCTCGAAGAGAAGAAGATAGAAGACGCCGTGGAGGAGATGCTGGACGAGAACGCCGGAGGAAGAACCAGAAGAACCAGAAGATGAAGGATTATAGAAGAAGAAGCATTTAAATAAAGGAATTGTCAAAAACTGTCTCTTGTCATTTTTAACATTTTTGACAGTTTTTTAGTGAAATGGTAGGGGTAAGTACCCCCTTACCATTTCACACAGGGGGGGCCGGGATCTGGGGGTCCCCATGTTAAAGGGGGCTTCCAGATTCTGATAAGCCCCCCGCCCGCAGACCCCCACAACCACCGGCCAGGGTTGTGGGGATGAGGCCCTTGTCCTCATCAACATGGGGACAAGGTGTTTTGGGGGCTACCCCAAAGCACCCTCCCAATGTTGAGGGCATGTGGCCGGGTACGGTTCAGGAGGGGGGCCACACTCTCGTCCCCCCCTCTTTTCCTGTGGCCTGCCAGGTTGCGTGCTCGGATAAGGGTCTGGTACGGATCTTTGGGGGGACCCCACGCCGTTTTTGTTTTTTTTGGCGTGGGGTTCCCCTTAAAATCCATACCACACCTGAAGGGTCTGGTATGGATTTTAGGGGGAACCCCACGTCATTTTTTTTTTTATTTTGGTTCGGGGTTCTCCTGTGGGGAATTCCCATGCCGTTTTTATCAATGAACTTCTATGTGTATTGTCGGCAATGCAATAGCCGCAAGTAGTTTTAAATGTGTTTTTTCCTTTGAAATGTCATTTTGCTGACAGACTGTACTAAACACGGGAAACATGTGCCCCTTTACAGGCATGCTATAGACACCCCCCAGCTACGAAATTTAAAGGGATATTACACTTTTATTGTTTGACTTTAAGCATTCTTAAAATCACTGCTCCTGAAAAAAACGGCCGTTTTTAAAACTTTTTTTTGCATTGATCCATGTCCCCTGGGGCAGGACCCGGGTCCCCAAACACTTTTTATGACAATAACTTGCATATAAGCCTTTAAAATTAGCACTTTTGATTTCTCCCATAGACTTTTAAAGGGTGTTCCGCGGCATTCAAATTTGTCACGAACACCCCAAATTGTTCGCTATTCGGCGAACTTGCGAACAGCCAATGTTCGAGTCGAACATGAGTTTGACTCGAACTCGAAGCTCATCCCTAATAGCAATCAAAAAGTGATGGTGCGTAGGACAATCGGAGTATGATGGATGAGTGATGATACCTTCATCATAACCAGTGAACAAATGGCAAATGCCTGGCAAATTTTTATCATTTACTATATCTGGCACGGATTAGCTGAATGGTATCTGCCGCAGATCGTTTATACCTAATCAGTCCCAGCAGACAGCACGAGAGTATCACCTATTCATTCATTCATTTTTTTTTGTATCCTATTCACTCTTGCAGCAGTCATGGAAATTTTCAAATTTGTTGAACAAAGAGAAATTAATGTGGATGAAGTTTTTAGTATTGAGAACACTAAGAAAATTTGCAATCTTGAAAGTCTAATGAGGAAATTGGGCCACAATATGGAAAGAAAGTTAGTCTATGGTGGGATGTCACCACTTTTGATAGATATATCAAAGCAAATCTAGTACCAAGGAGTCTTAGGTGGGAAGTTCCACTTAATGACAGCCTTATAGAACAAGAATGTGTAGATGAATGGTTCCGTTTTTTCACACCTTTGTATACATTGACTGTTATTTGCACTTGCACTTAAAATTGAAGATGTACTGACAGTCTTATCAGTTAACGGCTCTCCTTTCCTCCCATAGACACAGTGTGGGAGGAAAGCGCTGCCGATAACCGGTAAGTCTGTTTATATGTGATTAGCTTATCACATGGTAAAGGACAGCTGTGATTGGTCCTTTATCGTGATCTTTGATCACGATACTAGGCATTAGATAGGCAGGGCCAGATTAAGAGCACCATGGGCCTGGTGCTGAGGATTTTGGTGGGCCTTTTTATGGAAACAAAATGAAAATGCAAACATTTTTTGCTAAAACAAATTAAATATATTCTCACCAGTAATATCAGCCATGCAGCCTCTGAGCAGCAGCAACATCACCAATACCACCTGCTATGCGGTCTCTCACTAACAGCAACATAGGGCAACCACATTTCCAAACTGCCATTCAGGGACATCCCCCCTTCCCAAAAAAAGATGAGAGGGGATGTGTTCTCGGGGGTTGATGGGGAAATAGGTGCCGGGGGTGATTTTTCGGGCAAATGGCTGGTGTTAGCACTTAAAATCATCCTGACACTTTGCTTGATATGGTGTCAGGATGATCAAGTTCCATTATTTCTATTACTACATTGTAATATATAGTGAAATAGTTCAACTCACCATGATGCAGAATCAGTGGGAACCTGAGCTTGTCACTTGCCACCAGATGCAGCATGTCACTTGCCACCATCACCTGCCATCAGATGCAGCATGCCAGATGCCACCCATAGCCTGCCATTAGATGCAGTGTGCCACTTGCCACCAGCAGCATGCCACCAGATACAGTGTCCCACTTGCCACCAGCAGACTGCCACCAGATGCAGTGTGCCACTTGCCACCAGCAGCATGCCACCAGATACAGTGTGCCACTTGCCACCAGCAGCCTGCCACCAGATACAGTGTGCCACTTGCCACCAGCAGCCTGCCACCAGATATGGTGTGCCACTTGCCAACAGCAGCCTGCCACCAGATACGGTGTGCCACTTGTCACAAGCAGCATGCCACCAGATACAGTGTGCCACTTGCCACCAGATACAGTGTGTCACTTGCCACCAGCAGCTTGCCACCAGATACAGTGTGCTACTTGCCACCCACAGCCTGCCACCAGACACAGTGTGCCACTTGCCAACAGCAGCCTGCCACCAGATACAGTGTGCCACTTGCCACAAGCAGCATGCCACCAGATACGGTGTGCCACTTGCCACCAGATACAGTGTGCCACTTGCTACCAGATACAGTGTGCCACTTGCCACAAGCAGCCTGTCACCAGATACAGTGTGCCACTTGCCACCAGCAGCCTTCCACCAGATACAGTGTGCTACTTGCCACCAGCAGCATGCCACCAGATACAGTGTGTCACTTGCCACCAGATACAGTGTGCCACTTGCCACCAGCAGCCTGCCACCAGATATGGTGTGCCACTTACCACAAGCAGCCTGCCACCAGATACAGTGTGCCACTTGTCACAAGCAGCATTCCACCAGATACGGTGTGCCACTTGCCACCAGATACAGTGTGTCATTTGCCACTAGCGGCCTGCCACCAGATACGGTGTGCTACTTGCCACCTACAGCCTGCCACCAGACACAGTGTGCCACTTGCCAACAGCAGCCTGCCATTAGATACAGTGTGCCACTTGCAACAAGCAGCATGCCACCAGATACGGTGTGCCACTTGCCACCAGATACAGTGTGCCACTTGTCACCAGATACAGTGTGCCACTTGCCACCAGCAGCCTGCCACCAGATACGGTGTGCTACTTGCCACCCACAGCCTGCCACCAGATACAGTGTGCCACTTGCCACTAGCAGCATGCCACCAGATATAGTGTGCCATTTGCCACCAGCAGCATGCCACCAGATACAGTGTGCCACTTGCCACCAGCAGCATGCCACCAGATACAGTGTGCCACTTGCCACAAGCAGCCTGTCACCAGATACAGTGTGCCACTTGCCACCAGCAGCCTTCCACCAAATACTGTGTGCTACTTGCCACCAGCAGCATGCCACCAGATACAGTGTGCCACTTGCCACAAGCAGCATGCCACCAGATACAGTGTGCCACTTGCCACCAGATACAGTGTGCCACTTGCCACAAGCAGCCTGTCACCAGATACAGTGTGCCACTTGCCACCAGCAGCCTTCCACCAAATACAGTGTGCTACTTGCCACAAGCAGCATGCCACCAGATACAGTGTGCCACTTGCCACAAGCAGCCTGTCACCAGATACAGTGTGCCACTTGCCACCAGCAGCATGCCACCAGATACAGTGTGCCACTTGCCACCAGCAGCCTGCCACTGCCTCCAGGACTCTGCCCGGACGGATAGAAGGGACAGGGCCTGCATAGTCAATCAAATCCCTGGAGCTTCCACCCCTCCTGAGCTGGGATGATATGGCCGTGTGTGTGTGTGTGTATGCCAGGAGTATTGATCAGACCAAGTTCTACAGGGGGGTTGTGTGTGCAAGTCTTTGGGCTCACACTGGTGCGTTGCAGTCGGCCGCACTGCTTATGTATCTGCAGTTTTAGCTTGCAGTCCTATTGATATACATCAGGTTGCAGGTTTTTGCTGTATTTTCTGACAGTGCACCAAAGATAAGATGCAGCATGTAGGAATTTTGGTGCGCTTTCAGAAAATGCAGAAAAAACACACAACCTGATAGAAATCAATAGGACTGCGGGTAAAACGCAGGAAAACTGTGGATAGCAAGTGGGCCAAAACATAGCAAATCATTGCAAACCCACCTAAAAGCACAAGGGACCGAACACTACCACAGGCTGAGGATACAATTCTAAACACTTTGGCTGCAGTTATAAGAGCTACTGCTGGAGGAATAAGTTAAAAACGAGGGGAAAGGAGATGAGAGTCACTGAGCTCACATTTGGATGGTCCCTGGAGGCTCATCACTCAGAGATATCTGCGGTGTTCTGTTCATAATTTCCCACCCACACGGCTCCTTCACTGTACACCGCACTTCACAGAGGGGAGGGGAAAGGCAGAGCCGACTCAGCCTCTACCATTTGTGCAGGGGGGGGAACTGTGCACTGTGAGAGTGTAATAAACACAGTGAGCAAACACAGATGCAGCCAACACCCCTACATTTACACACAGCTTCTCCTGTCCCATAGAAGTTTATGGACAGGAGAAAATCTGGCTTATACTGCTGGCTGAGCGGGCCGATTTTAAGGCAGGGGCCTGGAGCTGCAGCTCCATCAGCCCCTATGTTAATCCGGCCCTGTAGATAGGTTAGCTTTAGGTTTGTTTTGATAGGTACATTCAGTTGCCACACTGTAAGCAGTGTGGATCATTTCTGTTAGGCAAAAGCATATTCTGGCTCACTGCAATCAGTGCAGCCACAATCTGCTAGCTAGGTCTATCTATGTGCCCTACTGTTGCCAGTCTGCATAAGCTTCCAATTTGTCCAGGAGACTGGAAAAGTTTCTGGAATGTAGGTGTGAAGCTATGTAGATGGTGGCATTAATATGGATCCAGCCTTGGCCTATCCCAGAGGGGCATTCTCTGAAGGCAGGATAGGTGACTGTATTTATTCTTAGAGCAGACAGCGTTCTGGGTCTTTTCCCAGAGTGGAGAATTCCATGCTGTCCAAGAAAAGCTCCTACTTAAAATGACTTTTGTCTATGGTGCAAAAGCTCTACTAACAGCTGAAGTCTATCATTTGTTACATTGCCTAGACTTAATTTAAAGCTTGCTCAAGGAAGAAACCGAGTCCTCAGTGTACATAGTTCTTATTCTTGGAGTATCCCACCTCTACTCTAACCCTATCCAAGTTCTTCAAAATCAAAAACTAGACTGATCATTGAAGAAATGAGTGGAAGTGTTCGTGCACCTGGCTGTAGGAAATACTGTGCCTGGCTGCAGGGCTAAAATTTGGAAAGACCTAGTCAAAATACCAGCGTCTCCTATGGGAGTAGTTCTACATTTATATGGGCCCACATTCTGACAGTGCCAAAAATGGTTCTGTATATATGGTAAGCACATACTGTATGCATACATGCAAGATTAATTGGACCCAATGTACTAAAAGAGCAAGGAGAAAGCACCAAGAAAATAACTGGCACATTTCTGCTGTACACTTGCTTAAAGCGGAACTTCAGTCATTTTTTTCAACTTTCCAGCTATTAAATCTTCTGCCCTTGTTGTTTTAACTTTAGATAGTAAAATATTTTTTCTGTGAGTAAATACCTTATACAGCCCCCTTTCTGTTTCTTATATGGTCATTAGCCTAGGTTATGACATCATCCACAGCTCTCTCTCGCTCACTCTTATGAGAGTTTGCCAGGAAGGGAGGGGGGATGAGTCACAAGAGAGACAATGAGAGCTGCAGAGCTGGAGGTGTGCCTCTGTGTGTCTGTGTAAATCCAGGAAGTGAACAGGCAACAGCTTCAGCTGCCCACAGTTAAAATGATTGCAGCCAGATTTAGTGGAGGGAGATTGCTGCAGCATATTTGGCAAGTACAGAATCACAGTATATATAAAATAATATGCAAAAGGTTGGAGGGAAGCTTCAGAATGGCAAAGATGTTATAATTACAAATTATGTGAGCAGACTGCAGTTATGGACGTGCACGCACTCAGTGAGTATGATCCTTAACTTCTCTCCTAAAGGGTATACTCTAGTTCATTGTATACATTGCATACATTGTATTCCCATTTTTTTGTACATTGAACAACAATGTACAGTGATCTCAGAGTTAAGAAGAATAAAAACCTATACATCGGAGAAGAAGTTGATTAAAGTTTTGAATTGGCCTAGCTAGAGTCCAGACCTGAATCCAGCTGAAAATCTGTGTGGAAATCTGAAGTAGGTTGTTCACATGAGATGCCCTCACAATCTGACACATTTGGAGTGCTTTTGCAAGAAAGACTTGCCAAAGATTCCCAAGGCAGGACATTCTATGCAGATAGACTCCCACCCTAAAAGACTGGGTGCTGTCTTAAAACCAAAAGGTGCTTCAACAAAGTATGAGTTTAACCACTTCGCGCCCGCACTATAGCCAAAAGACGGCTACAGCGCGGCGCTCAATTGCCGGGAGGGCATCCCTGGACGCCCTCCTGTTTACTCCTTTCCCACGTGCCCCTGAGGGCGTGCATCGGGGAAAATCTGTGTTGGCCGTGTCCCTTGGACACGGCCAATCACAGATAGTATTAAATGGCCAATCACAGCGGCCATTTAGCACTCGATCTTTGTGTTCAATGGGAGATGATCTCAAATGTAAACATATAAGATCATCTCTCATTGCCGGCTTTCCCTCCTCACACAGAGACAGCGTGTGAGGAGGGACAGGTTCTGTGCTTCAGATTGTGAGATTGTGAGTTTTCCAAAAACACATATATAGTGCCCACAGTACTTATCAGTGCCATCTGCCAGTCCCATCTGCCAGTGCCAGTGCCATCTGCCAGTGCCATCTCCCAGTGCCATCTGCCAGTGCCATCTGCCAGTGCCATCTGCCAGTGCCAGTGCCATCTGCCAGTGCCACCTGTCAGTGCCATCTGTCATCAGTGCCACCTGTAAGTACCATCTGTCATCAGTGCCACCTGTCAGTACCATCTGTCATCAGTGCCACCTGTCTGTGCCATCTGTTATCAGTGTCACCAGTGCCACGTATCAGTGTAATCAGTGTCACGTGTCACAAATTACTGCCATCTATCATCAGAGTCACTTTTTTTCATTTAATTCTTGCTGGGGACATGCTTGCATCGATTGTGGCCCAGTGCAACCTGTATGCACAACAATTCATAGCAAGTAACCCAACGTCCTTTTATGCCCGTCTCTACAAGCGGAGAGTCCTAACAGTGGAGGAGTTTAAAACATTTTTGGGCCTCACATTCTGTATGGGACTAAACAGAAAAAATGAATTACGTTCATATTGGTCATCCCGCCCCATCTAAAACATGCCCATCTTTTCCTCAGTAATGCCCAGAACCAGATATCTCACGATTATGAGATTCCTACACCATAACAACAATACCCAGTGCCCTCCCATAAATGACCCAAATTTTGATAAGCTTTATAAAATTCGGCCGCTAATAAACTATTTTTCTGAAATCTTCCCCCAGTTGTTTACCCCAGACCAACACATATGTGTGGATGAGTCCCTTATCAAATTTTCTAGCAGGCTGGGCTTAAAACAATTTGCTCCCACCAAAAGGGCCCGCTATGGGGTAAGGATGTATAAATTGTGCGACCGAGCTACAGGTTATACCTATGCCTTCATGGTATATGAAGGGAAGGACACCCAGCTTCATCCTCCTAATTGCCCAGAATACATTGGATCAAGCGGGAAAGTCGTTTGGGAACTCATAAACCCACTCCTGGAGAAAGGCTACCATTTTATACAAGTTTGTCCCTGTTATGCAACCCTCACAGAAAGAACACTCCAGCATGGGGCACCGTAAGGACGAACCGGAAGGGCTTTCCTCAAAGCCTCATCAACAAGAAGTTAGGAAGAGGGGAGGCAGCGAGTTTATGGAATGAGGAAATTCTGGCTGTGAAGTGGAGGGACAGAAGGGATGTCTACATTCTTTCTTCGATCCACAACAATACATTCGTTGAGATAACTAGGAGGAATGGCCCAAACCAAAAGCCAACATGTATCCACGAATACAATATGTTCATGGGGGGTGTCGACTTTAACGACCAGATGCTTGAACCCTACCTTTCCACAACGAACATACTATAAAAAAGTTTCAATTTATTTGTTTAATTTGGCCATATACAACACCTATGTAATCTATCACAACTCCACTGAAAGACCCAAACCCTTCCTTGGCTACCAGGAGGAAATCACCACTACCCTTATATACCCGAACGGCCCACCAGAAAACATTTGATCCGATGTGATTAGCAGACTCTCTGAACGCCACTTTCCCGATAAAATCCCTCCCAGACCAACAGGCCAAAAACGTCAGAAAAAATGCCAGGTGTGCACCAAACGAGGAGTGAGAAGAGACACCACTTATCATTGTGCCCAATGTCCTTCCCAATCAGGCCTCTGCATAGTTGACTGTTTCCGCCGTTACCATACTTCACTAAATTATTAGTGAAGTATGGTAAAAATAACCCTCACTTCCTGCCATTTACCTTCACACCCCTTATGCCTCTGCTTGCTCTGTAACTGACCCTGGCTTGTTATTCGACCACGCTTCTGCCTACCGATTCTGTTTATACCTCTGCCTGATCTGGAACTAACCCTGGACTGTTATTCGACCACGCTTCTGCCTACCAATTCTGTACATACCTCTGCCTGATCTGGAACTGACCCTGGACTTTTTGACCATGCCTTTTGCCTGCCTCTTGGACTGATCTTGTACCCTGCCAGTGGACTAGTGGGATTCATAACACAGGGGTCTCACATATGTGAGGGGCTCCAGAATTGTTTTTCTGGATGAAGAAAATAATTTCATTTGTTTTCTCATTCCTAGATTAGGGTCTGGAGACTCTGAGGCTTCAAAGAGGATTGGGTGGGAGAAGCCTCTAACCCTGTCCCCATTCTGTCCTGAATGAGGCCCTACTTCTGCCTGCTGCCTGTAGGACCTATGCCATCATGCCTCTGCCTGTCGCATGAACTGACCACACCACATGGACCTGCCTACTACCAGGACCAATATTTTGGCACTGCTGACAATCTCTGCCTGCACTGACCCTGGACTGTATATGGACAGTATCCCTGCCTGCTGCCTGTACTGACTATGGACAGTATTCCTGCCTGTTGCCTGGAAAATTGCATTCGCTTTTACTGACCAAGTCCCTGTCTGCTGCCTGGACCTGTGCTATCCTCCTGTGGACAACTGCCCTACTAAAACCACAGGTAATCTTTTGTTTACTCTTTGCTCAGCAGAATGCATTTTGGGGTGTAATTCTTGGTATGTGCATGCTATGTGTCCCTAGAACACCTGATGGTGTTCCTTACATGTTGGGCCTCTGTATGTGGCTAGGCTGTGTAAAAGTCTCGCACATGTGGTATCGCCATACTCAGAACGAGTAGCAGAATGTATTTTGGGGTGTCATTTTTGCTATGCACATGCTATGTGTTGGAAATATCTTATAAATGGACAACTTTGCAAAAAAAATGTGTTTTTATTTTTTTACACATATTCCAAAAACTTCTGGAAAAAAATGAACCGTTCAAAAGACTCAATATGCCTCATAGATTATACATTGGGGTGTTAGTTTTCCAAAATGGGGTCACTTTGTGGGTGTTTCCATTGTTCTGGTGCTCCAGGGCCTTCAAAAGTGTAATAGGTGGTTGAGAAATGAGATGTGCAATTTATGCTCCTAGAACGCCTGATGGTGCTCCCTGCATATTGGGTCTCTGTATGTGGCCATGCTGTGAAAAAGTCCCACACATGTGGTATCGCCATACTCAGGAGGAGTAGGAGGAGTAGCAGAATGTATTTTTGGGGCGTCATTTGTGGTATACACATGCCATGTGAGAGAAATAACCTATTACAGTGACAATTTTGTGGAAAAAAAAAAAGGAAAAAAATCTTCATTTTGCAAAGAATTGTGGGAAAAAAATGACAAAATCAAAAACCTCACCATGCATCTTACTAAATACCTTGGAATGTCTACTTTCAAAAAATGGGTCATTTGGGGGGGTATTTGTACTTTCCTGGCTTGTTCGGGTTGCAAGAAATTAGTACATCAGGTGTGATCAATTTTTTATGATTTGCACCACAGTTTGTATACGCTCTAACTTTCACACAGACCAAATAATATCCACTAATTTGGGTTATTTTTACCAAAGATATGTAGCAGTATAAATTGTGGCCACAATTTATGAAGAAAAATTAATAATTTGCAAAATGTTATCACATAAACTAAGAAAAATTATTTTTTTTTCAAAATTTTCCGTCTTTTTTCATTTATAGCGCAAAAAATAAAAAACCCAGAGGTGATCAAATACCACAAAAAGAAAGCTTTATTTGTATGAAAAAAGGACAAAAAATTTATTTGGGTACAGTATTACATAACTGAGTAATTGTCATTCAAAGTGTGAAAGTGCTGAAAGCTAAAAATAGGTCTGGGCAGGAGGGGAGTTTAAATGCCCAGTCTGCAATGGTTAAGGGTGTGCATATTCATACACCATGTTATTTTTTTATGTTTTTTTGTCCCCCTTTTAAAGATTTAAATTTGTTTTTATCCACTGGCCCTCCGGAAGATTTTTGTGATATGGCACTGCATTATTTTAACTGACAATTGTGCTGTTGTATGACGCTGTACCCAAATAAAATAAATGTCTTTTTGTCCACACAAATAGAGCTTTCTTTTGGTGGTATTTGTTTACCTCTGCGGTTTTTATTTTTTGCTCTATAAACCAAAAAATACTGACAATTTTGAAAAAAAAATGTTTTAATTTCTGCTATAAAACTTATCCTAAGAAAAAAGGAAGAAATTGAATTTCTTCATAAATTTAGGCCAATATTTTGGTAAAAAAAACCCCAATAAGCATATATTTATTGATTTGTGAAAAAGTTATAGCGTCCACAAACTGGGATATTTTTATTTTTAATTTTTTTACTAGTTATGACAGTGATCAGCGACTTATAGCTGGACTGCGATATTGTGGCAGGCAAAATTAAACACAAACTGACAGTTTTGACATCATGGTGAATCGCTAATTTACTGTTGCTACTTCTGTTTACAGCATTTAACTCCTGGACAGGTGCTTTCCAATCTTGTGCTTCTGTCACTTCTGTGTCTGGGGTGTACATGCGTGCCGCCAGCGGCCCGCTCCCGCTGTGTTTGGCTGCTGTATTTATTTTCTGTAATAGTTTGCATTGAGACTTTGTATTGTCTGGTGGCTGGTGATTTAGTAATGCTACGAGTTGATCAGGGTTGATCATTTTCGAGAACAGGGTTGAAAGGACCCAGAAGATATCAGTCTAAAATTGGCTTACCATGGGGCAAGACCACCATGTATGAATGTGCCTATTTCCCAGCAGCTTTGGTAGCAAAGTGGTCAGTGGGAGGGAACATATCTGCACACTCTGGGATGAGGTACCAGTGGATCAAATCCTTATAGCTTGCCTTCAGAGCAATCACATTAAATATTAGCCCAGAATATGTTCCAATCTTTCGTCTCCAATGTCTGTTTCCCATTTATGTGTTTAATTCGGAAGAGAGCCACCATGTTTTTCTGGGAGCAAAACATTTAATTTGGAGATTACCACGAAAGTGTGAAGGTCCCATTTGCAGATACACTCATACTGAGTCATCGTGTCTAAGGCCTGGACAGTTTTGAAGAGGGGCAAAAAAATGTTGAAGGTAGTGGAATATTTCAGAGTTTGGCAGTCCATGGGTTTCTTGAAGAATCGGGAATGTTTAAAAGGCTGTAGCAGTGGTCAAGTGGCAAAAGTCCAATCAACAGCGCATTTACCCAAGGTTGAAAAGCAGACGGGCTGAGTAGGCCAGATAAAAGGATGTGTTTTTAAGAAAATAGAGCAGGGGTATGTGGGGGTGATATAAGATTTAGGTCTATCCCATAAGGCAAGAGTATTTTGTTATAGGGTTAGTAAGATATTGTCTGTCTTTGCGTTGCAACCATAGTAGGATCATCATAGGGAGTGGATCGCATTTGGCGGCCTCTATGTGTACTCAAAGTGGAATTTCATGTATTGCATAGTACTTCGTAAGTTGGGTTAATTGTGCCGCTTGATAATATTTAGTGATATTGGGGAGGCCCAATCCTCCTTTGGGTTTGGGGAGCTCCAGAACACGGTGAGAAAGACAGAGTCTAAGAGTTCCCCAAATAAGATTGGTGACCCTGTGTTGCTCTATACCTACTACATAAGCTGTAATACCAATACAAAAGGCAGGTGGCACAACTTGGGTGGGTAGTTAGCCATATTGCTAGATATGAGCAGATTCCAGGAGCCAAGGGGAATGGGAAAGTAAGCTGTAATTGGGTAACAGTTAAAGGGGGCAATGAGATGTTTAGGGCTTGTGATTATTGAGGGTTGACCTTAAGACCTAAAATATGGGCGACGTTCTCGGAAATAGCAGGCTGGGTAAGGAAGTGAGGAGGGAAGGTGATGAAAAGGCATAATTTCTGATGCTGCCCTCCTAGTCCCACACCCTGGATGTTGGGATCAGAGTGGATCAGCTGCACTAAAAAGCTCTATGGTGAGGGCAAAGAGGAGTGGGAATAAGGGGCAGCCCTGCCTCGTTCCTCTTCATATAGAGAACATGTCTGACCTGTGCCCAGCGTCTTTTAGGTAAGCTTTCGGGTTATGGAATAAAGAGGCTATCCATTGAAGGAAGTGGGGTCAAACACAGAACATGATGAATATATGACCAGGATACTGAGTCAAAGGCTTTCTGTATATCAAGAGAAAGTAAGCAGGTAGGAATGCAGCGCGTGTGTGCTGCATGAATTAAGGAAACTTTACAGATGTTAACGCTGGCTTTACGTATCTAAATAAAACTTACTGAGGGAGCCAATAATGGGTCATAAATTAGATCATGACATAGTGTCGGAGCACGGCTTTGGGATCATAGTGATAACGGCAGTCAGTGTTTCTGAGCGAAAATGTTGCGAGTCGAGAGAGCTAAAAGATCAGCATATTCTTTATAGTAAACTGCTGACAATCTGGGATGGGACATTTGTAAGGTTTCTGCGTTTTGAAGGCCGTTAGTACTTCCTTTAGGGATATAGGGTTCTCCGAGGGGTTGCGTTGTGTAGTTGTCAATTTAGGCAATTTCAGGTGGAAAAAATAAGGAAAAAACAAAGGAGGGGTACAGACCCATAAAGTTCAGATAGAGACAAAGGATAGGGCAGACAGAGGACATCACCTATAAGTGAAAATTCCTTTAATGCTTAAACTTGATATTCAAAAATACATAAAGATAATAGGCAGAAGATATACAATTAAAAAACTTTAAGAAAAAAATTAGCACAGGTGTGCACACCCACAACACAACAATTCACACAATTTATCCATGTATATCGCCACAAGTTTCATGACAATCTGGACACAAAAAAGGGTCCATTGGCAGCATCAAGGGAAAGAGTTTCGCTTAATGTCTTATTGAGGTGTAAACTGATAATTAGATAATGCAGACACCATGCAGACATCATTTGCTCAAAACTCAAGGGCCTCCAAATGGTGATACCTGGTACATTAATCAAATGTAGACATAAATCACAACTATTCAAAAATTGAACCAAGACATACATGCAAGGGATCAAGAAGGAGAGCAGAGGTAGGTATCATGTAGTGACGTTTACCAGATAATGGCTAAAACAAACACACTACATACCTCCTGTAGCTCATTTTCCAAGATCTACCGAGCTGTCAAGTGAGGTTGGTGTTGTGAAAAGTCCACTAATAGAGGGCCCCCTATGGTAATGTCAGTGGATCAAAAAGGTAAGTCCCAAGCCGCTGAAATAGCCGTATATAGTGCAGATATGTATTGGCCAGCTTATAACAAAGATCATGAAGCAGCTAATAATCCAACCTCAATTTGATCATAATCCAGCCAATGATTTTAATGTAGCAATTTTTCCAAGTGTAAGTTAATGTGAATTACTCACGGTAAGTTGATCCAAAAGAGGTTCTGCTGAGCTGGATAAAGTCTCAATAAGGCTGTAGTGAGTCGCACTGCATGTATAGGACATAGGTGCTTCACTTAATATACTGCTATTTCAGCAGCTTGGGACCTAACTTTTTGATCCCCTGACATTACTATAGGGGGCCCTCTATTAGTGAACTTTTCACAAAACCAACCTCACTTGACAGCTTGGTAGATCTTGGAAAATGAGCTACAGGAGGTATGTAGTGTGTTCGTTTTAGCCATTATCTGGTAAACATCACTAAATGATACCTACCTCTGCTCTCCTTCTTGATGCCTTGCATGTATGTCTCGGTTCAATTTTTGAATAGTTGTTGTGATTTATGTCTATATTTAATTAATGTACCAGGTATCACCATTTGGAGGCCCTTGGGTTTTTTAGCAAACGATGTCTGCATGATGTCTGTATTATCTACGGTAATTATCAGTTGACACCTCAATAAGACATTTCGTGAACCTCTTTCCCTTGATCCTGCCAATTGCGCCCCCCTTTTGTGTCATCACATGTGAGGCGATATAAAAAGATAAATTGTGTGAATTTGTCAGAGAGTTCCCCTGGACAGACGCGCTGCTGGTGTGCGTCACGGTGCGTTGGGGCGTGCTGGCGCGCACGTGCGTTCCCGTGCGCGCCGCTGCGGGTGCTGGTGTGCGGGCGCGTGCGTGTGTGCGGGGGCGCGTGCCGGCGCGTATCGGCGTGCGCGCACGCCTGGCGTTTGGCGCCAATCTACCTATTTAGGCTGTCTGCACAGGGGGCTCGGTGCTGTCCGATCTTCAGCTCCCTGTATCCCTGCACCTGCTTCCTGTTGAACCTGATCTCCTGACCACCGGCTTGCCTTTGATTATCCTTGCTTTCTGCCTGCCACTGATCCTGGACCATCCTGACTACGAATCTGCCTGCTCCTCTGTACCACTTTGCCCGCCAGTTGCCAACCCTGCTTGTGACCCGACCTGCCTGCTCCACTCCTGCTCTGCACCTGCTGCCTGTGCTTCAGTTGACTGGTGATCTCTATAACCACCTTTACTGGGATCCTCCTGCGGCTAACCCGCCAGGCTCTCATACCATTCTGTGCTCCCATTCCTCCTGTCCATACTACCAGGGGCCGGGAACCAGATACGTAAGGGAGGCCTCCCCCTGCTACATCGGGCTCATCGGTCTGGTACGTGGAAGTCTGACAGTATCGGACAGCCATGTCCGAGCCCGAGCAGGGAACCTCCCCCATGGAGGAACTGTGTAGACACCTGGCGGGTCTCACACAAGCCGTGAAGAGCCTCCAGGAAGGCTATACCAGGTTGGAAGACCAAGTCCTGTCGGCTCCAACCCATCCTCAAGCCGCTTCATCTTCCGGAGCGTCATCTGCACCCTCAGTAGTAATGCTACCTCCTGAGCCTAGGGTACCCGTACCCGAAAGATTTTCTGGGGACCGTAGTAAATTCCGAGCCTTTCGCAATGCCTGCGAACTATACTTCGCTCTGCAACCCCGCACTTTTTCTTTGGCGACAACTAAGGTGGGCTTCGTAATTTCCCTCTTATCCGGTGAACCACAGACCTGGGCTCACCGCCTCCTGGAGCAAAAATCGGGACAGCGACTGCGGAAGCCACTTTGCATGCCCTTCAACAAGGGCGTAGAGCCGCAGAGAACTATGTGGTGGAATTTAGGCGATGGAGCTCCGACACTGGTTGGAATGTCGCGGCCTTGCGTTGTCAATTCCGTATGGGATGCGGATGGGATGTCTGATCCTTTGAAGGATGAATTAGCACGGGTCGGAATACCCCAAACCCTGGATGAGCTCATCAATCTGTCTATTCAGATCGACCGACGACTCAGAGAGCGTCGCTCCGAGAGATCTACCAGCCAATTTCGCCCTACCTGGATGCTCCCCAAGGTTCCGAGCTCTCCCAGCCAGTCTTTTCCAGCACCGGCCACACCAGTTCTTGATACCTCCGAACCAATGCAGCTCGGTCTGCTCCGTCCCTCTCTCAATCCAGAAGAGCGCCAGTGCCGAAGAGTCAACAACCTCTGCATGTACTGCGGGGAGTCTGGACACTACGTGAGGTCTTGCCCTAACAAGGCACGTAAGTCTCTGCCAATCTCTTCAATTTGTGCATCTGCTCTCTCTAACCCTGCTAATCATCTTGCTCTATCATCTTACAGCTTCCAGGAAGGATTATTTCAGTTACGGTCATAATTGATTCAGGAGCCTGCAGCTGTTTCATTGACCTAGCCTTCGCTGCAAACCATCACATCCCTCTCCAGTCTAAAAATCGGGGACTTGCTGTACATCTCGCTGATGGCTCCTCTCTTCGTTCCGGTCCTGTCACGCAGGAGACCATCCCTTTGCTGGCCACCATGGGCTCTAACCACCAAGAACTCCTGCGCTTGGATGCCATCTCTTCTCCTCTCTTTCCCATCATACTGGGGATGCCATGGTTGCAGGCCCATAACCCCAGCATTGACTGGTCTAGCGGGGAAGTCAAGTTCCTTTCCAAATATTGCCAGCAACACTGCCTACATACGAGCCCTACTGAACCTACACAACTACTTTGTTTGGATACCAATTCCGAATTACAACAGGCGATCCCTGCGCCCTATCGGGACTTCCTGGACATTTTTAGTAAAAAAGGAGCAGGGATCCAACCTCCCCACAGGCCTTATGATTGCCCAATCGAGCTATTACCTGGAGCGGAAGTTCCCTTTGGAACAGAGCAGGAGTTGGACACCCTAAAAGTATACATCGACGAGAACCTGAAGAAAGGGTTTATCCGCCCATCCACCTCTCCGGCTGGGGCTGGTATATTCTTCGTGGAGAAAAAAGACCATTCTTTAAGTCCTTGTATTGATTATCGGGAACTAAACAAGATAACTATCAAGAACCGTTATCCCCTACCTTTAGTGCCTGAACTCTTCCAAAGATTGGGATCCGCAATCATCTTTACCAAATTAGATCTCCGTGGTGCCTACAATTTAATTCTTATTCGGGAAGGAGATGAGTGGAAAACAGCTTTTCGCACCAGATTCGGGCATTTCGAATACCTTGTTATGCCCTTCGGCCTGTGCAACGCACCTGCAACGTTCCAACATTTTGTCAATGACATTTTCCGTGATTTCCTGGACTTGTATGTTATTGTTTATCTAGACGATATCCTGATCTTCTCTTCCTCAGTCTCCGATCATCGCAGGCACGTCAGAAATGTGTTAGCTCGCCTCAGACAGCATGGACTTTACACTAAACCGGAAAAATGCCAATTTGAACTTCAAAGCATCCAGTTTCTAGGCCTGATCATCTCTGTTGAAGGTATTAAAATGGACCCCCAAAAGGTATCAGCCATTCTGGAATGGCCCGCTCCCTCCGATAAGAAAGGGGTTCAAAGGTTCATTGGCTTTTCCAACTTTTATAGAAAATTCATTAGGGGCTTCTCTGCAATAATTGCCCCCATCACTGAATTAACTAAACAAGGGAATCGGTTCCATTGGTCTCCTAAGGCACAATCCGCCTTCGAAAAACTCAAGGAGCTGTTCACCTCTGCTTCTATCTTAAAACACCCAGATCCTGCTTTACCATTCGTCCTCGAAGTGGACGCTTCAAAGGTCGCAGTCGGAGCTGTTCTGTCCCAACGGCAAGGCCCCAAGGCCCTTCTCTACCCAGTGGCCTTTTTCTCTCGCAAACTCTCTTCAGCGGAGAGAAATTACGATGTGGGTGATCGGGAGCTTTTGGCCATCAAGTCCGCTTTGGAGGAGTGGCGTTACTTACTGGAGGGTGCAGCACATCCCATCCTGGTCTATACAGATCATAAGAATCTGGAGTACCTCCGAACGGCCAACGGCCGTTCTGGAGTACCTCCGAATGGCCAACCACGGCAAGCTAGGTGGGCGCTATCTTTCTCTAGATTTCAGTTCCACATAACTTATAGACCTGGTTCCAAAAATATCTCTCTCTCTCCTGTATGTTCCCTGATTCCGGCAAAACCTGTGCATCCGGACACTATTCTTCCATCCGGAAATTTTCTTCTACTCCAAGGGGATCTGCTATCCCGAATAAAACAAGCCTCCTCGAATTGGACCCCAACTTCCGGAGATGAGGTGAGGGCCCAGGACGGCCTATTTTGGCACAAGGGTAAAATCGTGGTCCCCGAAGATCTGAGGGTGGCAGTGCTAGAGCTCTGCCATGATCATAAGATGGCTGGACACTTTGGTGTGCTAAAGACGACTGAATTGGTTCAGCGCACATTCTGGTGGCCTCTGTTGGCGAATGACTGCAAGAACTATGTAGAGTCCTGTACTATCTGTGCATGGAGCAAAAATAGCCGGACAAGAGCCTGGGGTCTGCTAAAACCATTACCCGTCCCGGAAAGACCGTGGAAGATGATATCAATGGATTTCATCTTAGAGCTTCCCCAGGCAGAAGGCTTTTCTACCATCTTCGTCGTCGTGGACAGGCTAACTAAAATGGCTCATTTTCTGCCTATGAAGGGCACACCTTCAGCTATGGAGACAGCAAGGGTCTTCATCAAGGAAATTGTTAGGCTACACGGAGTCCCATCAAATATCACATCTGATCGCGGTGTTCAGTTCAACTCCCGGTTTTGGAAGGCTCTCTGTGGGTCTCTGGAAATTGAGCTGGCACTCTCCTCTGCTTACCACCCCCAGACTAATGGGCAGACGGAGAGAACTAATCAGACTTTGGAGCAGTACCCCCGTTGTTTTTCGTCTTTCTCACAGGACGACTGGGTTTCTCTTCTGCCAATTGCTGAGTTCTCGTACAATAATTCTTTACATTCGGCCATTAAGCAAACGCCCTTCTTTGCCAATTACGGCTTCCACCCGTCCTTCCTGCCCAGGTCTTTACCCAAATGTGCTATCCCTGCGGTCTCTGAAACCATGGACTTCTTCCTTACCAACAACAAACTCTTGCAGGAAACCATGGCTAAGACCCAAGAGTATAATAAGAAAATGTTTGACAAGAAGAGGCGGGGAGAGCTCATCCTGGAACCTGGCAACCAGGTCTGGTTGTCCACAACTAATGTAAGAATGGCCTGCCCTTCAAGGAAATTGGGCCCTAAATTTATGGGTCCGTTCTCGGTCAAAAAGAGAATTAACAACGTGGCCTACGAACTCAACTTACCAGGTACCCTGAAGATTCACCCGGTCTTTCATATATCATTGCTGAAGCCGTTATACCCAACACCTTTGCTGGCCGAAGTACTGACCCACCGGAGCACATAATTATTGATAACGAAGAAGAGTTCGAAGTGGAGGCTATCTTGGATTGCAGGAAAAGACACAACCAGTTGCAATGCCTAATCAAGTGGAGGGGGTACGGACCAGAAGACAACTCCTGGGAGCCAGAAGGCAATCTACATGCAGAAGAGCTCCTGAGGACTTTCTGAAGTACCCACGCCACCAGATTGGCTCAGTTGGACATCCGGAGGCTGCCCTTGAGGGGGGGGCACTGTCAGAGAGTTCCCCTGGACAGACGCGCTGCTGGTGTGCGTCGCGGTGCATTGGGGCGCGCTGGCGCGCGCGCGTTCCCGTGTGCACCGCCGCGGGTGCTGGTGTGCGGGCGCGTGCGTGTTTGCGTGGGCGCGCGCCGGTGCACGTCGGCATGCACGTGCGCCCAGCGTTTGGCGCCAATCTGCCTATTTAGGCTGTCTGCACAGGGGGCTCCGTGCTGTCCGATCTTCAGCTCCCTGTATCCCTGCACTTACTTCCTGTTTCCTGTTGAACCTGATCTCCTGACCACCGGCTTGCCTTTGATTATCCTTGCTTTCTGCCTGCCACTGATCCCGGACCGTCCTGACTACGAATCTGCCTGCTCCTCTGTACCACGTTGCCCGCCAGTTGCCAACCCTGCTTGTGACCCGACCTGCCTGCTCCACTCCTGCTCTGCACCTGCTGCCTATGCTTCAGTTGACTGGTGATCTCTATAACCACCTTTACGGGATCCTCCTGCGGCTAACCCGCCAGGCTCTCATACCATTCTGTGCTCCCGTGCCTCCTGTCCATACTACCAGGGGCCGGGAACCAGATACATAAGGGAGGCCTCCCCCTGCTACATCGGGCTCATCGGTCTGGTACGTGGAAGTCTGACAGAATTGTTGTCTTGTGGATGTGCACACCTGTGGTTATTTTGTTCTTAAAGTTTTTTAATTGTATATCTTCTGCCTATTATCCTATTATCTTTATGTATTTTTGAATATCAAGTTTAAGCATTAAATGAATGTTCACTTATAGGTGATGTCCGCTGTCTGCCCTATCCTTTGTCTGTATCTGAACTTTATGGTTCTTTACCCCTCCTTTGTTTTTTCCACTAGCTTTCCGAGTTCAGGATAAAAGGAGAAGGCGCAACCCACACAGGATGAGTCGGTATCCTTATATTGATATTGTATTGAATACTGATGTTATTCAATACACTGGTCTTTTGACTAGATCTGATAAACCCCCTCTTTTTTCTATGGAAAAAAATAAGGAGTCAGCCTGAGGTTTGTTTAAGGGTTCCTCCACCCTATAAAGTTGCATACGACATGCGCAAATCTCGCTTAATTTAGTTTGATGGGATTACTAGTGTTATTCCGCGTACACACGAGCGGACTTTATGGCATACTTGGTTCGGCGGACCGGAGTCCGTCGGACAATTCGATCGTGTGTGGGCTCCAGCGGACTTTTTTCCCCCAAAAGTTTGACGGACCTAGAAATAAAACATGTTTCAAATCTTTTCGATGGACTCGAGTCCGGTGGAAAAGTCAGCTCGTCTGTATGCTAGCCCGACGGACAAAAACTGACGTTAGGGCAGCTATTGGCTACTGGCTATGAACTTCCTTGTTTTAGTCCGGTCGTACGTCATCACGTACGAATCCATCGGACTTTGGTTGATCGTGTGTAGGCAAGTCCGTTCATTTGGAAAGTCCGTCGTAAAGTCCGTCGAAAAGTCCACCGAACCAAGTATACCATAAAGTCCGGTCGTGTGTACGCGGCATAAGTGTCAGTGGGGAACTTCAATCAAATTGATTTGTGATTTTGGTCAAGTTTCCTAAGTGCCTGGGTTACAAATATGTCTGCTTTATTTGCTTTCATTTAATATACATGTCTTGATCTTTGTACTGATCTATCGGCAGATTCAATCAGGAAAAAATCAAGCTCAGTGCAAGCTTTATCTAGGCTTGTTCTATTATCTGAAGTGTCAGCAGCTTGGAAGTGCATGAAACATTTCTGAAATTCGGCATCTAACTTTCGCTGTAAATGGTGATACTCCTTCTTTGATTGGGTTGCTATCCAAATGCATGACCAGGAAAATGTCAGAGGTTGAGTTATGAGTAAGATATTCTTTAAGCACTATTTCTGTCTCTGCTATCTATGCACTGAGTGTGTTAGCAGTGAATCATTAATGCACCAGGACCAGTTGTGGGTTTCAGGGATTAGTAAGGATAGGGTTGTCATGACTGCACTATGGTTTGACCCTGCTATCGGACGTATGGAAGAGGAAAGCAGTGCTGGGTTTTTCCAGATTAAAATAAAGATATGATCAATTCTAAGAATGTTTTGTGTGGATGAGTGTAGAAGGTGTATTGGTGGCATGCGGAATTACATTCCCTTCATGTATCCAGTAGGGTGTGTTGATGAAGGAGAAACTGTAAGGTAAGTTTGGAGGTGTGAAAGGAGCTGGAGAAAGGGGGTTTATCAAAAACAGGTCACAAGGTTTCCAATACAACAGTGCAATGCCTTTAGCAAATCAATCCAGTTGCCAGTAAAACTTTGTGCTGATGAAGAATGATTAATGTCAAAGAAATTGCCTAGACACCTTTCAGGGATTCACAAGGATCCTATGTGTCATTTGTGCTGAGTGATGGCATGGAGATGGGGATTTAGGGCTTGTTGTGTATAATTTTAAAGCTTGCACTTAGTCAATTGCACACACGTAGCATCATCTGATTATGTAAGAGTGAAATTTGCTTGCAGACAGAGACCAGGATAGGTGACACTCAGGCAAGTCATGACACAGGCAGAGGATAAGCAGGACATAAACAGGACCCATAAAACAAGCTGTTGTCATAACCAAGCTAGCAGCCAGGATTTAGAGAGCATTTTAATAGGAAACTTGTTCCTTATTTCTACACTCACCTGATATGTTTATAGCCTATATAAATAGGCAGGGCCAATACTAGGGGGAGGGGGGCAGCAAGGGCATGTTTCCCAGGCGTCGCATCAAGAGGGACAAGAGGATGGGGGGGGTGGTAAACTGCACCTTCGTTAGCAGCAGTATTAATAATATCGGTGTCAGCGGTGATGGTGTCGGCAATTATATCAGCAATGGTAACTATCATTATGATCCCTGCTTTGTCTTTCTCTGAAGTTTTATTGGGTGGCATTAAGACCCAGTGATAGTCAAAGGTGAGGGGAGGACATGCCCAAGTTGGCAGGTGACTGTTTGTGATTGGCGGAGTAAAACCGGCTCCGCCCAAGGTACTGATGTGTCTTCTGTGTAGGGAAATGCTGGCAGTTTGAGGCAGCTTGTATCAGAGAAAGACTGAGCAAGTCCAGGGACTGGAGGAGGATATAAGCTGGGGGGGCGACGGGGACTGATAAATAGAGGAGGCAGGTGAGAAAACACAGACACTGCTGTGCACATCACTGATCAATCACCTACTGTCCTCTCCTCATCACTAAAACATCAGTGTCTGCTCCCATCACTGACACGTCTCTGTCATACCCACATAGTTACATAGTTACATATAGTTACATAGTAGGTGAGGTTGAAAAAAGACACAAGTCCATCAAGTCCAACCTATGTGTGTGATTATGTTTCAGTATTACATTATATATCCCTGTATGTTGTGGTCATTCAGGTGCTTATCTAATAGTTTCTTGAAGCTATCAATGCTCCCTGCTGAGACCACTGCCTGTGGAAGGGAATTCCACATCCTTGCCGCTCTTACAGTAAAGAACCCTCTACGTAGTTTAAGGTTAAACCTCTTTTCTTCTAATTTTAATGAGTGGCCACGAGTCTTGTTAAACTCTCTTCTGCGAAAAAGTTTTATCCCTATTGTGGGGTCACCAGTACGGTATTTGTATATTGAAATCATATCCCCTCTCAAGCGTCTTTTCTCCAGAGAGAATAAGTTCAGTGCTCGCAACCTTTCCTCATAACTAAGATCCTCCAGACCCTTTATTAGCTTTGTTGCCCTTCTTTGTACTCGCTCCATTTCCAGTACATCCTTCCTGAGGACTGGTGCCCAGAACTGGACAGCATACTCCAGGTGCAGCCGGACCAGAGCCTTGTAGAGTGGGAGAATTATCATTTTATCTCTGGAGTTGATCCCCTTTTTAATGCATGCCAATATTCTGTTTGCTTTGTTAGCAGCAGCACATCACTGACACGCCTCTGTTCTACCCACATCACTGATACGCCTCTTTTCTAATCACATCACTGACATACCTCTGTTCTACCCACATCACTGTCACACCTCTGTTCTACCTGTTCTACCCACATCACTGACACGCCTCTGTCCTACCCACAACACTGACACGCCTCTGTCCTACCCACATTACTGACACTCCACTGTCCTACCCACATTACTGACACTCCACTGTCCTACCCGCATTACTGACACTCCTCTGTCCTACCCACATCACTGACACGCCTCTGTCCTACCCACATCACTGACACTCCTCTGTCCTACCCACATCACTGACACTCCTCTGTCCTACCCACAACACTGACACTCCACTGTCCTACCCACAACACTGACACGCCTCTGTTCTACCCACATCACTGACACTCCACTGTCCTACCCACATCACTGACACGCCTCTGTCCTACCCACATCACTGACACGCCTCTGTCTTACCCACATCACTGACACTCCTCTGTCCTACCCACAACACTGACAGGCCTCTGTTCTACCCACATCACTGATATTCCTCTGTTCTACCCACATCACCGACACACCTCTGTTCTACCCACATCACTGACACGCCTCTGTCCTACCCACATCACTGACACGCCTCTGTCCTACCCGCATTACTGACACTCCACTGTTCTACCCACATCACTGACACTCCTCTGTCCTACCCACATCCCTGACACTCCACTGTCCTACTCACATCAGTGACACTCTACTGTCCTATTGACATCACTGACATGCCTCTGTCCTACCCACATCACTGACACTCCACTGTCCAACCCACATCACTGACACGCCTCTGTCCTACCCACATCACTGACACGCCTCTGTTCTACCCACATCACTGACACGCCTCTGTTCTACCCACATCACTGACACACCTCTGTTCTACCCACATCACTGACACTCCACTGTCCTACCCACATCACTGACATGCCTCTGTCCTACCCCCATCACTGACACGCCTCTGTTCTACCCACATCACTGACACGCCTCTGTTCTACCCACATCACTGACATGCCTCAGTTCTACCTACATCACTGACATGCCTCTGTCCTACCCACATCACTGACACGCCTTTGTTCTACCCGCATTACTGACACTCCACTGTCCTACCCACATCACTGACACGCCTCTGTCCTACCCGCATTACTGACACTCCACTGTCCTACCCACATCACTGACACTCCTCTGTCCTACCCACATCACTGACACTCCACTGTCCTACCCACATCACTGACACGCCTCTGTCCTACCCACATCACTGATACTCCTCTGTCCTACCCACATCACTGATACTCCTCTGTCCTACCCACAACACTGACACGCCTCTGTTCTACCCACATCACTGACATACCTCTGTTCTACCCACATCACCGACACACCTCTGTTCTACCCACATCACTGATACACCTCTGTTCTACCCACATCACTGACACGCCTCTGTTCTACCCACATCACTGACACACCTCTGTCCTACCCACATCACTGACACGCCTCTGTCCTACCCACATCACTGACACGCCTCTGTTCTACCCACATCACTGACACGCCTCTGTTCTACCCACATCACTGACACTCCACTGTCCTACCCACATCACTGACACGCCTCTGTCCTACCCACATCACTGACACGCCTCTGTCCTACCCACATCACTGACACGCCTTTGTCCTACCCACATCACTGACACTCCTCTGTCCTACCCACAACACTGACATGCCTCTGTTCTACCCACATCACTGACATACCTCTGTTCTACCCACATCACCGACACACCTCTGTTCTACCCACATCACTGACACGCCTCTGTCCTACCCACATCACTGACATGCCTCTGTCCTACCCGCATTACTGACACTCCACTGTTCTACCCACATCACTGACACGCCTCTGTCTTACCCACATCACTGACACTCCTCTGTCCTACCCACATCTCTGACACTCCACTGTCCTACTCACATCAGTGACACTCTACTGTCCTATCCACATCACTGACATGCCTCTGTCCTACCCACATCACTGACACTCCACTGTCCTACTTACATCAGTGACACTCTACTGTCCTATCCACATCACTGACATGCCTCTGTCCTACCCACATCACTGACACTCCTCTGTCCTACCCACATCACTGACACACCTCTGTCCTACCCACATCACTGACACGCCTCTGTTCTACCCACATCACTGACACGCCTCTGTTCTACCCACATCACTGACATACCTCTGTTCTACCCACATCACTGACACTCCACTGTCCTACCCACATCACTGACACGCCTCTGTCCTACCCACATCACTGATACTCCTCTGTCCTACCCACAACACTGACACGCCTCTGTCCTACCCACATCACTGACACGCCTCTGTTCTACCCACATCACTGACACGCCTCTGTTCTACCCACATCACTGACACGCCTCTGTTCTACCCACATCACTGACATGCCTCTGTCTTACCCACATCACTGACACGCCTCTGTCCTACCCGCATTACTGACACTCCATTGTCCTACCCACATCACTGACACGCCTCTGTCCTACCCACATTACTGACACTCCACTGTCCTACCGACATCACTGACATGCCTCTGTCTTACCCACATCACTGACACTCCTCTGTCCTACCCACATCACTGACACTCCACTGTCCTACCCACATCACTGACACTCCACTGTCCTACCCACATCACTGACACGCCTCTGTCCTACCCACATCACTGACACTCCTCTGTCCTACCCATAACACTGACATGCCTCTGTTCTACCCACATCACTGACATACCTCTGTTCTACCCACATCACCGACACACCTCTGTTCTACCCACATCACTGACACGCCTCTGTCCTACCCACATCACTGACATGCCTCTGTCCTACCCGCATTACTGACACTCCACTGTTCTACACACAACACTGACACGCCTCTGTCTTACCCACATCACTGACACTCCTCTGTCCTACCCACATCCCTGACACTCCACTGTCCTACTCACATCAGTGACACTCTACTGTCCTATCCACATCACTGACATGCCTCTGTCCTACCCACATCACTGACACTCCACTGTCCTACCCACATCACTGACACACCTCTGTCCTACCCACATCACTGTAAATATGTAATTTACCAGCCCCTTCTTTTTCTGAATTGTTGTGAGTGTGGTATGGAATCTTAATGATAATAAATATGGGGAATTTTAATTAAATATAATTTTTAGTGTTTTGGTGAATAGTAAATTATAGATAAAAGGTTAATGTCTGACTATAAGTACAATGGATTTTTCAGTGCCTCCAGCCAGTTACTGCAATTTATTAAAAAATTTGAACTTTGTTCAGACAATCAGTAACATACCACAATAATTTCCTGAGTTTGTTAATCTATGGGGAATTCTTACCAATGTATAAATATCTCCCAATAAAATTAATAAGTAAATACATTTTATTAATTTACAAGTATAATTATACAAATTCATATAAAACCGGAATTTCTGGTGATTATTATTTCATACACATTACCAAAGACATCAACGTAACACTAAAACTATTTTCCCTAATATTTGACAAAACCCTTGTTGCTCAGAAGACAATCTTCTGAATTTCTCCGGCCGGAAGGAAGTCAAAATATGTCTTGCGGAGCCAACAGATAGATATTATCAATTTGAAAGAAGTCTTAACAGGGCTACCAGATTGAATCGGGTGATACATAATTTCCCTGGGGTCACAATAGCCAAATTAGTTGCAATTAGGGATGAGCTTTGAGTTCGAGTCGAACTCATGTTCGACTCGAACATCGGCTGTTCGCCAGATCGCCGAACAGCGAACAATTTGGGGTGTTCGTGGCAAATTTGAATGCCACAGAACACCCTTTAAAAGTCTATGGGAGAAATCAAAAGTTCTAATTTTAAAGGCTTATATGCATGGTATTGTCATAAAAAGTGTTTGGGGACCCGGGTCCTGCCCCAGGGGACATGGATCAATGCAAAAAAAAGTTTTAAAAACGGCCGTTTTTTCAGGAGCAGTGATTTTAATAATGCTTAAAGTCAAACAATAAAAGTGTAATATCCCTTTAAATTTCGTACCGGGGGGGGTGTCTATAGTATGCCTGTAAAGGGGCGCATGTTTCCCGTGTTTAGAACAGTCTGACAGCAAAATGACATTTCAAAGGAAAAAAGTCATTTAAAACTACTCGTGGCTATACTGAATTGCCGGCCCGACAATACACATAAAAGTTCATTGATAAAAACGGCATGGGAATTCCCCACAGGGGAACCCCAAACCAAAATTTAAAAAAAAAATGACGTGGGGGTCCCCCTAAATTTCATACCAGGCCCTTCAGGTCTGGTATGGGTATTAAGGGGAACCCCGGCCAAAATGTAAAAAAAAATGGCGTGGGGTCCCCCCAAAAATCCATACCAGACCCTTGCTCGAGCACGCAACCTGGCAGGCTGCAGGAAAAGAGGGGGGGACGAGAGAGCGCCCCCCCTCCTGAACCGTACCAGGCCACATGCCCTCAACATTGGGAGGGTGCTTTGGGGGTAGCCCCCCAAAACACCTTGTCCCCATGTTGATGGGGACAAGGGCCTCATCCCCACAACCCTTGCCCGGTGGTTGTGGGGGTCTGCGGGCAGGGGGCTTATCTGAATCCGGAAGCCCCCTTTAACAAGGGGACCCCCAGATCCCGGCCCTCCACCCTGTGTGTAATGGTAAGGGGGTACAAAAGTATCCCTACCATTTCACAAAAAAAATATCAAAAATGTTAAAAATGACAAGAGACGGTTTTTGACAATTCCTTTATTTAAATGATATAAACTAAATTTGTGCGCTAGCGTAAATAAATCATGTAATGAAATTTGCAACAAACAGGCTCCTTGGGAGTACTACCGGGAGCTGTAGTGAATTTAAATCCCAGTGCAGAGAAATAACACAATAAAATAAAACATACAAAAGTTATGAATTAAAACACATCTCCATGACAAAAATTGTTAATAATTCTGAAAAAGCAAAAAAGTGAAAGTTCAAAAATTGCGATCGGACCCCCAATCGCTTGAAAAACACCACATTCAGTCCATGAAAGACAAGTAGTATAAAGAGGATAAAACGTTCCTTAGGTGTGTCATATCAGGGTAGAAAGGTGAAAAGATGTAGGGACACTTCCAAGCCACCGATAGTTGCGGGAGAGGAGTAATGGATGTACTCTTACCGCACTTGATGGACCTCCTCTATGGCGAGGTCATACGAGCTTGCAGATATAACCCTCTGCAGGGACAGATGGATAACGATGTCCGGGTCTTGTTTGTAAGTGCCTCTCACTCAAAAACTGATCTTTACTATGCCATCCGAATGGATCCGATTATAACATCCTCACTGGGACATTATTTGAAGAATTTGAAGAGCTTCAACAGCCATGACCATCACCTTTAAGACACTGGCGAAAAAACTGAGGTACTTCCTGCAGATTGATCTCAGCAAAGCGCACAGAGGAAAACACGTCACCTCAAATCTGGCACACATCACACTCTGAAGAACAGGAAGAACAAGAACCAGAAGAAGAAGAAGATGGAGGAAGAAACCGAAGGAAGATAGAAGAAAGAAGATAGAAAATAGAAGAAAGAAGAAGCATTTAAATAAAGGAAGTGTCAAAAACTGTCTCTTGTCATTTTTAACATTTTTGACATTTTTTTGTGAAATGGTAGGGGTACTTTTGTACCCCCTTACCATTTCACACAGGGGGGAGAGCCAGGATCTGGGGGTCCCCTTGTTAAAGGGGGCTTTCAGATTCTGATAAGCCCCCTGCCCGCAGACCCCCACAACCACCGGGCCAGGGTTGTGGGGATGAGGCCCTTGTCCTCATCAACATGGGGACAAAGTGCTTTGGGGAGCTACCCCCAAAGCACCCTCCCAATGTTGAGGGCATGTTGCCTTGTACGGTTCAGGAGGGGGGGCGCTCTCTCGTCCCCCCCTCTTTTCCTGTGGCCTGCTAGGTTGCGTGCTCGGATAAGGGTCTGGTATGGATTTTTGGGGGTACCCCACGCCATTTTTTAAAA
The DNA here is from genome assembly GCA_037952835.1 of Lithobates septentrionalis. Lineage (NCBI taxonomy): Eukaryota > Metazoa > Chordata > Amphibia > Anura > Ranidae > Lithobates > Lithobates septentrionalis. The sequence goes on along the minus strand of JBBDGP010000079.1, from coordinate 2,446,767 downwards.
AATTTTGACGCAGGGTTCCCCTTAAAATCCATACCAGACCTGAAGGGTCTGGTATAGATTTTGAGGGAGACCCTACGCCAATTTTTTTTTTTTTAATTTTGGCCGGGGTTCCCCTTAACCGGTTCAATACAGGGCATTTTCACCCCCTTCCTTCCCAGACCAATTTTTAGTTTTCAGCGCTGTCGCATTTTAAACGACAATTGCGCGGTCGTGCGACGTTGTACCCAAACAAAATTGACGTCCTTTTTTTCCCACAAATAGAGCTTTCTTTTGGTGGTATTTAATCACCTCTGCGGTTTTTATTTTTTGCGCTATAAACAAAAGAAGAGTGACAATTTTGAAAAAAACCACAATATTTTTTACTTTTTGCTATAATAAACATCCCAATTTTTTTTCAAAATGCCAAATTTTTTCCTCAGTTTCGGCCGATACGTATTCTTCTACATATTTTTGGTAAAAAAAAATCGCAATAAGCGTATATTGATTGGTTTGCGCAAAAGTTATAGCGTCTACAAAATACGGGATAGATTTATGGCATTTTTAAAAAAAATATATTTATTTATTTTTTTTTACAAGTAATAGCGGCGATCGCGATTTTTTTTCGTGACTGCGACATTATGGCGGACACATCGGACACTTTTGACACATTTTTGGGACCATTCACATTTATACAGCGATCAATGCTATAAAATTGCATTGATTACTGTGTAAATGTGACAGGCAGGGAAGGGGTTAACCACTAGGGGGAGACGAGGGGTTAAATATGTTTCCTAGGGAATGATTCTAACTGTAGGGGGCAGGGACGTACAAGGGGAGGAGACCGATCAGTGTTCCTCTGTACTGGGAACACAGATCGCTCTCCTTTCAACTGACAGGACGTTGATCTGTGTGTTTACACACACAGATCCACGGTCCGGCCCGGTTAACGGGCAATCGCGGGTGCCCAGCGGACATCACGGCCGCCGGGCACACGCACCGGGTCCCGAGCAACGCAGCGGGCGAGCACGCGCGCCCCCCTAGACAGCCGGGAAGCCCAGGCCGTCATATGACGTCCACCCAGGATGGGAGATCCCATCTGTGGACGTCATATTACTATGGCCGGGTACTGAAGTGGTTAATATCCATACCAGACCTTAAGGGCCTGGTGTGGAAATTAGGGGGACCCCCCACGTCATTTTTTTAAAATTTTGGTTCGGGGTTCCCCTGTGGGGAATTCCCATGCCGTTTTTATCAGTGAACTTTTATGTGTATTGTCGGGCCGGCAATTCAGTATAGCCGCGAGTAGTTTTAAATGACTTTTTTCCTTTGAAATGTCATTTTGCTGTCAGACTGTTCTAAACATGGGAAACATGCGCCCCTTTACAGGCATACTATAGACACCTCCCAGGTACGAAATTTAAAGGAATATTACGCTTTTATTGTTTGACTTTAAACATTATTAAAATCACTGCTCCTGAAAAAACGGCCATTTTTAAAACTTTTTTGTGCATTGATACATGTCAAACACTTTTTAGGACAATACCATGCAAATTAGCCTTTAAAATGAGCACTTTTGATTTAGAACATTCGAGTCCCATAGACTTCAATGGGGTTTTAACGTTCATGCGAAGTTTTGGTCTGTTTGCAAGTTCTGGTGCTAACCGAACCGGGGGGTGTTCGGCTCATCCTTAGTTGCAATACAGGTTGATCTCAATTTCACCCACACACGGCTTCAACACACGACAAGACCAATAACATGGGACAATTATTAAATACTAAACTACCCTTCACACAGTACTTTGATTAATATATAAACAGTAAAATCCGATTCCTATAAATTTGGGAAGAAAAATGTTATCAATATTTATATGGTCACTGTTTAAAGGAAATGCTGTATATTAGATTCATCCTAATAGCAAAGTCCAGTGAGATGGGGAGTGGTCACTAATTACCACACTTGTGTTCGTCCAGAGAATGTTTGCCAGCATGTGGATCTGTGGTCCTCCCCCTCATTAATTATGTGTGTGTCTCCTTTTGTTTGGTGCAAATTTTGGATGGTTACCTCCCTCCATGTTTACCATCTCGTGATTGGTTGGTTCCAAATATGGGAGGTAACTGCCCTAATTCTCACCCGCCCATCTGTGATCATGGTAAAGGTGTAATCAGAATATGATGTCTAGTGTTATGAAATGTATTTTAATATGTTTCATGTTAATATAATATAATATGACGATTGCCTTATGCTTTATGCCCTGTCATTTGCTGTCCCCATCTTGTGTACCTTGCTGCTATAAGAAATTTCTACCTTACCAAATATATTGAGATTTACAGAGATTTATGGAATCAAACAACACCACCTTTTAACCATAACAGACTGGTGCCAAATCCTTGTCCAATACATGGGTGACTATAGTACCATTAATTCTTGCGAAATGCAATACATACACACATATACTCTTGGTTCTGTTTAAACTTGTGACTGGTGTCCTTCTGGTCTATATTTAACCAATTGTTTTCTGCCATTTTCTGGGGAAAAGCTCAGTCGACACTGGGTTCTTACTAAGGAGATGATCTCACCCTTTGAAACAATGGGGATATTTACCCTGGCTTTTCCTTAAACAAAAGGCCTTGATATTTGAAACTCAAAATGCCAGTTGACCATTGTCCATTGGGTTTAAGTAGTTGCTTCATTGTTCAGGTTACTCTGTTTTAACATAAGGTTTGTATATTGACCTCAACCCTCCACTGGAGAGGATATTTCAATTAACCTTTTCTGGTGTGGGGGGGGGGGGGGCGTTCCCCTGGTATAACGACTCCTTGGCTGAGTGTTTCATGAATTATAAAAAAATGTATGTATCCCGGCCATGACAGAATGAACACAGTTAGTGATCAGTACCGATTGCTCCTGTGTTCATTTATAACTGAAGCATAATACACCGTGTTTACTATGCTTCAGTTCTGAAATAACAGGAGCCTCTGCACAGAGCTATCCCTGTTTATTCATCTTCAGTGCAACTGAGGCTACAGAGAAAGGAATTGAAGAATCTGTGTCCTCAAAAGTGAGACACTGGGGATCTGTTTAGACCCCTGATATTTCACCAAAGCCCCAACAGGGCTCCTACAATTAATTGTAAAAAATAATAAACACAGTTGTAAAAGATTATAAAAAAAAATAAAAAAACTACTGACACTGTCCACTGCCACCAACTTCTGCTCTACTGACATATCCACTGCCCTATTGACACTGTACACTGCTCTACTGACTGACACAGTCCACTGCCTTACTGACACCAACTTCTGCCCTACTGACACCGTCCACTGCCCTGCTGACACTGTCTATGTCTATTTTTACAGTGCCAATTTTTTTAAATTATATTTTTCTAAGTTTTCCTTACTATTTAGTTTGGCCTTGCTAGCTAAAGTGTAAAGGCCCGTACACACGATCGGACTTTTTGACAACAAACATGCAAATTAGCTGTTTTGGTGCAACAGCTGACCGTGTGTTCGCTCCATCGGACAAACTTTTTCAGTTTTCATCAGACTTTTGTTGGCTGTGCGAATGGACAAACTTTCCGGCAACAAAAGTCCGATGGAGCAAAGTCCGATCGTGTGTACACAAAGCCATCGTACTTTTGTACAAACTACAGTAACTGCCCGCGAGAATGGTTCTCGGCGACAGGGAACTGTACAACTCGTGCTGGCTGAAATAGGAAAAACACATTTTCCTATTGCAGCCAGCACGAGAGGGAATTCCCCTCTGGGTGCATACCAGGCCCTTAGGGCTGGTATGGATTTTAAGAGGTACCCCCTACGCCAAAAAAATCCCCCCAAAAATCCATACCAGACCCTTATCCAAGCACGCAGCCCGGCCGGTCAGGAAAGGGGGTGGGGACGAGCGAGCGCCCCCCCCCATCCGAACCGTACCAGGCCGCATGCCCTCAACATGGGGGGTGGGCGCTTTGGGGCAGGGGGCGCCCTACGGGCCCCCCACCCCAAAGCACCTTGTCCCCATGTTGATGAGGACAAGGGCCTCTTCCCAACAATCCTGGCCGTTGGTTGTCAGGGTTTGCGGGCGGAGGGCTTATCAGAATCAGGGAGCCCCCTTTGACAAGGGGGCCCCTAGATCCCCGCCCCTCACCCTATGTGAATGAGTATGGGGTACATCGTACAACTACCCATTCACTTGGGGAAAAAAAAAGTGTCAATAAAAAAACACACTAGACAGGTTTTTAAAGTAATTTATTAGGGAGCTCCAGGGGTCTTCTTCCGACTTCTTCCGCTCTCTCCGGCCTCTTCTCCCGGTGTCCGGTTCTTCTCCCGCTCTCCGGCCTCTTCTCCTGGTAACCGGTTCTTCTCCCGCTCTCCGGCCTCTTGTCCTGGTGTCCGGTTCTTCTCCCACTCTCCGGTTCTTCTGCCAGATTCATCCGCTATCTTCTGCTCTTTTGCCGCTCTTTTGCTAACGGTGGCCCGGTCTTCTCCGTCATCTTGTTCCCTCTTCTCTTCTTCCGATGTTGACACAACGCTCTCTCCCGCTGTAATGCTGTGTGCGAGGTACGCGACAACTTATATAGGCATGGTGACCCCACCCCCTTATGATGTCACAGTCCCATCATGCCTTGGGACTGTGACGTCATAAGGGGGTGGGGTCACCGGGTGACCGTACACCGGGAGAAGAGGCCGGAGAGCGGGAGAAGAATTGGACACTGGGAGAAGAGGCCGGAGAGTGGGAGAAGAACCGGACACCGGGAGAAGAGGCTGGAGAGAGCGGAGAAGTCATAAGAAGACCCCCGAAGTTGGAAGAAGACCCCCGGAGCTGCCTAATAAATTACTTTAAAAACCTGTCTAGTGTGTTTTTTTTATTGACACTTTTTTTTCCCCCAGGTGAATGGGTAGGGGTATGATGTACCCCATACACATTCACATAGGGTGGGGAGCCGGGATCTGGGGGCCCCCTTGTCAAAGGGGGCTCCGAGATTCCGATAAGCCCTACACCCGCAGACTCCCACAACCTACGGCCAGGGTTGTCGGGAAGAGGCCCTTGTCCCCATCAACATGGGGACAAGGTGCTTTGGGGTGGGGGGGCCTGCAAGGTGCCCCCCTGCCCCAAAGCGCCCACCCCCCAGGTTCGGGAGGGGGGGCGCTCGCTCATCTCCACCCCCCTTCCTTACCGGTCGGGCTGCGTGCTCGGATAAGGGTCTGGTATGCATTTTGGGGGGCCCCACGCCATTTTTTTCGTGTAGGGGGTTCCCCTTAAAATCCATACCAGACCTAAGGGCCTGGTATGCTCCTGGAGGGGAACCCATGCCGTTTTTTTATTTAAAATTTGGCGTGGAGTTCCCCCTCATGATCCATACCAAACACCTGTCGGCAATGCTTGTAGCTCATCGCAAAAGGAAAAAACACATTTTTCCTTTCCCGATGAGCGAGCCAGCTCTGGCTCCCGTGACGGGGCTTGCAGGTGTCAAATCTCGCCGATACAGAAGTTGACCAAAGGGTGGCAGGAAAGAGCTGAAAGTCCTGCCGTGTGTATGCTTAATTCGTTTAAGGCCAATGCCCTTTGTACAAAAATCCACGGGAAAGTTTGTACAAAGTCCTATCGTGTGTATGAGGCTTAAGTTCACCTTTACAGAAAATCCCTTGATCTATTAATGGTATTATTAAAGTGTATAAGCTATATTTCAATAGTCACAGCAGCCTCGCTCTCTATATTCCATGTATTATGAATAAAATGTTGGGAGGGGGCGGTTTTTTTGTAGCTGGGTTACAGTTAGTCTTTACCAGGAGCTCCTACCTGGCTTACTATTGATCTCTGACCTATGAACTGGGCGCCACTTACTACTGAGTTGTGACTTCTGCATCACTTACTATTTACCTCTAAACTCTGAGTAACTTACTACTGAACCCCAGCACTTTGCTTCTATTTTAAACACGGTCAATATTATCCACAATAAAAACCCCACCCAATTTTTACCACAGCACACTGCACGCGCCATGATTTTTTTTGCTTGCTTAGGACGGCCCAACTTATGATCCTGCCCACAGGCCCATTATTTTGTATGTCACTGTCACCCCATATTTTACTGTGGGATAGAATGCTACATGCTTTAGTGCGGTGCGCTGAATCCCACAACCCACACCTACATCTTCGCCTTGGACACTGAATGACCTTGTCCAGGGGGGCCAACTGAGTCTTTACCCTCCCCAATGAAAGAATGTCTAGTTTTGCCACTGTAAATAAGAGAGTATCACAATTACCCCTATGGCCAAAATAATAACCTTTAAGAAAGGAATGACTGGTATGCTGAGTTTGCAAAACTGGAAAGGAGGATGAAGCCATTGTAAACTTTTGCATGGACTGTTTATAGTTTATGCCTTTTGTTTTAAGAATAGTAATGCGGGCAAGTAACATTAGTTCCATATTGATGAACTGCCAAAAATAATCATTAAATACAAAAGCCACTGTATGTTTTTAATGCGTAAGGCTGAAATCCAAACACAATATATACCAAAAAAACCCTGAAAGGGGAAAGGGCCAAAAATAATGTATATATGTATACACTGATATGTCTTCAAAACATCGTATACCTAATGCAGGTAGCGTCACTCTGGTCAAGAATACTGCATATATATAAAAAAAACTGGTTTGTCCCTGTCAAGACTGACAAGGACCAGAAGACCTCATCAGCATCACGTGATGCCGCTTTACTGTTGTGTCCCGGAAGCAAGCCCATGGCTAGCTGGGAAGACGGGAGATAGGAGAGCTGAATAGCTGCTGTACAGCGTGGAGGTCATGAGACATTGGATTAATCCATGTGCTGTTTAGCACTTGCATAAAAGGGATAGCTGCAAACTTTTTGGATTGAGTACATAAAGCCCTCACTTTGAAAAAAACTTTTTTTATTGGAGAGAGTACCATTCCAGGAAGGGTATCGTATGGCTGGTCTTTAAACTCTAAAAACTGCTTATATTTTGCGTGGTATAGAGATACAATAGAAGCCTAGTACCCCGATCTGTAATTGTGACACACTGGTTAAAAAGGACTGTAATCCAGGTCATGATATTGTTGATGAATCAATGCCAGAATATGATTGAAATATAAGTCTGTTCTGAGTTCTTAAAAAATCTCAAAAAAACACAAAGTGTCTCAGGGTCTTTGCATGGTCAAAAACCCTCTTCCCCCCTTGGCAATCATAGGGGTGTAGTCCGAATAACAAATACACAGGACTCTTTTCTGCCGTCTATCAGGGAAGCTCTCTGAATGGCTTTTTCTCCAATCAAGCTTGCATCACAACAATCATCCCCTTGTTGCATTTGCAATTCCATTTTCCACTATCAGCTACTATATATCGGCAACCAAGTATCATTAACTTTGGGGGTTTTCTCAAACCATAGTTAGATACACTCCTAAGCTATTTTAGTCTAGTCTGAAACCTTCCCTCCCCTCTCTCCCTTACAGTATTTTGTGGGCTCGAGTCTTCCAGGGACCTCCACACGGATACCCCTACCTTATTTTGCATATTTATGTAATTAAAACTTTAAACGACTAATTGTCGCGGTAGGGATACCCGTGTATAGATCCTCGGCGTCCGGACGATTGTTTACTTGTTTTTTGTGTAGTGTGTTTTGTTTTTTGTTTATATGTTACCACATCTGGAGACTACATGACGCAGTAATCTCTGGATGATATCTTGTTGCTTGTGTCCTTTTTACCTCCTATTGAGGAGTTTGATGTACTTTTCTACTTAATAATACATTTAAATATCTTTTTTTAATTATCTTCACATTGTACGCTGTGTCGCTCATTGGGTCTTCTGGTCCTTGTCAGTCTTGACAGGGACAAACCAGTTTTTTTGATATATATGAAATCCAACCACAACCTTCTAAGCTATATATAGTTACCTAGAGCACAAATGTATCCCAGGAAGGGTATTTTAGAGTTGCCTTTCATATTAAGCTTCAAAATAACTTTCTTGCTGAGTTATAAAATAACAAAAAAAAAAAACACCAATATTGTCTGTAGTACCCCTACCATGACTGATGCTGCAGGCTCTTTCACAGTTATTGTTCCCCTTGGCAGGCCTGAATGTTCAGCACCCATGTCTAAAAGCTTAGTTTAGAATTTATTCCCTGCCTTCTGGTTCTGTAAAGATTCATGACAGGGACAGGCTGCTACGAAAAGGTTGTTCAAATTAAATGTAGATGTGGCTGTTTAACTGTATGTAGACTGGAATTGTCCTTGCTTTAGAACTTATAGATAAGCTGCAGTGCACATTTTTATGGTTCAAAGTAACTCAAATGTCATATGGTTTTCAAATAAAGGGTAACTGACCTTTTTGGTAACCTTGCTCTTTGTTCATATGATATCAGGTGCAAAACAGGATGAAAATACAAGAGTTGCATTTATCCTTTGTTAGATCAAAAGGCCGGTGCATGCACCTAGTTAACGATGCCCTAGGGTAACTTTGGTGCACAAACCCTATGATGACAATGCACAAATTTAGCCAGACACCATGTGAATAAAATGTAAAAATGCTAAATTTTCATGGAAAAATGTATTTATAAACAATTTATTGCAATTTACTTCTTAGAACACACACATTTAAACTTCAGCTCATACAGCATGTGCATGCGTGCTTACAGGAAACACCTCTGACAGGTGATACAAGCTAACCTGAGGTGCAGAGTGCCACCTTGGTCTTCACCAGAGCACCCTGCAAGAAGCAATTAGTAGCTCACTCTAGTGATACCTGGGCTACTTTGCTGCTAGATGTTACCAGGTCATGACCCTCGGGATCTCCCCACCAAGGGGATTGTAGAAACAGTGTGACCCCTTTCACACTGAGGCGCTTTTCAGACTCTTTTATGCTAAAAAAAGCACCTGAAAAGCTCACGAAAACCTATTTTCATTAAAATCAATGAATGCTTGCACACTGGGGCATTGCGCTGGCAGGGAGGTGAAAAAACGCCCCTCTCCATTAAAACAAATTGAAAGCGCTTCAAAAGCACCTGAAAAGCTCTTCAAAAGTACTTAGTGTTTTACTGGCAGTTTACAAGTTCCTCAGTGTGAAAAGGGCCTGTGGGTAAAATGTGGAGACAGGCAATGGCACTATAGCTGGTTGAGGTTCAGACTGAGGTTGAATCAAATGTTTGAGTAGTCAGTGTTGAAGCAGGTGAGAAACAAGAGTTGATGGTGTCCAGGTGGAAGTCAAGACAGATGGCAGGCAAAAGTAGTTGAAGGTCAATGCAGAGGTAGAAGCAGGTGGTAGGGTAGAGTAGCAGGATCCAGCAGGGTTGGAAACAAGGGTAGGAGATATGGGTAGATTGAGGCAATCCAGATTGATAATGAGCAAGGCATAATAACAGTAATCTCACAAACTAGCTGGCAAAAGTCACACATCAAAAGAGAAGGAGTTTAAACACCCTCCTTGGACTGTATGCATGCTAAAAGTCCATTATATGACTGAACACACATGTGATATGCTGCACATGGACAGGATGAACCAAGCTCCTGGATGCAGAGTTAGGAGTGAAAAAAGTGAAGGGTTGGATGCATCTGGTGGACTTGTCTGTACATTGATTTGCTTCAATAAATGTAACCTTGGCTTTTACGGTGAGTGACTTTTCCCCCATTGGATATGAAGTCCTCATACCAACAATGCTTACCTTGATCTGTGGTCAGGTCACACACCCATGTCTTCTCTCTTCAGGCCTGCAGGAATTCTCTTGTTATCTAATTAATTGCATGGCTGCATTTACACTTTCCACTGGCTGTCCATTGAGGGGATCCTCACAGGTCCTGAAAACTACAACAGTGATGTGATGAGGTCATGATAAGGGGCAGTGACAAGGCTGGTTTTCAGTGAGCTTGGGTTGCAGTGGTAGAAAACTGGCTACTAATTACCCCCCCAGGAGAGGTGCTCTGGGGAGTCACATGATTGTGGTTAGGGATGGGTCGAACAGTCCCCTGTTCGGTTCGGACCAGAACTTTTGAACACCGCGAACACCCGAATAACGAACCCCATTAAAGTCAATGGGATACGAATGCCAAAAATCAAAAGTGTCCATTTTGAAGCCTTATATGCAAGTAATTGGGCATACAATGGTTATAGGGGTCCGGGTCCTGCCCTGGGGGACATGTATCAATAAAAAAAAGTTTGTGAAAAAAACGTCATTTTTAAATAAGTAGTGATTTTTTAATCTTTAAAGTGAAAGCATAAAAATGAAATATAGTGCCTGGGGGGTCACCTTAGTGTACCTGTAAAGTGGCAGATCTGTCTAGAATCTGCTGCAGCAAAAATTGCATTTATAAAGCCAAAAAAAATGACATTTTCCCTGCAAGCAACAGCTGGGGAGCCAGTGTGTATGATGAGGCCACAATGTAGTGCACTGGGAACAAGATTAGAGATTTTTTGAAAACATTCTGGTGTCACTTTGACTTTGGATAGAAGTAACGGGTGTGTAAAAATTTGTCTTTGGGTGTCGTGGCGCCCTCCCACCATAACCCTATAGAGGTACTCTTGATGAAAGCAAGAATTGGCCTTGCTGTAAAAAATTGCAATGATATGCACCTGTCAAACAGGTGCATAAAAATTACTCTTTGGGTGTCGGTGGCGCATTCCCACTGTAATCCTATAGAGGTACTCTTGATGAAAGCAAGAATTGGCCTTGCTGTAAAAAATTGCAATGATATGCACCTGTCAAACAGGTGCAGAAAAAATTGTCTTTGGGTGTCGGTGGCGCCTTCCCACCATAACCCTATAGAGGTACTCTTGATGAAAGCAAGAATTGGCCTTGCTGTAAAAAATTGCAATGATATGCACCTGTCAAACAGGTGCTGAAAATTGGTCTTTGGGTGTTAATTGTGCCCATGAAACCTATACCAAAAACATTCTTCCAGATTAAATGATTGAACACCCTCAAAGCTAAGCAGTCTGGAAGTCCTGCAGAGATTCCACATCCCAAAAAGACTTAATCAGTGATATCGGTATCGGGGGCTTCATAGCTGGTAATCCAGGACTGATTCATTTTTATAAAATTCAAACGGTCCACGGAGTCTGTGGACAGACGCGTTCTATGATCAGTAAAGAAACCTCCTGCAGCACTGAATGAACATTCTGAAAGTATGCTGGATGCAGGGCAGCCCAAAAACTCAATAGCATACTGGGCAAGTTCTGGGCAGTGGTCTATTCTCATGACCCAGTAAGTCAGTGGATCGTCAGCTGGATGCTGCCAATGGGATGTGCAAGCTGACAGCCCTGGGCAGCGAGGCTTAAAAAAATTCCAAAATGCCTCACTTAGGCAGACGCCTTCTCCAACTCTCCTCTCTTGACCAACAGAAGACTCAAAACTATGTTTTCCACAACACTGTAACCTACTGGAGTCAGGAAAAACATTCAATAAAATCCTCTTTAATGTGTCCTCAAGAGATTTTATCTTCTGCACTCTCTGTGGGGACGGGATGAGTTCTGAGACCTTCCGCTTATAACGGTGGTCAAGAAGAGTTGCCAACCAGTAATCATCCTTCTCCTTTATGCCACGTATTCTTGGGTCCTTTTGCAGGCTTTGAAGGCATGAGGTTGCCCATGCGCCTCAAATTTGCCGAGGCTTGAGGCTCGGGGTCACTCAGGATGACAGCATCTGGAACTTCCTCTTTCCAGCCATGTACTACTCCCAAGGGTTCTGGGGCTGGAAAGCCATCCCTTACAGATTGACGCATGTCTTCCTCTTCTTCAAAGCCTATGAAAGTGCCAGATTCCTCCTCCTCATCCTCTCCCTCTCTCTCCTCCTGTGTGTTCTGTGACATGGGAATGATGGTGTCTGGATAAAGTGGGCCTTGAAACGAAAGGAAGTCCTCCTCTTCCTCTTGCTGCTCTGCCTCCAGTGCCCTGTCCATAATGCCACGCAGAGTCTGCTCCAGCAGGAACACAACAGGGATTGTGTCACTGATGCATGCACTGTCGCAGCTCACCATCCTTGTGGCCTCCTCAAATGGTGACAATGCAGTGCATGCATCCTTAATGATCAGCCATTGGCGTGGGAAAAAAAGCTGAGGCGGCCTGAGCCTGTCGTCATGCCGTACTGGCACAGGTACTCATTGACGGCCCTCTGCTGCATGTATAGCAGCTGCAGCATTCCCAAAGTTGTGTTCCATTTGGTGGACATGTCACAAATCAGGCGGTTTATGGGCAGGTGGAATTCCAGCTGAATTTCAGTCAGCTGAGCACTGGCTGTGTATGACCACCTGAAATGGCTACAGACTCTTCTGGTTTGCTTTATTACATCTTACAACCCTGGGTACGTACTTAGGAAATGCTGCACCACCAAACTGAGGACATGTGCCAGGCATGGCACATGCATCAACTTTCCCTGTCTAAGGGCAGACAGGAGGTTTGAGCCATTATCGGACACCACCATTCCTGGCTCAAGCTGGCCTGGTGTGAACCACCTCTGGGCCTGTCCCTGCAGAGCTGCAAGAATCTCTGCTCTGGTGTGGTTCCTGTCCCCTAAACAGATCAGCTGAAGCACTGCATGACACCTTTTAGCCTGACTTTGGGAATAGCCCTTTGAACGCTTAGGGGTTACCTGATGTTCATAGGACAATTCTGCAGAGGAGGGCATGGAGGTGGTGGAGGAGGAGGAGGAGGAGGAGGGGGTAGGGCTCACAGGTCTGGCATCATCACTACCAGCTGTATGGAGACGTGGGGGCACAACAAGCTGCAGGACTGAGCCCTGTCCTGCATCTTTTTGAGTTGCAAGAATCGATATTCAGTGTGCTGTGAACAAAGTATATTGTCCCTGCCCATGCTTGCTGGACCACGTGTCAGCAGTAAGGTGGATTTTATGGCTGACTGCCTTGCCCAACGATGCCAGAACATTCCCTTCCACGTGATAGTAGAGAGATGGAACGGCCTTACGTGAAAAGTAGTAGCGATTGGGAACCTGCCAGTGTGGTACAGCCCATTGTGCGAATTCACGGAAGGGGGCAGAATCCACTAGGCTGAAAGGCAGAAGTTGGAGAGCCAACAGCTTTGACAAGCTTGCATTCAGACGCTGGGCATGTGGGTGGCAGGGACTGTATTTTTTTTTCGCTGCAGCAGATGGGGCAGAGAAATTTGCTACAGTCTACAACTGGTGGTGTGCTGCTAGGACCTGGGACACCCTATGCTATACCATCATCCCTGTTATTGGAGGCTGCTGAGAGGTAATCACTCGGTATCACAGGGGCAGAATGAAGTGGGTAAGGAGGAGGAAGAGGAGGAGGTACAGATTTGTGCCCCTTTTGTGTGGCTTTTGGGTGCTGTTGCCAACGGGCTTAGTGGTTGGACGTTAAATGCCTTGTTAAGCACGTGGTACCCAAATGGTTCGTGTTTTTGCCACATTTGATGTGCCTGAGACACAGTTTGCAGATAGCAACAGTGTGATCTGCTTCAGATGTGCTGAAAAAGGCCCAGACAGCTGAGCTTTGGGGAGTGGGTCAGGAGATAACAGCTGCAGAATGTGATGGAATAGAGTGGCTGCTCTCTAATCTTTCTAGATGTCGGCCTCCTTGGGGTTGTGCCGCCTCACCTTCAGTTACCTCCTCTGCTCTATCTGGCACCCAAGTCGCACCAGTGACCTCATTATCATCATCATCTCCATCTCCTCCATCTTCATCATTACCACTGGAGACAACTTGGCAATACGCTGCGGCTTGGGGAACATGAATGCCAATTTGTATACCAGTGTTCCTCCCTAATGTTCCTGTCATCTTCAACCTCATAACCAACATCTGAATCCAGTAATGGTTGGGCATTAGGGATGAGCCGAACACCCCCCGGTTCGGTTCACACCAGAACTTGCGAACAGACCAAAACTTTTGCACGAACGTTAGAACCCCATTGAAGTCTATGGGACTCGAACATTCAAAATCAAAAGTGCTCATTTTAAAGGCTAATTTGTAAGGTATTGTCCTAAAAAGGGTTTGGGGACCCGGGTCCTTCACCAGGGCACATGTATCAATGCAAACAAAAGTTTTAAAAACGGCCGTTTTTTCGGGAGCAGTGATTTTAATAATGCTTAAAGTCAAACAATAAAAGTGCAATATTCCTTTAACCACCTCAATACAGGACACTTTCACCCCCTTCCTGCCCAAGCCATTTTTCAGTTTTCAGCGCTGTCGCAGTTTGAATGACAATTGCGCGGTCATGTTACACTGCACTCTAATGAAATTTTTATCATTTTTTCCCCACAAATAGAGCTTTCTTTTGGTGGTATTTGATCACCTCTGCGGTTTTTACTTTATGCGCTATAAAGCAAAGAAGAGGGACAATTTTGAAAAAACACAATATTTTTTACTTTTTGCTATAATAAATATCCAATTTTTTTTTTTTTTAACAAATTTTTTCCTCAGTTTAGGCCATTATGTATTCTTCTACATATTTTTGGTAAAAAAAAATTGCAATAAGCGTATTTGCGCAAAAGTTATAGCGTCTACAAAATAGGGGATAGATTTATAGCATTTTTATTATTTATTTATTTTTTACTAGTAATGGCGGCAATCTGCGATTTTTTTTGTGACTGCGATATTGCGGCGGACACATCGGACACTTTTGACACATTTTTGGGACCATTCACATTTATACAGCGATCAATGCTATAAAATTGCATTGATTACTGTGTAAATGTGACTGGCAGGGAAGGGGTTAACACTAGGGGGCGATCGAGGGGTTAATGTATGACCTAAGGAGGTGATTCTAACTGTGGGGGGAGGGGACTGACTGGGGGAGGTGACCGATCGGTGTCCCTATGTACAAGGGACACGCCATCGGTCTCCTCTCCTCTCTGACAAGACGTGGATCTGTGTTTACATGCACAGATCCACGGTCCTGCTCTGTTACCCGGCAATCGCGGGTGCCCGGTGGACATCGCGGCCGCCGGGCACGCGCACCGGGTCCCGAGCGACGCAGCGGGCGCGCGCCGGCGGCGGCGTGCACGCGCCCCCTAGTGGCCCAGGAGGGCGAGCACGTCATATGACGTCTGCCCAGAACAACAGAAGCCTCGTCCCGCCGTCATATGATGGTGGGCGGTGGCTTACTGGTTAAATTTTGTACCTGGGGAGTGTCTATAGTATGCCGGTAAAGGGGAGCATGTTTCCCATGTTTAGAACAGTCTGACAGCAAAATGACATTTCAAAGGAAAAAAAGTCATTTAAAACTACTCGCGGCTATTAATGAATTGCCGGTCCGACAATACACATAAAAGTTCATTGATAAAAACTGCATGGGAATTCCCCACAGGGGAACCCCGAACCCAAAATTAAAAAAAAACTGGCATGGGGTCCCCCTAAATTCCATACCAGGCCCTTCAGGTCTGGTATGGATATTAAGGGGAACCCCACGCCAAAATGTAAAAAAAAAATGACGTAGGGGTTCCCCTCAAAATTCAAACCAGACCTGAAAGGCCCCCCCTCCTGAACCATACCAGGCCACATGCCCTCAACATTGGGAGGGTGCTTTGGGGTAGCCCACCAAAGCACCTTGTCCCCATGTTGATGAGGACAAGGGCCTCATCCCCACAACCCTTGGCCGGTGGTTGTGGGGGTCTGCGTGCGGGGGGCTTATCAGAATCTGGAGGCCACCTTTAACAAGGGGACCCCAGATCCCGCCCCCCCCCCGTGTGAAATGGTAAGGGGGTACAAAAATACCCCTACCATTTCAAAAAAAAACTGTCAAAAATGTTAAAAATGACAAGAGACAGTTTTTGACAATTCCTTTATTTAAAGTCTTCTTTTTTCCATCCTCTATCTTCTTTCTTCTATCTTCCTTCGGTTTCTTCCTCCATCTTCTTCCTCCTCCGATCCTCTGCTTCTTTCTCCGGTGTTCTCGTCCGGCATCTCCCTCCGCGGCATCTTCTTCTCTTCATCTTCTTATCTTCATCTTCTTTTCAGGCCGCTCCACATCCATGATTGGATGGAAGGCTCCCGCTGTGTGACACTTCTTTCTTCATCTTTTTCTCTTCATCTTCTTCTCTTCATCTTCTTAGTATCTTAGTAAGCCAGTCCACCACCTCCTCTGCATGCTGTGGCTGGATAGCATGGGCAAACTCACTAAACAGGGGAGATAATGCCCTGCCTGAGGACTGACCACCACGTCCACCTTTGCCTGTGGACACATTTGTTTCTGGCCCCCTTACAGTGCCAAGGGAACGTCTGCCTCTCCTTGTCCTCTCAGACATTATTGGGAGGGAGGGGGCGGTGCTTATAAGCAAATGTAAAGAAGAAGTTGAAATCTGTACATAGATGCACTTTAATCAATGTAAAGAGGTGGTGCACTTTAATTTGAGTACTCACACTACACAGACACACTCCATGGATACACTATAACATACTGCAATATAATGCACCAAATGTACAGTAACGCACAGAACTATATGGCGTTAAACTGGCAGTAACGCACACAAAATGATATGGCATTAAACTGGCAGTAACGCACACAAAACTATATTGCGTTAAACTGGCAGTAACGCACACAAAACTATATGTTGTTAAACTGGCAGTAACGCACACAGAAGTACTAAATGGCGTTAAACTGGCAGTAACGCAATCAAATAGACGGTGTTCAACATCACTGCACTGATACTATCTGAAAAATAGGGAAAAGAAATTGCGCCAATATAAATGTTAAATGGAGCTGTATCCGACGCACAGCCCCCCAAAAGCTGCAATTCTCATGTAAGCATAAATACAAGAAAACAATCAGAAAAAAACAGAATCGCGCTATACAAAATTGATATCAATAATCAAAATAAATCTCATACATTCATCTATTAATAATGAACGTCAAGGGTACGTTTAAATGGAAACCCAAACATCTACATGTGCATATACAAATTGGTGATAAGACCATTAATAAATGCGTGCTTTGTAGATAAATTGTGGTACACAAATGTGAATATGAGTCAATGGTTCATGAAAAAATCCCATAAAAAATGTGATATATAAAAAATCAGTGAATAAAAATTATTAATAAATAAAGATAAACATCTACACACAAGACAGCAAAAAAACACCCGTGCACAAATATATGAATGAAAAGTCCATAAGATGCAAGCTGAATATCATATATAATATATAAGATGGAGACTGAGAATGCTTTTCAGTCTCCATCTTAACCACTTGAGCCCCGGACCATTATGCTGCCTAAGGACCAGAGGTCTTTTTCCAATTTGGCACTGCGTCGCTTTAACTGCTAATTGCGCGGTCATGCAATGCTGTACCCAAACAAAATTTGCGTCCTTTTCTTCCCACAAATAGAGCTTTCTTTTGATGGTATTTGATCACCTCTGCGGTTTTTATTTTTTGCGCTATAAACGGAAAAAGACCGAAAATTTTGAAAAAAAATGATATTTTCTACTTTTTGTTATAAAAAAAATCCAATAAACTAAATTTTAGTCATACATTTAGGCCAAAATGTATTCGGCCACATGTATTTGGTAAAAAAAATGTCAATAAGCGTATATTTATTGGTTTGCGCAAAAGTTATAGCGTCTACAAACTAGGGTACATTTTCTGTAATTTACACAGCTTTTAGTTTATGACTGCCTATGTCATTTCTTGAGGTGCTAAAATGGCAGGGCAGTACAAAACCCCCCCCAAATGACCCCATTTTGGAAAGTAGATACCCCAAGGAAATTGCTGAGAGGCATGTTGAACCCATTGAATATTTATTTTTTTTGTCCCAAGTGATTGAAAAATGACAAAAAAAAAAAAAATATTTACAAAAAGTTGTCACTAAATGATATATTGCTCACACAGGCCATGGGCCTATGTGGAATTGCACCCCAAAATACATTCAGCTGCTTCTCCTGAGTATGGGGATACCACATGTGTGGGACTTTTTGGGAGCCTAGCCGCGTACGGGGCCCCGAAAACCAATCACTGCCTTCAGGATTTCTAAGAGTGTAAATTTATGATTTCACTCTTCTCTGCCTATCACAGTTTCGGAGGCCATGGAATGCCCAGGTGGCACAAAACCCCCCAAAATGACCCCATTTTGGAAAGTAGACACCCCAAGCTATTTGCTGAGAGGCATATTGAGTCCATGGAATATTTTATATTTTGACACAAGTTGCGGGAAAGTGACACTTTTTTTTTTTTTTCATAAAGTTGTCACTAAATGATATATTGCTCACACAGGCCATGGGCATATGTGGAATTGCACCCCAAAATACATTTATCTGCTTCTCCTGAGTATGGGGATACCACATGTGTGGGACTTTTTGGGAGCCTAGCCGCGTACGGGACCCCGAAAACCAATCACTGCCTTCAGGATTTCTAAGGGTGAAAATTTTTGATTTCACTCTTTACTGCCTATCACAGGTTCGGAGGCCATGGAATGCCCAGGTGGCACAACCCCCCCCCCCAAATGACCCCATTTTGGAAAGTAGACACCCCAAGCTATTTGCTGAGAGGCATGGTGAGTATTTTGCAGCTCTCATTTGTTTTTGAAAATGAAGAAAGACAAGAAAAAACATTTTTTTTTTCTTTTTTCAATTTTCAAAACTTTGTGACAAAAAGTGAGGTCTGCAAAATACTCACTATACCTCTCAGCAAATAGCTTGGGGTGTCTACTTTCCAAAATGGGGTCATTTGGGGGGGGGTTTGTGCCACCTGGGCATTCCATGGCCTCCAAAACTGTGATAGGCAGTGAAGAGTGAAATCAAAAATTCACGCCCTTAGAAAGCCTGAAGGCGGTGCTTGGTTTTCGGGGTCCCGTACGCGGCTAGGCTCCCAAAAAGTCTCACACATGTGGTATCCCCGTACTCAGGAGAAGCAGCAGAATGTATTTTGGGGTGTAATTTCACATATTTCCATGGCATGTTTGAGCAATATATCATTTAGTGACAACTTTGTGCAAAAAAAAATAAAAATTTGTCTCTTTCCCGCAACTTGTGTCGCAATATAAAATATTCCATGGACTCGACATGACTCTCAGCAAATAGCTTGGGGTGTCTACTTTCCAAAATGGGGTCATTTAGGGGGGTTTTGAACTGTCCTGGCATTTTATGCACAACATTTAGAAGCTTATGTCACACAGACATCACCCACTCTTCTAACCACTTGAAGACAAAGCCCTTTCTGACACTTATTGTTTACATGAAAAAGTTATTTTTTTTTGCAAAAAAATTACTTTGAACCCCCAAACATTATATATTTTTTTAAAGCAAATGCCCTACAGATTAAAATGGTGGGTGTTTCATTTTTTTTTTCACACAGTAATTGCGCAGCGATTTTTCAAACGCATTTTTTGGGGAAAAAACACACTTTTTTAAATTTTAATGCACTAAAACACACTATATTGCCCAAATGTTTGATGAAATAAAAAAGATGATCTTAGGCGGAGTACATGGATACCAAACATGACATGCTTTAAAATTGCGCACAAACGTGCAGTGGCAACAAAATAAATACATGTTTAAAAGCCTTTAAAAGCCTTTACAGGTTACCACTTTAGATTTACAGAGGAGGTCTACTGGAAAAATTACTGCACTCGATCTGGCCTTCGCGGTGATACCTCACATGCATGGTGCAATTGCTGTTTACGTTTGACGACAGACCGCCGCTTGCGTTCGCCTTAGCGCGAGAGCAGGGGGCGACAGGGGTGCTTTTTTTTTTTTTTTTTTTTTTTCTTAATTATTTTTTTGCTTTTTTAATCTTACTTTTAAACTGTTCCTTTCATATTTTTTTTTAATCATTTTTATTGTTATCTCGGGGAATGTAAATATCCCCTATGATAGCAATAGGTAGTGACAGGTACTCTTTTTTGAAAAAATTGGGGTCTATTAGACCCTAGATCTCTCCTCTGCCCTCAAAGCATCTGACCACACCAAGATCGGTGTGATAAAATGCTTCCCCAATTTCCCAATGGCGCTATTTACATCCGGCGAAATCTAAGCCATGAAATGCTCGTAGCTTCCGGTTTCTTAGGCCATAGAGATGTTTGGCGCCACTCTGGTCTCTGATCAGCTCTATGGTCAGCAGGCTGAATCACCGGCTGCATTCTCAGGTTCCCTGTTGAGACAGGAGAGCCAGAGAAAAACACGGAAGACAGTGGGGGGGGGGCATTCCCTCCCACGGCTTGTAAAAGCAGTCTAGAGGCTAATTAGCCGCTAGGATTGCTTTTACATGAAAGCCGACCGCTGGCTGAAAAGAATGATACCAAGATGATACCTAAACCTGCAGGCATCATTCTGGTATAACCACTCAAAGTCGTGCATGGCGTACCTGAAGACAAAAAAATGGTTAACAATAAAGCACAGTAAACAGTAAAGTATAAATAATTACATACCTGAAAAACAAACATGATAAAACATAATAACAATAACAATAAAACATTGCAGAATAGAATACAGTAAAAAAAAGAGCAGAACAATAGAGAGAGAATAGAGAGAGAGAGAACAATAAAACGACAACTATTTTTTTTTATTTTATATATATTTTTTTTTTTACACTTTTTTTGTAACTAACTTTTCTAACTGTAACCGGTTCCAGGTTCGGGTCTCTCAAAATGCGATGGCATCTTGGGAGACCCTGTGAAAGTGCGCCTAGTCTGTGGAATGCTGTACCCTACGCTAATACTCAACTAGTGCATGGTAGCGTTCAAAACATTCACCAATGCAAAGACCAGGATTGTCAGGACAGGAGGGACAATAATAGCGGGTGTCACGCCTATATCCGCGCTTGCTGCAGACACAACATCTTTTTTGGGGTGTTCGCTGGGTAGGGGTACTCGGGAGGACATAAAAATGCCTCTCATGCAGCCGACTGCATTTGGTTGGGGATGTGAATGGGGGAAGTACGGGCGCTGCAGAAGCGGTGGGTTCCCAATTAGGATTGGCGAATGCAGCAGGAACGGCATTATGGGCACGACGGGCCTGTGTTTGTCTTCTTGGTGGCAGCGGGACACTACTTGTGCTTGCCACCTCACCAGCTTGAACTGCACTTATGGGACTCGCCACGTCACCAAGTGTTACTGCAGTGCTGGTTTGATTACGACCGGGGTGTACTACGCCGCTGGCGCTTGCCAGTTCCCCAAAACGCTACCAAAAAAACTGTTAGCGATCGCAGGGATCAGGCCTGACTCTGCTAACGCTGCAGTTATGCGTTTAGAGTTTTGTAAGTGACAGTGATCGATCGATACTGCACTTGGGTGGGCTGGGCCAGGCCGGGCGGAGGGGCAAAACGCAGGTGCTAGCAGGTATCTGGGCTGATCCCGCTAACACTGCGTTTTTGGGAACCCTAAACTGCTGGGGACGCTAGTATAGATCTGATCGGATCAGATATTGATCCGTTCAGATACTATACCACTAAGGGAGGTGTACGGTGCGTGCGTGGGTGTTAGCGGTACTGGCGCTAACCTGACGCTGCCTGGGGCTGGTGCTTGACAGTTCACCAAAACGCTACCAAAAAAACTGTTAGCGATCGCAGGGATCAGGCCTGACTCTGTGAACGCTGCAGTTATGCGTTTAGTGTTCTGTAAGTGACAGTGATCGATCGATACTGCACTTGGGTGGGCTGGGCCGGGCGGAGGGGCAAAACGCAGGTGCTAGCAGGTATCTGGGCTGATCCCGCTAACACTGCGTTTTTGGGAACCCTAAACTGCTGGGGACGCTAGTATAGATCTGATCGGATCAGATATTGATCCGATCAGATACTATACCACTAAGGGAGGTGTACGGTGCGTGCGTGGGTGTTAGCGGTACTGGCGCTAACCTGACGCTGCCTGGGGCTGGTGCTTGCCAGTTCACCAAAATGCTACCAAAAAAACTGTTAGCGATCGCAGGGATCAGGCCTGACTCTGCGAACGCTGCAGTTATGCGGTTAGTGTTTTGTAAGTGTCAGTGATCGATCGATACTGCACTTGGGTGGGCTGGGCTGGGCCAGGCGGAGGCGCAAAACGCAGGTGCTAGCAGGTATCTGGGCTGATCCCGCTAACACTGCGTTTTTGGGAACCCTAAACTGCTGGGGACGCTAGTATAGATCTGATCGGATCAGATATTGATGCGTTCAGATACTATACCACTAAGGGAGGCGTATGCTGCGTGCGTGGGTGTTAGCGGTACTGGCGCTAATCTGACGCTGCCTGGGGCGACGCATATCACCGCCGGGCGATTAGGGGGCTAAACCTTTATTCGGTAATAAACGGCGGGTGCCCTGACACTATAAAAAATAAACAAACTAACCAGCGTCAACCGTAACAGTTATACGGTGATCAGTGGTGAAAGGGTTAACTAGGGGGCAATCAAGGGGTTAAAACATTTATTAGGTAGTATATGGGGGTCCCTGACGCTATAAAACGCTGACGGCGAACCCAAATATTTACCTCACTAACTAGCGTCACCAGCGACACTAATACAGCGATCAGAAAAATGATCGCTTAGTGACACTGGTGACAGGGGGTGATCAAGGGGTTAAAACTTTATTAGGGGGGGTTAGGGGGGTACCCTAGACCTACAGGGGGGTAACAGTAACTGTCCCAACACTGTAACTGTCACAAACTGACACTATGCAGTAATCAGAAAAAAAAAAAAAAAAAAAAAAACTGCTGGTGTCAGTTTGTGACGGGGGGGGGGGGGGGTGATTGGGGGGGGATCGGGGGGCGATCGGGGGGGGGATCGGGGGGGTTTTGTGTGCCTGGCATGTTCTACTGTGTGTGTGTGTGTTGGTGCAGTCACTCACTTGTCGTCTCTCCTCGGGCCGGAACGGAAACTACCGACCCGAGGGGAGATGACATCATTTCCTTTGCTGCTGTTTACCATACAGCAGCAAAGGAGTGTTCCCATTGGCCGGCGGCGATCGCGAGGGGGGGGCCACGAACGGATGGCCTCCCCCTCGTCTCCGATCGCCGGGGGACAAAACGGGACCGCCTCGGGTGGCGGGGGGGGGTCCGATCGGACCCCCCACCCGCGGAAGGCAAATCACGTACCCTGTACGTGATTTTGCCTGTCCGTGCCGCCTTGCCGACGTACATCGGCGTGAGGCGGTCGTCAAGTGGTTAAACACACGGCCACCAGCATCGGATTTTCTCCACGTCAGACCACACAGTTCCAACGTGATCTGATTGGTCGGGAGGGGACTGCCTGATATTGAGGTTTTCTGTTTATCCTGAAGCCATCCAGTACCTTTATACATGCATTCCTAGATCCTCTGTTATCGGGGATCATGGAGCTCTGGTAAGAGTCCATTTCTGTTGTTTTGGTGGTGGATTTGACTAAAACCTTTACTCAACATCTTTCCAATGATATTCAGCTTGCATCTTATGGACTTTTCATTCATATATTTTTGCACGGGTGTTTTTTTGCAGTCTTGTCTGTAGATGTTTATCTTTATTTATTATTAATTTTTATTCACTGATTTTTTATATATCACATTTTTTATGGGATTTTTTCATGAACCATTGAATCATATTCACATTTGTGTACCACAATTTATTTACAAAGCACGCATTTATTAATGGTCTTATCACCAATTTGTATATGCACATGTAAATGTTTGGGTTTCCATTTAAATGTACCCTTGACGTTCCTTATTAATAGATGAATGTATGAGATTTATTTTGATTATTGATATCAATTTTTGCGCGATTCTGTTTTTTTTTCTGACTGATACTATCTGAACTGATACTATCTGAACTGTCCCTATTCTAGCTTTACACTAATGTAGAGATTACTGACACGGTCTCACTACACTACACTGAAACTATCTGAGCTGTCCCTACTCTACTACACTAATGTATGTATGAATGACACAGTCTCACTGACCTGTCCCTACTCTAGCTGCACACTATGCAAAGCTGATTGTTGGTCCTCCTCTCTACACTCACACTATCCCTAGACTGACACTAAACTAATATTCTACACTGACAATTGAAGCAAAATAGCACAGTATACCACACTAACTAACTAATAGCACTGAACAGAGCCCTGTTCTATCTCTCTCCACACCAAAATCACACTGAAAATGGCTGTCATTGAAAGAATGCTTTTATACTGTGGGGCAGGAATGAGCCATGATTGGATAAAGTCATGATGACAGTGTCCAATCATGACTCTGACAGTGCTCTGTGCCCTGATTGGCTGAAGCTTTCACTGCTTCAGCCAATCACAGCTTGCAATGCACTGTTCAGCGCCACAATGCACTGTGGTCGTTTCGGGCGGCCGAACAAACGGTCGAATGACCCGTTCGTTCGTCTGTTCTCCGGACGATCGAACAACGAAAATATATATATTAAACTCAACATTATCAGACCCCTATAATTCAACTAATTTCCCTCCTCTTGACCCCTATGGAGGGGTCACTACCATATCTTCCCTACCTAGTATGATATCAGAGCGTCCACAGTACTACTTCACATCTAAGTGGAGCAAAGTTCTTCTTAGGGTGTATGTGGATACAAATCTTTACTCATTCATATCACCCATCAAGGCATCATACGAGTCTGCTAATCTGACTATCTGATAACACTCTATCTCTTCCTTGGGGTCATCTCCCTCAGTTCTGTCATTGTAGTAATCTTTTGTATTCCACATTTAGCACACCTGAAAAACAAATAAGCAAGTAATCCAATAACAATGATTCCCGCAAGGACAAAAATAATTTGTTGAATCCATGAGCCCATCCACCCCCCAGTGTTCCAATTGCCAAATGGATTCCAATTACTACCCTTTTCAAGAGTGGTGAGATCAATGGCTTGTTTTCTCAGTTTTTCTTTCTTCTGGAGATGGGCTCCTATCATGTCTTGTATACCAGGATCTTCAAACCAGGAACAAGAAGCAGTATCATTTATGAGCACACATAGACCTCCTTCCTTAGCCAACAGATAGTCTAAGGCCAATTTAGTTTGCAGGGTACGCTTAGGTCTGCAGCTATTCATTGCTACTTTGTATATCCTAGTATCATTTTCCTCAACCACAAAAAGGGATGGCGCTAATGTCCCAATATAGCAAGTACCATAACTATGGAGAGGTATCCTCTTATAAGCCTTTTGACCACAGATAAGGTAGTAAGGGTCTATTAGTACATATGGTGTAAAAAGTCTATGACCAGGGCAGCGTACATACTCATAGGTCTGATAATTGTAACATTTGGCTGCAGAAACGTTTCCTAACCTAGGATATTGCCACATTCCAGCATGGATTAGATAAAACACATTCTGAACGAACAGGGCTAAAATGATCCACTTCAGGTTGAGTATAACCCCATGAGGATGCAATAGAAGATATATGAACAACCTGAGATCTATAGTTTTTGGGTGTATGTGTTATTCCCGTGCAGTCCCTGGAGGCTAAAAAACATTCTAATGCCTTAATGAATTTACCATCTCTAAACAGGATGTAATCTGGGTTTGTCTTATTTTCTATTCTGATGCCACGTTGCATCCTCTTGCCTGTGCTGAGCAAGGGTATATTCCCAAATGCCTTCGGTTATATTTAAAATACGGTGATTTTTCAGAAAGGTAAAACATTTGTGGCATTTCTAGACATACTGGTATGTGGGCAGCCTTGTATTGTTTATAATCAGAGTGAAGGTAAATGGGTTTAACCTCCGGGGCCTGGCTAAGGCCAAACCCTGGCTTGGACCAAAAGGATACAGTTTTCCAAGTGGTTAAATTAATGGGAATGGGTACTAGGTGTATACTTTTTGAACTGTCTATCCTATGTGAACAGATCCAGCAATTACTCAAGTTACCCCTTATGCACACCATCATGTGT
The DNA here is from genome assembly GCA_037952835.1 of Lithobates septentrionalis. Classification (NCBI taxonomy): domain Eukaryota; kingdom Metazoa; phylum Chordata; class Amphibia; order Anura; family Ranidae; genus Lithobates; species Lithobates septentrionalis. The sequence goes on along the minus strand of JBBDGP010000079.1, from coordinate 2,421,042 downwards.
AATTTGTACAGCTGGTTTTCCTCTATAGCCTTGACTGTTAAGATCACGTAAATGCATAGTAGTATTTTATTCATCTTTTAACTTTGGCTGTACTTTCTTGCAATGGCTGGCATGTACCCACATCTGCCTTCCTTCCAACTTTACAGCTGTGGCAATTGTCAGGAGTACTTGGTAGGGTCCTTCAAATTTTGGTCACAAGGGCACTTTCACGTGTTCTTTAAATAGGACCCAATCACCTGGCTGCAAATCATGTGTTCCAGTTACTTGATCTGGATCTGGAAATGAATCAAAAACAAGCATATGCCTAGCAATTAGTTGTTTGTGTAAGCAATTACATAATACAACCCTGTCTTAGGTGGGCCTCCAAACAAAATTTCATAAGGGCTCAAGTTCTCTGACTTACAAGTAGGGGTAGTCCTGATGCTGTAAAGAAGCAGAGGCAACAGTTCTGGCCACTGTTTCTTTACTGACCCTTCCTCCCGTTCCTGCATGCGTTTAGCTAGCCTGTTTTTAATAACCCCATGGTATCTTTCTACCTTTCCTGAACTCTGAGGATGATAGAGGGTATGGAAGGCCTGCTCAATTCCCAAGTCCTAATCAAATGATTGTATTAAATCATAATATTACTGACTGCAGTTAAATATTAGTGGTGAGATATTCCATTTCTATGTAAAAAATCTAGTGAACATAATAATGAAGTCTTATGCGATTAAAATTGCGAGCATAAACAATTAAAAATTGCAGTCCTATGCGATACTCCCAATGTCAACCTGTTACTCTGGTCAGTTTTCCTGGGTTATTTTTAGCACAGATTATGCATCCCTCAACAAAGTCTTGACATGCATTTCTGGAGTATTTCATACTCCATTTCGTCCAGCCTTTTCAATGTTTCTTTCCATTGCCTTAGGACCTACATGACCTGGGCCATGGGCTAGTTGCATGATCAGCTTCTCTGTTTGAGGTGGGACACATTCCATTTTCCTTGTACAAGAGCACATCTTGGTCCTTCTTTGCTCCGTCCCTTTCCATGATTTCGTAGCAATCATCGGGTGCAGATTCTTGCAATTTCTTAATCAGTTCTTTGCTTTCTGTATTTTTTCTCTTCTATGTTCCAATGTTTTATGGGCTTCTTCTTCTTCCTTTGCAAAATTAGTGACAAGGGTCATGATTGCTTCCATTGGTGTTTCAGCAGTCTTCCTGGCAGTATGATCAGCCAACTGGCTTCCTTTTTCTTCCATGGTTTGTCCTCCAGTATGTGCCTTGACCTTCAGGGTGGTTACTTCCTTTGGGGGGGGGGACTGCTTCAAAAAATTCTTAAACATATTTCCAGTTTTGAATTGGTTCTTCTGCAGCAGTTGTGAATCTTCTGTTCTTCCTTATGGGTCCATAATCATGTACTACTCCGAGAGTATACCAAACCAGGAACCAGGAACCAGGAACAAGAAGCAGTATCATTTATGAGCACACATAGACTTCCTTCCTTAGCCAACAGATAGTCTAAGGCCAATTTAGTTTGCAGGGTACGCTTAGGTCTGCAGCTATTTCCTTGACCGCACTCTCAGTTTCATTAAACATATGGTCAACTAAAGTACTATAATTATTAAAAGCATTTTCCATTTTATTGATTATATTTATACCTCCCCCAAACATTGCTGGAAACCATGCCCATATCTTGTCTCCAGTTTTGAATATAGCTCTATGTTTTTGTGCAGGCATGGGTTGATGGTAGTCCTCTAAATGATTCATTGCTACTTTGTATATCCTAGTATCATTTTCCTCAACCACAAAAAGGGATGGCGCTAATGTCCCAATATAGCAAGTACCATAACTATGGAGAGGTATCCTCTTATAAGCCTTTTGACCACAGATAAGGTAGTAAGTAGGGATGAGCTTCGAGTTCGAGTCGAACTCATGTTCTACTCGAACATTGGCTGTTCGCAAGTTCGCCGAACAGCGAACAATTTGGGGTGTTCGCGGCAAATTCGAATGCCGCGGAACACCCTTTAAAAGTCTATGGGAGAAATCAAAAGTGCTAATTTTAAAGGCTTATATGCAAGTTATTGTCATAAAAAGTGTTTGGGGACCCGGGTCCTGCCCCAGGGGACATGTATCAATGCAAAAAAAAGTTTTAAAAACGGACGTTTTTTCAGGAACAGTGATTTTATTAATGCTTAAAGTCAAACAATAAAAGTGTAATATCCCTTTAAATTTCGTAGCTGGGGGGTGTCTATAGTATGCCTGTAAAGGGGCGCATGTTTCCTGTGTTTAGAACAGTCTGACAGCAAAATGACATTTGGAAGGAAAAAACTCATTTAAAACTACCCGCGGCTATTGCATTGCCGACAATACACATAGAAGTTCATTGATAAAAACGGCATGGGAATTCCCCACAGGGCAACCCCGAACCAAAATAAAAAAAAAAAAAATGATGTGGGGGTCCCCCTAAATTCCATACAAGGCCCTTCAGGTCTGGTATGGATATTAAGGGGAACCCCAGCCAAAATTTAAAAAAAAAAATTGACGTGGGGTTCCCCCTAAATTCCATACCAGACCCTTCAGGTCTGGTATGGATTTTAAGGGGAACCCCGCGCCAAAAAAAAAAAAAAAAACGGCGTGGGGTCCCCCTAAAAATCCATACCAGACCCTTATCCGAGCACGCAACCTGGCAGGCCGCAGGAAAAGAGGGGGGGACGAGAGTGCGCCCCCCCCTCCTGAACCGTACCAGGCCACATGCCCTCAACATTGGGAGGGTGCTTTGGGGTAGCCCCCCAAAACACCTTGTCCCCATGTTGATGAAGACAAGGGCCTCATCCCCACAACCCTGGCCGGTGGTTGTGGGGGTCTGCGGGCGGGGGGCTTATCGGAATCTGGAAGCCCCCTTTAACAAGGGGACCCCCAGATCCCGGCCCCCCCTGTGTGAAATGGTAAGGGGGTACTTACCCCTACCATTTCACTAAAAAACTGTCAAAAATGTTAAAAATGACAAGAGACAGTTTTTGACAATTCCTTTATTTAAATGCTTCTTCTTTCTCCTTCATCTTCTTCTGGTTCTTCTGGCTCTTTTGGTTCTTCCTCCGGCGTTCTCGTCCAGCATCTCCTCCGCGGCGTCTTCTATCTTCTTCTCCTCGGGCCGCTCCGCACCCATGGCATGGGGGGAGGCTCCCACTCTTCTCTTCATCTTCTTCTCTTCTTTATCTTCTTCTTCATCATCTTCTTCTTCTTCTTCTCTTCTTCCTTCTTCTCTTCTTCATTTCTTCTCCGGGCCGCTCCGCAGCCATGCTGGCATGGTGGGAGGCTCCCGCTGTGTGACGGCGTCTCTTCGTCTGACGGTTCTTAAATAACGGGGGGCGGGGCCACCCGGTGACCCCGCCCCCCTCTGACGCACGGTGACTTGACGGGACTTCCCTGTGACGTCACGGGGAATGCCACAGGGAAGTCCCGTCATGTCCCGTGCGTCAGAGGGGGGGCGGGGTCACTGGTGGCCCCGCCCCCCGTTATTTAAGAACCGTCAGACGAAGAGACGCCGTCACACAGCGGGAGCCTCCCACCATGCCAGCATGGCTGCGGAGCGGCCCGGAGAAGAAATGAAGAAGAGAAGAAGGAAGAAGAGAAGAAGAAGAAGAAGATGAAGAAGAGAAGAAGATGAAGAGAAGAGCGGGAGCCTCCCCTCATGCCATGGGTGCGGAGCGGCCCGAGGAGAAGAAGATAGAAGACGCCGCGGAGGAGATGCTGGACGAGAACGCCGGAGGAAGAACCAGAAGAGCCAGAAGAACCAGAAGAAGAAGAAGATGAAGGAAGAAAGAAGAAGCATTTAAATAAAGGAATTGTCAAAAACTGTCTCTTGTCATTTTTAACATTTTTGACAGTTTTTTAGTGAAATGGTAGGGGTAAGTACCCCCTTACCATTTCACACAGGGGGGGGCCGGGATCTGGGGGTCCCCTTGTTAAAGGGGGCTTCCAGATTCCGATAAGCCCCCCGCCCGCAGACCCCCACAACCACCGGCCAGGGTTGTGGGGATGAGGCCCTTGTCTTCATCAACATGGGGACAAGGTGTTTTGGGGGGCTACCCCAAAGCACCCTCCCAATGTTGAGGGCATGTGGCCTGGTACGGTTCAGGAGGGGGGGGCGCACTCTCGTCCCCCCCTCTTTTCCTGCGGCCTGCCAGGTTGCGTGCTCGGATAAGGGTCTGGTATGGATTTTTAGGGGGACCCCACGCCGTTTTTTTTTTTTTTTTTGGTGCGGGGTTCCCCTTAAAATCCATACCAGACCTGAAGGGTCTGGTATGGAATTTAGGGGGAACCCCACGTCAATTTTTTTAAAAAATTTTGGCTGGGGTTCCCCTTAATATCCATACCAGACCTGAAGGGCCTTGTATGGAATTTAGGGGGACTCCCACATCATTTTTTTTTTTTAATTTTGGTTCGGGGTTGCCCTGTGGGGAATTCCCATGCCGTTTTTATCAATGAACTTCTATGTGTATTGTCGGCAATGCAATAGCCGCGGTAGTTTTAAATGTGTTTTTTCCTTCAAAATGTCATTTTGCTGTCAGACTGTTCTAAACACGGGAAACATGCGCCCCTTTACAGGCATACTATAGACACCCCCCAGGTATGAAATTTTAAGGGATATTACACTTTTATTGTTTGACTTTAAGCATTATTAAAATCACTGCTCCTGAAAAAACGGCCGTTTTTAAAACTTTTTTTTGCATTGATTCATGTCCCCTGGGGCAGGACCCAGGTCCCCAAACACTTTTATTGACAATAACTTGCATATTAGCCTTTAAAATTAGCACTTTTGATTATTCATGTTCGTGTCCCATAGACTTTAACGGTGTTCGCCTGTTCGAACGAATTTTTTTCCTGTTCGCATGTTCTGGTGCGAACCGAACAGGGGGGTGTTCGGCTCATCCCTAGTAGTAAGGGTCTATGAGTACATATGGTGTAAAAAGTCTATGACCAGGGCAGCGTACATACTCATAGGTCTGATAATTGTAACATTTGGCTGCAGAAACGTTTCCTACCCTAGGATATTGCCACATTCCAGCATGGATTAGATAAAACACATTCTGATCGAACAGGGCTAAAATGATCCACTTCAGGTTGAGTATAACCCCATGAGGATGCAATAGAAGATATATGGACAACCTGAGATCTATAGTTTTTGGGTGTATGTGTTATTCCCGTGCAGTCCCTGGAGGCTAAAAAACATTCTAATGCCTTAATGAATTTACCATCTCTAAACAGGATGTAATCTGGGTTTGTCTTATTTTCTATTCTGATGCCACATTGCATCCTCTTGCCTGTGCTGAGCAAGGGTATATTCCCAAAAGCCTTCGGTTATATTTAAAGTAAGGTGATTTTTCAGAAAAGTAAAACATTTGTGGCATTTCTAGACATACTGGTATGTGGGCAGCCTTGTATTGTTTATAATCAGAGTGAAGGTAAATGGGTTTAACCTCCGGGGCCTGGCTAAGGCCAAACCCTGGCTTGGACCAAAAGGATACAGTTTTCCAAGTGGTTAAATTAATGGGAATGGGTACTAGGTGTATACTTTTTGAACTGTCTATCCTATGTGAACAGATCCAGCAATTACTCAAGTTACCCCTTATGCCCACCATCATGTGTAATTTGTACAGCTGGTTTTTACTCTATAGCCTTGACTGTTAAGATCAAGTAAAGGCATAGTAGTATTTTATTCATCTTTTAACTTTGGCTGTACTTTCTTGCAATGGCTGGCATGTATCCACATCTGCCTTCCTTTCAACTTTACAGCTGTGGCAATTGTCAGGAGTACTTGGTAGGGTCCTTCAAATTTTGGTCACAAGGGCACTTTCACATGTTATTTCACTAGAACCCAATCACCTGGCTGCAAATCATGTGTTCCAGTTACTTGATCTGGAAATGAATAAAAAACAAGCTTATGCGTAGCATTTAGTTGTTTGTGTAAGCAATTACATAATACAACCCTGTCTTAGGTGGGCCTCCAAACAAAATTTCATAAGGGCTCAAGTTCTCTGACTTACAAGTAGGGGTAGTCCTGATGCTGTAAAGAAGCAGAGGCAACAGTTCTGGCCACTGTTTCTTTACTGACCCTTCCTTCTGTTCCTGCATACGTTTAGCTAGCCTGTTTTTAATAACCCCATGGTATCTTTCTACCTTTCCTGAACTCTGAGGATGATAGAGGGTATGGAAGGCCTGCTCAATTCCCAAGTCCTAATCAAATGATCGTATTAAATCATAATATTACTGACTGCAGTTAAATATTAGTGGTGAGATATTCCATTTCTATGTAAAAAATCTAGTGAACATAATAATGAAGTCTTATGTGATTAAAATTGCGAGCATAAACAATTAAAAATTGCAGTCCTATGCGATACTCCCAATGTCAACCTGTTACTCTGGTCAGTTTTCCTGGGTTATTTTTAGCACAGATTAAGCATCCCTCAACAAAGTCTTGACATGCATTTCTGGAGTATTTCATACTCCATTTCGTCCAGGCTTTTCAATGTTTCTTTCCATTGCCTTAGGACCTACATGACCTAGGCCATGGGCTAGTTGCATGATCAGCTTCTCTGTTTGAGGTGGGACACATATTCCATTTTCCTTGTACAAGAGCACATCTTGGTCCTTCTTTGCTCCGTCCCTTTCCATGATTTCGTACCAATCATCGGGTGCAGATTCTTGCAATTTCTTAATCAGTTCTTTGCTTTCTGTATTTTTTCTCTTCTATGTTCCAATGTTTTATGGGCTTCTTCTTCTTCCTTTGCAAAATTAGTGACAAGGGTCATGATTGCTTCCATTGGTGTTTCAGCAGTCTTCCTGGCAGTATGATCAGCCAACTGGCTTCCTTTTTCTTCCATGGTTTGTCCTCCAGTATGTGCCTTGACCTTCAGGATGGTTACTTCCTTTGGGGGGGAGTGACTGCTTCAAAAAATTCTTAAACATATTTCCAGTTTTGAATTGGTTCTTCTGCAGCAGTTGTGAATCTTCTGTTCTTCCTTATGGGTCCATAATCATGTACTACTCCGAGAGTATACTTGTCATCAGTGTAGATTTTGGCTGTTTGATCCTTTGCGGCCTCAGACTCTGGTGAGTGCTACCACTTTGGCAACATGCGCTGAAAGTGAGGAAGGGAGTAGTTGGGTCTCAATCACTTCCTTCGATGTTGTCACTGCATATGCCATTCTTGGGACTCCATCTTTGTACAGGCGGGAACCCTCGGCAAACAGGATCAGATCAGAATTTTCAAGAGGAGTGTCCTTTACTGGGGAGAGTTGCTGCATTTCTTCTTCCATAAGTTTTAAGCAGATGTGGTCACCCTCCACCTCAAGGTCTTCTCACTCTAGAAAAAAAACTGGCAGGATTAATTGTAGTACATCTTTTAACATCTATTTCTCCTAATTCAAGCAGTATTGCTTCATACTTGCTCAGCCTTGCTGATGACAAATGTTTTGTCCTTGCTCTTTTCAAGATTTAATTTGCATATTTATTCATAACTTCCATTCTAAAGCATATCTTCCCTTTTGTACAGCACCACTGGCACAGGTTGCAGCTGCAGTTTTGTTTTTGTGTTCTTGCCATAACATAGATCTTGGTGCATCCACCAACCGGATCTATTATATACACGGTTTGAAAGGGTTTGCGGTCAACAAGGCAGGATGAGGGAGTTTCACACCATTTAAGAATGCAGGATATACAGAAAACGTGACAACAATCTTCTAGAAAGCCAACCTCCAGGGAAAGACTGTTCAGACAAATTGGACACCTCTCAGTTGAACTTAAAGAGGAGTTCCACGCAGGGGGTCCATTAAAAAAAAAAAAATTAAAAGTCAGCAGCTACAAATACTGCAGCTGCTGACTTTTAATTGGACACTTACCTGTCCCTGGGTCCAGCGATGCGGGGGATCGAAGCCCCGCTCGTCCCCCCCTCCGCTCGTCGGCGTCGGCATTTCAACTGTGGGCGCCGGGCTGTGGCTTCACAGCCTGGCACCCACTGCGCATGCGCGAGCAGCGCCGCGCGCCGTGATTGGTCGCTCAATCACCTGGGACCTGTAATGGGTCCCAGATGATTGACAGGAGGGAGGGAGCAGAGCCGAGCCCTTCCTGTGCCGAGGGGGAAGTGATGTCACCAGCCCAGGCAAAGGAAGAGGCAGACTACGAGGGACCACCTAGCAACAGGCATTTAGAGGTAAGTAAAAAAAAAAAAAATATTCAAATTTTTTTTGTTTTTTTTTTAGAATTTTTCAGGTATTTTTGTTTTTTTGGGTGGAACCCCACTTTAATGCTAAAGTACCAGCACCAGTCCCATCTTTGCCTTTGTCACCATCTTGTTCACAATGTTCTTTGGGATCTGTGCTTCTTGGCAAGATGCCCAATTTTATTATAATTTAATCATTTCCTGGTTTCTCTTTGAAAAACACATTCTCTTCTTGAACCTCATCTTCGGTTATAAAAGCATTAACTCTGCTGCCTTCTCCTTTCTCTCCTCTCTCTGGGCTTCAATGCTACTGCACACTTCTCTTAGCAAAGCCCATTCAAATCCTTGTTTCCTTATTGTGGCAGCAATGTTAGTACTCATTCACATCCACATTTACTGTCTCTGCCATGGACTGAACACATTTAAAGTAATAAACCAAAAGGCCCCTGCCCCCACCTATTACTGGCCTTCACAGCAAGGAGCACATGGAAGGGCAAACACATGAAAGACAAAAAAAGAACATACCATAGCTCAACTCACCAACCAGTCTGCCAACTGACCAAATTAACCTGTCCAACAGTCTGCGTTAAAAACAGGGGTTTAGTTAGCACGCATTTGCAAATGCATGCATAAGCTGCAAGGCCCCTTCATGGCACCCTGTGTATGCTTGCAGTCCTAACGCTAATGAATTTATAAGCATCTCCACAATGGAAGCACATGCATTAAATGGATAGATGAGGGGCAGGTGGGCCTGGAGGCAGCCCAATCCCCCTTAAAGGAACAGGTGCACACTGGAAGTACATCCAGTGTCATCCAGTCATTTAAAGTAATCAAAGACATCCTCAGCCTTTTCTTGTCAGTCTTCCAGCAATCATTATTAATAATTCTACAACATTTTGTCCACTTTCTAGTGCAATTCACTTTCATGTTTCCTATCTCCTTCTTTAAACCATCAATAATATTTTGATTTCTCTCTTCTGGCATGTGCTTCCTTGTCTAACTACTGCTTCTTAACTTGCATAGTTCCTTTAATATTCTGGCATACTAAAATACTAAATCAACCCGGTCTTATCAGTGAGTGGAACCTTTTCCCTTTTCACGCTCAGTTTCAGTACCTACAATATAACCCTTCTGTAGTGTTCACTTTTCTCATTTACAACTTTCTATAGTAATTAGATGTTCAAAAATCTCTGGCTTCAGACGGGCACAGTCTTTTAAGAAAAATATCTGCAAACCACGTTTCTCTTTTCACACAATGTTACAAGGCAATGTGAAGGGGAGGGGTACCTCACTCCTCTTATGCCGTGTACACACGGGCGAACTTTCCGACTGGACTGGTCCGACGGACCGAATCCGGCAGGCAATCCGACCGTGTGTGGGCTGCATCGGACTTCCGATGGACCGTTTCAGTTGGAAATCCGACGGACTTTAGATTTGAAACCTGCTTCAAATCTTTAAGTCATAACTCTGCCCGACTCAGTTCCTAACGGAAAGCCCGTTCGTCTGTATGCTGGTCCGACGGACCAGATACGACACAAGGGCAGGGTACTACATCTTGCACTTGCTGCAATAGGAAAAACAAATTTTCCTATTGCGGCGAGCGCGAGGGGGAGGCGACGATGTCCCTTAGGTCTGGTATGGATTTTAAGGGGAACCCCCTACGCCGAAAAAACGGCGTGGGGTCCCCTCAAAATCCATACCAGACCCCTATCCGAGCACGCAGCCCGGCCGGTCAGGAAAGGGGGTGGGGACGAACGAGCGCCCCCTCTCCTGAACCGTACCAGGCCGCATGCCCTCAACATGGGGGGGTGGGTGCTTTGGGGGATGGGGGGCGCCCTGCGGCCCCCCCTCCCCCAAAGCACCTTGTCCCCATGTTGATGAGGACAAGGGCCTCTTCTCGACAACCCTGGCTGTTGGTTGTCAGGGTCTGCGGGCGGGGGGCTTATCGGAATCCGGGAGCCCCCTTTAATAAGGGGGCCCCCAGATCACAGCCTCTCACCCTATGTGAATGAGTATAGGGTACATCGTACCCCTACCCATTCACCTGAGGAAAAAGTGTCAATAAAAAAACACACTACACAGGTTTTTAAAGTAATTTATTAGACAGCTCCGGGGGTCTTCTTCCAACTTCGGGGGTCTTCTTCCGACTTTGTCGCTCTCTCCGGCCTCTTCTCCCGGTGTCCGGTTCTTCTCCCGCTCTCCGGCCTCTTCTCCTGGTGTTCGACATCTTCTCCCGGTATCCGGTTCTTCTGCCGGCTCCTCCGCTATCTTCTGCTGCTCTTTTGCTAGCGGTGGCCCGGACTTCTGCGTCGTCTTCTTCCCTCTTCTCTTCTGTTGACACGACGCTCTCTCCCGCGGTAATGCTGTGTGAGCGCTCCGCAATGACTTATATAGGCGGTGACCCCGCCCCCTTATGATGTCACAGTCCCGTGTCTGTCCCGTGGCATGTTGGGGCTGTGACGTTATAAGGTGACGCCTATATAAGTCATTGCGGAGCGCTCACACAGCATTACAGCGGGAGAGAGGGTCATGTCAACATCGGAAGTCTGGGCCACCGCTAGCAAAAAGAGCAGCAGAAGAGAGTGGAAGGAGCCGGCAGAAGACACGGACACCCGGGAGAAGAGATCGAACACCAGGAGAAGAGGCCGGAGAGAGCGGGAGAAGAACCGGACACCGGGAGAAGAGGCCGGAGAGAGCGACAAAGTCGGAAGAAGACCCCCAAAGTTGGAAGAAGACCCCCGGAGCTGTCTAATAAATTACTTTAAAAACCTGTGTAGTGTGTTTTTGTATTGACACTTTTTCCCTAGGTGAATGGGTAGGGGTACGATGTACCCTATACTCATTCACATAGGGTGGGAGGCTGGGATCTGGGGGCCCCCTTATTAAAGGGGGCTCCCGGATTCCGATAAGCCCCCCGCCCGCAGACCCCGACAACCAACAGCCAGGGTTGTCGAGAAGAGGCCCTTGTCCTCATCAACATGGAGACAAGGTGCTTTGGGGTGGGGGGACCGCAGGGCGCCCCACTCCCCCAAAGCACCCACCCCCCATGTTGAGGGCATGCGGCCTGGTAAGGTTCAGGAGAGGGGGGTGCTTGCTCGTCCCCACCCCCTTTCCTGACCAGCTGGGCTGTGTGCTCAGATAGGGGTCTGGTATGGATTTTGGGGGGACCCCCACGCCGTTTTTTCGGCATAGGGGGTTCACCTTAAAATCCATACCAGACCTAAGGGCCTGGTATACCCCGCGACGGGGCTCAAAAGGTATCAATCTAGCCGATAAAAGTGGCAAGATTGACTTCCTTTGCTTGTCCCGTCGTACCCGAGTCACGTTCAAAATGAACGGACTTGTTCGTGTGTGGGCAAGTCCATTTATTCGGAAAGTCCATCGTAACTCCGTCGGGAAGACCGGCGGACATAGTCTGCCGGAAAGTCCGGTCTTGTGTAGGCAGGTCCATCCGTAGTCCATACGGCATCCCAGAGCTCCCTGTCTGGCCGCTGACATCTTCAGGCCACCAGCTTCCAAGTCTTAATCACCATCCACTTACATCAGACAGGAGGGGCTGACATCATTCCCACATATGCATGGGAGTTCAGTCTGATTCGACATTGTCAAATTGTATAGTGAGCTGCACGTGCGCAGCTCACTATGCATGGGTGGACAGGCAGGTAGGTAACTTTAATGCAGAAGAAGCAAAGCAAGTCTCTTCTGCAATAAAATTCCTTCCTGTTTGTCCTTTTTTTAGTCCTAAAGTTCCACTTTAAGAAGTTAATTATTTTTTTAATTTAAAAATTGTGAATTGGTGGGAGGGAGGGATACAGGCTGGTATTTTTTCCCTGACATAATATTTAACGTCTAATATCAAAATGCAAAGTTTGATTTTCATGTAATAGCATATTTATTGAAGCACTATGGGCTCATTCACATGGGCTCAGAGGGCCATACACTGACAGAATTCAGTGTAATTTTGTGCATGGGAGTCATGGGTGTTTGCGTACAACTATAGCCAGAAGCCTGTGTAAATCAATGACGGGCTGACAGAGGATGGGACTGTATGAACATTGCAGCAGTAACGTGTACAAAAATGGATAATCGGACAGTTTGCGCTCAAGGACTCACATCATTCTGTATGCAAACAACAAATGTACACAAACACTCTTGACTTCCAGATGTAGAAGTATGTTTGTGTATGGCCTTGAGTGAAGGACCCTCATAAATGGTCAACGTTTACATTTTTTTTTTTTTTAGTGTCTAACATTTTTACTTTGTCTACTCTAGGCCATGCATAATTTGTTAGTAGTAACAATTCAGCAGATTTATAAAATGTGAATAGTGTTACTGTATAGTGCATTCTATGGTTCAGTCTGGGTCGACAGCTTTAGCAAGCGATGTATTATCCTATATTTTTAGCTCTACATAATAATTGATGAGTACACTAATCTTCTCCATCAAAAATTCTATCCTTTTCTTAATTGTGTATGATTTATTTATCTTTTAATTTATGTGGCATTACTTGTGGATGATGAAATAGCATAGCTATGTAATCTGTTTTTTATTCACTATGCAAAGAAAAAATCTAAAGCAGACTTAATACATATTTTTATAGTAAAACATACCTTTTATGAAGAATGTTTGTTCAAAAAGTCCCCCCATTTTTGTGCAAGTATATTATGCTATATAGCTATTATGTCACATTTTGTATTCACAAGTCAGTGAATACTAGGATTTTTACTGAGGTCTCATGTGCTCTGGACCATTATTTATGTGTCTAAATGAAATCAAGTCCACATACATTTGAAAAAATAACTATAGCAGTAACCAGGGCCAGAGTTTCAGCACTAGAATCAGTAGGCTCCCAATCTTTGGTCCCCAAAGCAATTCCTATGTCCTATATCACGTTAGACAAAATCATTTCTTTCTTTCTCGAACATCACGGGACACAGAGCCACAGTAATTACTGATGGGTTATATAGGTATCACTGGTGATTGGACACTGGCACACCCTATCAGGAAGTTCAACCCCCTATATAATGGAATCGATGGAGAATAAGTACAGCGCTGCTCCAATGGTGTTATAAAGATGGTTACACAATAAGCAGCTAACATGCCTCTAAGACACAGGTAGAAGTAATTTAACAGAAAATATGTAGTGTAGCGCTGTGTGTGTAATAAGGGGTATAGAATCAGTGAATTAGGCTTGAGCCATCTCTCAATGGCCAGCAAATGGACAAAAATAATTCCAAATTAAATACAAGTGACTCAATACAATCAAAAGTGCACTAAATGTTACAAAATGACATGTAAAATATAATGATTACAATAAACCAGTGAAAAATGGTGAACAAAACCAAATTATAAATAGATAAAAAATCAACTGAAAAAGTCCATAGATGTTAGAAAATGTGTTCCTGATAAAAATCAAAAACCACCACCAAAAGTCTCTGAGGGTTAACTGGTGAAAACAGCAATGGAAAGCTTCTGGTAGATGAAAAAGTAGAACACCAAATGAATGAGACGTCTAAATATATGACAGGACCATCACCAGAGCATCTAAGGAGGCTTACCGGAAGCAGGGGACTTGAAAAGACATACGTCTTACAAGTCTAAGAAAGCTTATTTAGCCGCCAGGGCTGGCAAGATGGATCATCAGGTATCCACAACTTCAAATGGGGGGGAGGGGAAGATCTTGTCACAGCTTCAACCGTCCAGACGTTTCAACAGGCCAACCGGATGTTTTTAAAAACCATGAGAGAAATAAAGCTCACATGGCATGATATCGTTTAAAAACATGCATTTATTAAAATAATAAAAAAAGGAACACTCACATGATATAAGATCGTAAACAGCTCAAATTGTATCAGTCGCGGTGATCATAGGGGGTCCACCCAACATGTTTCGGCTAACGAGCCTTCATCTGGGGTGTGGAGCCCCCCTATCCCACCGCTATTTAAACCAGAAATGACCCCCACTGGGAGTGTCACAACCCAGGAAGTGACCGACTGATGTCACTTCCGGTTCTCAAATTGATGTTAGTGCGTATAAAATATATATTCAACATAGAAAATGCAGTAAGCGGTATTATACCACTAACACTAAAAATATGGATCAAAGATAAAATGGAAATTATGAATTAAAATATCACAGATGGTGATAATGTTGTGGCCGGCCGATCCGGAAGTGCTCAGGATACAAGCCAAGCCTCCATATCGGCACGGCCAGATCGCATAGGTCAGAGCGCCCTCGTGCTCCGCCCACCAGACTCGGCCAGACACTGAGGCCGTGCGCAATAGCGGAATCCACAGAGGGAAGTCCGCCAGCGCACCAAGCCTCACCATCAACCAATAGATGCTATAGGACAGGGCGCCGTCACACCCCGCCCCCGGATCTTACATCATTTGTTTATGTGAAGAACGTGGCCCGCCTCCGTCAGTTACGGCGCGCCCACGTTCCAATATCAAGGCCAAGCCTCTCGTCCACGTCAGCAGCATATATACTTCCTGTGTGGAGGAAGGAAAGCCGCGATAGGATAGAGAGGACCGGAACAGAGTCCCGGCAACCTCGCAATACAAAACGAAAGTGTCAGCAAAGGTGGTATAAATGAAAATTGGACCATCATATAGTAATAACCAAATGCCATAGATCTTGAGATCCGGCAAAAATAGAAAATAGTGAGGATGTTAGATAAGGGCAATAGACCTAACAGGATATTAATTAAAAATGTTGTTTAAAAATAATTGTATGAATAGAAAGTGACACTGCCAATGAGGGACATCCCTTCCATCCTGTATATTGCAACACATATAAGGGGGACTAGCAGTGACAATCATTCAAATAGGGGGACATCTACCAAATTTTTAAAGATATAAAAACTATTAAAGAATAACACAATATATAAAGTGTTAATAACCAAGGATCTTTAACTGGCAATACTACACCAATGTAAACGTATACAGAAAAAATTATATAGAGAGTGCATGAATAAAAATAAAAATGAAAATAAAAATAAGGAGGATCATAAATGTAGTAACTATGCTTGATTGATAAATGAATTGATGTCCCACTCTACGTTGATACCTTGCGGAAAGTGGGAACCCAATTCATAAATCCAGTAGGTCTCCAAACGGGAGACCCCCCCCCCTAAGGGTTGACTCACCCCACCAGGAAGCCACATATTTGTCAATGATGAGGAACTGGGTGCCTTCAGGGTTTAGATCATGGAATTCCCTGTAATGACGAGGCACGGTGTGCTTGGTACTACCTGCCTTAATAAGATTGATATGCTCAGAGACTCTTGTAGTGAACGACCTAATTGTCCGTCCCACATACTGTTTGCCACAAGGGCAGGTCAAGAGGTAGACTACCCCCGTGGTGGCACATGTGCAAAACTGCTTTATCTTGTAGGTACGGCCATTCACCATAGAGGAAAAGGTGTAACTAGTACGCCTACCACTGGTATTCTACTGACAAACTAGGCATTTTTTACAAGGGTGGAACCCAATCCAGTTGTGAAAAAAGGAAGGTTTACTTGGAGGGTTGACCACATTAGGTGCCAGCTTACTACGAAGTGATGGGGCTCCCTTAAAAACTACCTTAGGGATTCCGGGCAGTCTAGGGTCCAGGATCTTATCTGTTTTTAAAACATCCCAATGGTGTTCAAAGATTCTTCTAATATGTTTGTGTTGAATGGAGAAGGATGTCATAAAGGACCATTTAAAGTCCTCATTTGCTTGTTTAGGTTTGTCCTCTAAGAGTAATTGGCGATCAACTAAACTAGCATTATCTATCTCCTTGTCCAGATCTAAAGGTTTGTAGCCCTTTTCCAAAAACCTATTTTTAAGAGACGCTGCTTGGGTCTTAAAGGTGTTAAGATCACTGCAGTTCCTGCGTAATCGCAGGAACTGGCTCTTGGGGACTGATCTGATCCAAGGGGCATGGTGGCAGCTATCGGTAGGGATATATCCATTCTGATCGGTGGATTTAAAATAAGTACTAAATACAAATTGACCTTCCCTTCTTTCAATAACCAGGTCCAGAAAATGGACAGAGGTTACACTTGCCTCAAAAGACAAAACAATATTCCTATTATTATCATTAAGGGTCGCAAAGAAATCCACCAAATCATCTTGGCTCCCAGTCCATAGGAGGAGGATGTCGTCTATGTACCGAGCCCACAGCAGAAGGTATGGGAACTGCATGGCATAGAAGACATCCTCCTCCCATTTGGCCATAAATAAATTGGCCAAACTGGGAGCGAACTTCGCTCCCATTGCGACACCCTTGTGTTGACGGTAGAATCTCCCATCGAACCAGAAGTAATTGTGCTGTGTTGCAAACTCAATTAGCTCGATGATGTAGTCCACCTGGGGTGAGGCAAGGGAAGCATCTCTATCAAGAAAACACTTAACCGCATCAATACCTCTACTTTGCGGGATGCAAGTGTAGAGAGATGCAACGTCCGCAGTTGCCATGATCAGATCGCCTGAATGGGAAACCTTAGAGAGTAATTTAATCACATCCTTGGTGTCCTTTAAATAGGACGGCATCTTGGTGACTGATGGCTGGAGAAAAAAATCAATATATTTCCCAATTTTAGAGGTGGCGGAGTCAATGCCACTAATTATTGGCCGACCTGGAGGATGCAGGGGGTCCTTATGGACCTTAGGCAGGTAGTACATAACAGGTATGCGCGGAGCAAGTGGGACTAGAAATGACCTCTCCTTCTTATTTAAAATATAAGAATTATATCCTTTGGATACCAATCCTTGTAACTCTTTTTTATATTTATGAGTAGAGTTACCAGATAATTTGATATATGTCTCCTGATCTCCCAAAATACGATGCATTTCCTGGACATAGTCTGATTTATTCAATAAAACAATGCCACCGCCCTTGTCGGCGGGGCGGATAACTAAGTTTTTGTTGTCACATAGAGTTTTTAGGCTTGTTGAAGGTAAGGGGTTATGGAATTTATGTTTCAATGGAATGTTAGCTAAATCTCTCAACACTAGTTCCTTAAACGAATTGATAGCTGGTGGAAGTTGTGTTGGAGGACTAAAAAGAGAGGGGTTGGATAAACCTGAATGAACGGTACCAGACGTTGCCGCCCTGGCCATATTCCTAGAGGGGTTAGAGATAATATACCTCTGGACATTAATCTTCCTGATGAACTTCTGAATGTCCATAAAAGTATCGAACTTATTCAGTTTGCATGGGGGAGCGAACTTAAGACCTTTATTCAAGATGATTTTCTCTTCCTGAGTGAGAGCATTATCACTCAGGTTGAAAACCCCCTGACAGGTTAAATTCTTTTCCTTTTTTCGTCTCTGGATCCTCCTCCCTCCTCTGGACCCTCTCTTGTTTACGGACCTCTTTTTTGTTTTGGGGGTCCTCGTGAAAACCCCGAGTGGTCCGTGGCCCAGAATAGGGTTGTTTATAGGGGGATGGACCATATCCAGCATTAGGGAATGGGTTTTTACCCATCTCTGTACACTTACATCCCGCAAAGTAGAGGTATTGATGCGGTTAAGTGTTTTCTTGATAGAGATGCTTCCCTTGCCTCACCCCAGGTGGACTACATCATCGAGCTAATTGAGTTTGCAACACAGCACAATTACTTCTGGTTCGATGGGAGATTCTACCGTCAACACAAGGGTGTCGCAATGGGAGCGAAGTTCGCTCCCAGTCTGGCCAATTTATTTATGGCCAAATGGGAGGAGGATGTTGTCCATGCCATTCAGTGCCCATACCTTCTGCTGTGGGCTCGATACATAGACGACATCATCCTTCTATGGCCTGGGAGCCAAGATGATTTGGTGGATTTCTTTGCGACCCTTAATTATAATAATAGGAATATTGTTTTGTCTTTTGAGGCAAGTGTAACCTCTGTCCATTTTCTGGACCTGGTTATTGAAAGAAGGGAAGGTCAATTTGTATTTAGTACTTATTTTAAATCCACCGATCGGAATGGATATATCCCCACCGATAGCTGCCACCATGCCCCTTGGATCAGATCAGTCCCCAAGAGCCAGTTCCTGCGATTACGCAGGAACTGCAGTGATCTTAACACCTTTAAGACCCAAGCAGCGTCTCTAAAAAATAGGTTTTTGGAAAAGGGCTACAAACCTTTAGATCTGGACAAGGAGATAGATAATGCTAGTTTAGTTGATCGCCAATTACTCTTAGAGGACAAACCTAAACAAGCAAATGAGGACTTTAAATGGTCCTTTATGACATCCTTCTCCATTCAACACAAACATATTAGAAGAATCTTTGAACACCATTGGGATGTTTTAAAAACAGATAAGATCCTGGACCCTAGACTGCCCGGAATCCCTAAGGTAGTTTTTAAGGGAGCCCCATCCCTTCGTAATAAGCTGGCACCTAATGTGGTCAACCCTCCAAGTAAACCTTCCTTTTTTCACAACTGGATTGGGTTCCACCCTTGTAAAAAATGCCTAGTTTGTCAGTATAATACCAGTGGTAGGCGTACTAGTTACACCTTTTCCTCTATGGTGAATGGCCGTACCTACAAGATAAAGCAGTTTTGCACATGTGCCACCACGGAGGTAGTCTACCTCTTGACCTGCCCTTGTGGCAAACAGTATGTGGGACGGACAATTAGGTCGTTCACTACAAGAGTCTCTGAGCATATCAATCTTATTAAGGCAGGTAGTACCAAGCACACCGTGCCTCGTCATTACAGGGAATTCCATGATCGAAACCCTGAAGGAACCCAGTTCCTCATCATTGACAAATGTGTGGCTCCCTGGCGGGGTGGGTCAACCCTTAGGGGGGTCTCCCGTTTGGAGACCTACTGGATTTATGAATTGGGTTCCCACTTTCCGCAAGGTATCAACGTAGAGTGGGACATCAATTCATTTATCAATCAAGCATAGTTACTACATTTATGATCCTCCTTATTTTTATTTTCATTTTTATTTTTATTCATGCACTCTCTCTATATTTTTTTCTGTATACGTTTACATTGGTGTAGTATTGCCAGTTAAAGATCCTTGGTTATTAACACTTAATATATTGTGTTATTCTTTAATAGTTTTTATATCTTTAAAAATTTGGTAGATGTCCCCCTATTTGAATGATTGTCACTGCTAGTCCCCCTTATATGTGTTGCAATATACAGGATGGAAGGGATGTCCCTCATTGGCAGTGTCACTTTCTATTCATACAATTATTTTTAAACAACATTTTTAATTAATATCCTGTTAGGTCTATTGCCCTTACCTAACATCCTCACTATTTTCTATTTTTGCCGGATCTCAAGATCTATGGCATTTGGTTATTACTATATGATGGTCCAATTTTCATTTATACCACCTTTGCTGACACTTTCGTTTTGTATTGCGAGGTTGCCGGGACTCTGTTCCGGTCCTCTCTATCCTATGGCGGCTTTCCTTCCTCCACACAGGAAGTATATATGCCGCTGACGTGGACGAGAGGCTTGGCCTTGATATTGGAACGTGGGCGCGCCGTAACTGACGGAGGCGGGCCACGTTCTTCACATAAACAAATGATGTAAGATCCGGGGGCGGGGTGTGACGGCGCCCCATCCTATAGCATCTATTGGTTGATGGTGAGGCTTGGTGCGCTGGCGGACTTCCCTCTGTGGATTCCGCTATTGCGCACGGCCTCAGTGTCTGGCCGAGTCTGGTGGGCGGAGCGCGAGGGCGCTCTGACCTATGCGATCTGGCCGTGCCGATATGAAGGCTTGGCTTGTATCCTGAGCACTTCCGGATTGGCCGGCCACAACATTATCACCATCTGTGATATTTTAATTTATAATTTCCATTTTATCTTTGATCCATATTTTTAGTGTTAGTGGTATAATACCGCTTACTGCATTTTCTATGTTGTATATATATTTTATACGCACGAACATCAATTTGAGAACCGGAAGTGACATCAGTCGGTCACTTCCTGGGAACTTCCTGGGTTGTGACACTCCCAGTGGGGGTCATTTCTGGTTTAAATAGCTGTGGGATAGGGGGGCTCCACACCCCAGATGAAGGCTCGTTAGCCGAAACATGTTGGGTGGACCCCCTATGATCACCGCGACTGATACAATTTGAGCTGTTTACGATCTTATATCATGTGAGTGTTCCTTTTTTTATTATTTTAATAAATGCATGTTTTTAAACGATATCATGCCATGTGAGCTTTATTTCTCTCATGGTTTTTAAAAACATCCGGTTGGCCTGTTGAAACGTCTGGACGGTTGAAGCTGTGACAAGATCTTCCCCTCCCCCCCATTTGAAGTTGTGGATACCTGATGATCCATCTTGCCAGCCCTGGCGGCTAAATAAGCTTTCTTAGACTTGTAAGACGTATGTCTTTTCAAGTCCCCTGCTTCCGGTAAGCCTCCTTAGATGCTCTGGTGATGGTCCTGTCATATATTTAGACGTCTCATTCATTTGGTGTTCTACTTTTTCATCTACCAGAAGCTTTCCATTGCTGTTTTCACCAGTTAACCCTCAGAGACTTTTGGTGGTGGTTTTTGATTTTTATCAGGAACACATTTTCTAACATCTATGGACTTTTTCAGTTGATTTTTTATCTATTTATAATTTGGTTTTGTTCACCATTTTTCACTGGTTTATTGTAATCATTATATTTTACATGTCATTTTGTAACATTTAGTGCACTTTTGATTGTATTGAGTCACTTGTATTTAATTTGGAATTATTTTTGTCCATTTGCTGGCCATTGAGAGATGGCTCGAGCCTAATTCACTGATTCTATACCCCTTATTACACACACAGCGCTACACTACATATTTTCTGTTAAACCCCCTATATAATCCCTCCCCCTTGCAGGGATAGCTCAGTTTTTACGCCAGTGTCTTAGGTGATGGACGTGTAAAGATGCCCTGTGCTGAGCTCCAAAGGGAATATCCTAAGATCCTATACTGGGGCAAGCCAGGCGAACCGGATCCATTCAAAGTGTCTTTTCATGGCCGAATTGAATGGTACCCGGGCCTCGTGTCTGAAGAAACGAGGTTTTACCCGTAACGCTTCTCTTTTTAGAGAGCTGGACCCCGCAGATCAGAAAATGGCTTTAAACTTCCTAATTTCTGGCGAGGTGCTTTACGGTCCCAGAACTGTTGGATCCCCCTATTCGTAGGGGGCCCCAGTCTCTGAAGGTTTTTTCAAACGGAGCCCACCGTGAGAGGTGAAGATTGGGTCTGTGTAAACTGAACCCTGCGGCTGGATAAGGTAAGAGGAGATTCCACATAATTTTTGAGTTCTAGTGGCTTTTCTCCTTTAAGGTAAATGCATGCTATGCCTATTTGTGACCAGCGGGGGCTGCCAAGAGCACAAACCTTCACATGCTGACTGTCTGTCTCAGTGTTTTTTCATCGCTGTTCATGTCTCCCAGCGTCTCAGGCCGGCTGCAAAAAAGGTAAGATGGAAGTGGGGATTTCTCATGTTTGAATGTTCCCTCCCCAGGCTAGAGAGGGGCCACAAGGGTCTAGAAGGTGGTTATACCACCCGGGCTCTGCGGCCTAATGGCCACCATCTCTGAAGATAGCCGTTCAGGCAGATCTTGCTACCAGCCTCTCTCCCTCCTCCCCCTCCCCCAGCCTTCCTCCAGAAGCATGACAGGAGAGTCGGCCAGCGCGGGAAGCGCTCGTTTTTTTCAAAACTCAAGGGGGGGGGCGGTAGAGGGGGGGCGGGACGTCAGCACAGGTGCTTAGACTCCCACTCAGGCCAGCTGCAGGCTTTTAAAGGCACTCTGTACAGGTGCACACAGCCTTCTGAGAGACACAGAGCTGACGGTCGCATGTAAGGTGGGACACAGGCATTCTCCTAGGCAGCATTTACTGAAGTAACACCAGATTGAGCATTGGGTAGCAAGGCATTTAGCCAGACTACATCGCTCAGCAGGCAGTGTTCATTTGTATACCTCACACCTTGTTGCTTTGCACTATGGGTAGAAGAGGTTCAAGCACCACAGGAACCAGAGACACTAGGGGATCTCGTTCAGGTTCTGAGGGCCCCCTGTCGGCAGCATCCTCCCCCCCTAAAGATGGGCCAGGGACGGCTAGCCAGGGAGAGCCATCGGGGTCAGGGGCTAGACCTGCTTCTGGCACTTCAGCCCCTGTATATATTACACAAGTGTTTTTTTCCTCAACCATTAATGGTCTAGAGGAAAGATTAATGGCCGTGATTACGTCTTCACTCAGTGGAAGAAAACGCACTAGGCTTTCCTCTGTTCCCCAAGACCCTCAGGAAGAGGAGCTCTGGGATAAAGGAGATGAATCCCTTTCAGAGGATCGGGATGGGACGGATGATTCCTCTTCGGAGGAATCAGGTGGAGAGGGACCCTCTGCGACTTCCCAAGAGGAGAAAGTCTTAGTGCAGATCCTCACTGGATTGGTCCGCTCCACATTTAAGTTGCCCCTACCTGAAACTGCTAAAGAATCCTCTTCTGCTTTGGGGTCACTGAAACCTTTCCAAGTAGCACATGCTTTTCCTGTTCATACTTTACTTGAAAAGCTCATTTATTCTGAGTGGGATCACCCAGACAAACGTTTTTTTCCGCCGAGAAAGTTTTCAACACTTTATCCGATGGAAGAAAAATGTATTAAAATGTGGGGAATACCGGCTATTGATGCCGCCATTTCCTCCGTAAATAATAGCCTGACTTGTCCTGTAGACAATGCTCAGATGCTCAGGGATCCTGTAGATAAAAGGATGGAATCCCTATTGAAGGATGTTTTCTCCTTAGCAGGATCAGTGGCCCAACCTGCAGTAGCAGCGATTGGAGTCTGTCAATACTTAAGAGACCATGTTAAGCAGGTCATCAAAGTATTACCTGAACAGCAGGCCCAGGGGTTTGCTAACCTTCCAGCGGCCTTATGCTTTGTGGTTGACGCCATTAGAGATTCTATCGTGCAAACCTCCCGTCTTTCACTGGGGTTGGTGCATATACGTAGAATCCTATGGTTGAAAAATTGGTCAGCCGAAGCACCATGTAAGAAGCTACTGGCTGGGTTTCCATTTCGTGGTGCAAGGTTGTTTGGAGAGGACTTGGATAACTATATCAAGAGAATCTCTTGTGGGAAAAGCACTCTCTTACCTGTCAAGAAGAAGAGTAAGCGTCCCTCTTTCAAACGGACTCTTTCCCCAGCGCCGGGGGCTTCAGCCTCCAGGCAGTCTCGACGGCCGCCTCCATCGGGGTCCAGAGACAAGAGTCAACCCCAGGGACAAAAGAAGTCCTGGGGAAAGAAGCCTACTAGACAAAACACTAAGACCTCTGCATGAGGGGGCGCCCCCGCTCACTCGAGGGGGGGGAAGACTGCGACAGTTCTCAGAGCTCTGGCAGGAGGATTTCCAGGACAGATGGGTAATCTCCACGGTAACCTTAGGGTACAAGCTGGAGTTTCAGGAATTCCCCTCTCCTCGGTTCCTCAGATCAAGTGTCCCCAGAGACCCAGAGAAGAAGCAGTCGCTCCTTCTAGCGTTAGAGCGATTTTTGTCGCAGGAGGTCATTATGATAGTTCCCGCAAAGGACCAGGGATTGGGCTTCTATTCCAACCTTTTTACGGCCCAAAAGCCAAATGGGGATGTCAGGCCCATTCTGGACTTAAGGGATCTGAACCGATTCCTAAGGATTCAATCCTTCCGCATGGAATCAATTCGAACAGTAGTTCCCACCCTGCAGGGAGGAGAATTTCTGGCATCAATAGACATCAGAGATGCATATCTGCATGTGCCCATTTTTCCTGCTCATCAGAAGTTTCTGCGCTTCGAGGTAGGAGGGCGCCATTTCCAGTTTGTGGCTCTGCCTTTCGGGATAGCCACTGCACCTCGAGTGTTCACAAAGATCTTGGCTCCTCCTCTGGCCAGATTAAGGGCTCAGGGTATAGCTGTCATAGCACACCTAGACGACCTGCTCTTGATAGACCGGTCGGTAGCCTCTTTGAATGGAAACTTGAGGACCACAGTCAGGTATCTAGAACACCTGGGTTGGATCCTCAACTTAGAAAAGTCTTTCCTAAAACCAGTAAGAAGACTGGAGTATTTAGGTCTGATTATAGATACAAGCCAGGAGAAAATATTTCTACCCCAGGCAAAGATCGCTGCTTTGAGAGAGCTGATTCTGGCAGTAAGGACCAAGAAGGGTCCCTCAGTCCGCCTTTGTATGAGGCTACTAGGGAAGATGGTGTCTTCATTCGAAGCAGTTCCCTATGCTCAGTTTCACTCACGAATGCTGCAACACAGTATTCTGTCGACCTGGAACAAGAAAGTTCAGGCATTAGACTTTCTGATGCACCTGTCGCATGCGGTGCGTCAGAGCCTCAATTGGTGGCTCATACCCGAAAACCTGCAGAAGGGGAAATCCTTTCTACCGGTTACCTGGATGGTGGTAACAACAGATGCCAGTCTGTCAGGTTGGGGAGCAGTTCTGGAACAGGCTGCGGTCCAAGGGGTATGGTCCAAGACAGAGAGGACCTTACCCATCAACATTCTGGAGATCCGGGCGATACATCTAGCTCTAAAAGCCTGGACTATCAGGCTACAGGGTTGTCCGGTCAGGATCCAGTCCGACAATGCCACAGCAGTGGCTTATGTCAATCATTAGGGAGGCACCCGGAGCCGAGCTGCTCAAAAGGAGGTGAACCAGATCTTAGTCTGGGCAGAGATGCATGTGCCATGCATATCGGCAGTTTTCATGCCGGGAATAGAAAATTGGCAGGCGGACTATCTAAGTCGCCAGCAGTTACTTCCAGGGGAATGGTCTCTGCATCCCGACGTCTTTTGGGCCATATGCCAAAGATGGGGGGTTCCAGATGTAGATCTCTTTGCATCCCGATTCAACAAAAAGATAGACAGATTTGTGGCAAGGACAAAAGATCCTCTTGAATGCGGGACGGATGCGTTGGTGATTCCGTGGCATCGGTTCTCACTGATTTACGCATTCCCGCCTATTCTGCTATTACCACGACTCCTTCGCAGGATCAGGCAGGAAAGGAAGTCGATACTTCTGGTGGCCCCCGCTTGGCCCAGAAGGACTTGGTATGCAGAAATAGTAAGGATGACGGTAGGTTCCCCGTGGACCCTACCGGTACGCCCAGACCTGTTATCTCAAGGTCCAGTGTTCCATCCTGCCTTACAAACGCTAAATTTGACTGTTTGGCTATTGAGACCCACGTTCGGAAGAGTCGTGGGCTCTCAGGTCCTGTCATATCTACCTTGATTAATGCAAGGAAGCCAGCTTCCAGGATGATTTATCATAGAGTCTGGAAAGCTTATATAACCTGGTGTGAATCCAGAGGTTGGCATCCCAGGAAATATGTCATAGGTAGAATTCTTGATTTTCTACAATTAGGATTAGAGATGAAGCTGGCCTTGAGTACCATCAAGGGCCAGGTCTCTGCTTTATCAGTATTATTTCAGCGGCCACTTGCTTCGCATTCTTTGGTCCGAAACTTTATGCAGGGGGTGATGCGTCTTAATCCTCCGGTTAAAGCGTCCCTAAACCCCTGGGACTTGAACTTGGTCCTGGCTGTGTTACAGAAACAGCCTTTTGAACCAAAAAGTCAGATTCCTTTGGTCTTGTTGACAAGGAAATTAATTTTTCTGGTGGCCATCTCTGCTAGAAGAGTATCAGAATTAGCAGCTCTTTCCTGTAAGGAGCCTTATTTGATTATACACAAGGATAGAGTGGTATTGCGCCCTCATCCTAGTTTTTTACCGAAGGTGGTTTCTGATTTTCATTTAAACCAAGACATTGTCCTACCTTCCTTTTTTCCAGATCCCTGTTCTCCGGAAGAGAGATCTCTACATTCGTTGGATGTAGTAAGAGCAGTTAAGGCCTATCTAGGGGCAACTGCTCAGATCCGCAAGACGGATGTTTTGTTTGTGCTGCAAGAGGGTCCCAATAGAGGACAGGCAGCGTCAAAAGCTACCATTTCTAAATGGATTCGACAGTTGATCATTCAAGCTTACGGTTTGAAACAGAAGATTCCTCCGTTTCAGATCAGGGCACATTCCACAAGGGCTATTGGTGCTTCTTGGGCAGTGCATCACCGGGCCTCTATGGCTCAAATCTGCAAGGCCGCAACCTCGTCTTCAGTTCATACATTCACCAGATTCTATCAGGTGGATGTGAGAAGGCATGAGGATATCGCCTTTGGGCGTAGTGTGCTGCAGGCAGCGGTACAGGGTCCTCAGGTCTGATTGCACCCTACTTGGTCGTGGTTCCCCCCCCTCAGGTAGCATTGCTCTGGGACATCCCATCAGTAATTACTGTGGCTCTGTGTCCCGTGATGTTCGAGAAAGAAAATAGGATTTTTTAAAACAGCTTACCTGTAAAATCCTTTCTTTCGAAGGACATCACGGGACACAGAGGTCCCGCCCCTTTTCTAATACACTATATTGCTTGGCTACAAAACTGAGGTATCCCTGCAAGGGGGAGGGATTATATAGGGGGTTGAACTTCCTGATAGGGTGTGCCAGTGTCCAATCACCAGTGATACCTATATAACCCATCAGTAATTACTGTGGCTCTGTGTCCCCTGATGTCCTTCGAAAGAAAAGGATTTTACAGGTAAGCTGTTTTAAAAAATCCTATTATTTGTACTGGTCCTAGCCTCCTTAGAAGAGTGTGACAATGTCCAAATAAACATGTGAGATAAATGTGTTTCTGCTGACTAAAAGGAAAAGAAGTGTGACGTACAAATAAACAGTAGGGTTGAGCTTTGAGATCTGGTGGACTATGTGTTTGGTTCTAGCTGTTTGAGAAAATGGCAAACGAATGGGTTCATAGCAACAATTACCTATAATGAACTTTCTGGCCTGCGGTCATGTGGCTTGGAAGGGCCAATCATGAAGTTTTGCCAATATACCAGTCCCATCTCTACAAAAGCCAATGTTCAGAAGAGCATTTGTTTAGTGGGTGTTGCAACATATATGTACTATTTAGGTAAAGCTAACAGGAGGCAGGGAAATGTGGTCTTCCTACTGGCGCCCAGTGCTCAGAGTTAAAAAAAAGTCTCTCTATGTTTACATACAGTCACAACAAACATACAGCATGTTGGACAGTTGGGAGCTGGTCCTGATAGCTGAAAAAATCTCTATTTTTATATGCAGTCACAGACACATTCACAGAGGTTGTTTTTCAGTGTTATAGCAGATTAGGGAGAGCGTTCATATTTATAAGGAGACATAGGGGTCCATGCATAAAAAAATTGCCACAAAAAATAACTGTACTGTTTGTAATATGTGTAAAATGTCACTATTTGGTCGATGCTTAACAATAGAGAAAATAGCCTAACACTATGGACTAAGAACATTAGAACTAAAAATAATAAGACCTCTGCACTGTGTACAATGTTTCTGAGCTGCAGGCTTGTACACTGCATGGGCGGTTCAGGAAATGGCCAAATTAATGGATATTTCTCAGGACCAAACCTGCAGCTGCACCATGAACACCATTTAGCAGCAGTGATACTACCATTGCTGAATATGAAAGCTTCCTGCTCAGAGCTCCTGGTTGTTAGGGAGCAGGCACTTGCCAAGGGACTCCAGCTCAAAAAAAAAAAGCTACACGATGTAAGGTCATCATCAATAATGTTCATTGATGCAGGGGTTTTTTTTTTTTCGTTTATTAAAGGACTTGTCAAAACCTATGCATGTGTTTTTTTACTGTTTACATTTCCTTGAGAATGATTAGGGGTATAACTCATTAACGCAGGGGGTGGTACCTGGGGTATTCTTTTTGTAAAGGGGGCTGCCAGGTTCTGATAAACCTCCCCCCACCCACAGATCCCTACAAAATCAGGCCAGGGTTGTGGGGAAGAAGCCTTTTCCTCATTAACATGGTACCCACCACCCCATATTGAGAGCCAGACTATCCTGGCCACGACACAGCGATCTGAAGGAATGGCATGGGAGCACATGCACTGGTGATGTCACCGGCTGCCAAAAGAGTGAATATCTCCTGAATGGTGCACGTTTAGGAGATATTCATTTCTCCTTCAGGTAAGCTTTATTATAAGCTTACCTGTAGATAAAAATCACAAAGCAGACTTTACTACCACTTGTTCCTTGCCAGACTGCATGCTTGAATAAGCATCTGGTATAGAGTTTAGGGGACCTCCAAACTCCATTTTAAGGATTCTTCTTAAAATTCATACCAGACCTGAAGGGCCTGGTATGAATTTTGGGGGGGGGGGGGGTGCACACCTTTTTTTTCACACTGTCCTCACCCCTTTATTTATATGCACCTGTCAGCTGGCTATTCCCATCTGACAGTTGAATGTGCCAGTGATGGTATGGAGCCGACGGGATGAGACATTGCTTGTTAGGATGCTGATGGGTGTTGGTTTTTTAACACACAGGCTCCCTAAGCAGAAAACTCTCACATTTTGCAGAAATAGAAATATTGCAGCTAATTGTTGCAGGTCCTGCTGCAGCTAGAGGTTTGGCATGGCCAGACACCCATTCGTTCAGCTGTTCACTGAAACCTGCCAAACAGTGGACAAACCTGCAGCTCATAAACATTGTATACAGTGCAGAGATCTCAATATTTCCACTTCTAGTTGAATGTCCTTATTCTATAATGTTGACCACTTAAAGACCAGCCTTGTTTTGGAATTTAGGTGTTTACTGTACATGTTTAAAACAGTTTTTTTTGCTAGAAAATTACTTAGAACCCCAAACATTATATATTTTTTTTCTAACACCCTACAGAATAAAATGGCAGACATTGCAATACTTTTTTTCACACCGTATTTGCACAGCGGTCTTACAAGCGCACTTTTTTGTGAAAAAAATCACTTTTTTGAATAAAAAAATAAGACAACAGTAAAGTTAGCCCAATTTTTTTTTATATTGTGAAAGATAATGTTATGCAGAGTAAATTGATACCCAACACGTCACGATTCAAAATTGCAAGGTTCACACTTTTACCCTCAAAAATGTCCATAGGCGATGTTTAAAAAATTCTACAGGTTGCATGTTTTGCGTTACAGAGGAGGTCTAGGGCTAGAATTATTGCTCTTGCTCTAACATTTGCGGCGATACCTCACATGTGTGGTTTGACCACCGTTTTCATATGCGGTGCTACTCACGTATGCGTTCGCTTCTGGTGTGAGCTCGTCGGGACGGGGCGTTTAAAAAAGAGATTTTTCTTATTTATTTTATTTGATTTTATTGACTTGTACACTGTTTTTTTTTTTTAATATTTGGGTCACTTTTATTCCTATTACAAGGAATGTAAACATTCCTTGTAATAGAAAAAAGCATTACAGGTCCTCTTAAATATGACATCTGGGGTCAAAAAGTCCTCAGATCTCATATTTGG
The DNA here is from genome assembly GCA_037952835.1 of Lithobates septentrionalis. Classification (NCBI taxonomy): domain Eukaryota; kingdom Metazoa; phylum Chordata; class Amphibia; order Anura; family Ranidae; genus Lithobates; species Lithobates septentrionalis. Next base: position 2,391,521 of record JBBDGP010000079.1, on the reverse strand, counting down.
ACTTAAATGCAATAAGAAAAAAAAAAAATGTCATTTGAAAAAATGACATTGAAAAAATGTGCCTTTAAGACGTATGGGGGGAAGTGACGTTATGACATCGCTTCCGCCCTTCAGTGTCATGGAGACGGGTGGGGGCCATCTTCCCCTCACTCGTCTCCATGCACAGCAAGTGAGAGGACATGATCGCCTCCACCGCTACCGACGGCTCCGTTAAGCAGCGGAGGGCACCGGATCACGGCGGGAGGTGGGCCCTTTCCCGCCACCGATAAAAGTGATCTAGTGGCGAATCCGCCGCAGAGACCACTTTTATCTTGTAGCCGACTGCTGGCCGGAAACGGTGATACCGGGGTTGTGGCAGCTAGCTGTTGCCATAACAACGAAATCCATCCTCAAAAAAGGGATGTACATCGGCGGTCGGCAAGTGGTTAAAGAGGAGGTCCAGCCTCCTTCAGAAAAAATTAAAAGTCAGCAGCTACAAATACTGTAGCTGCTGACTTTTAATATTAGGACACTTACCTGTCCAGGGATCCCGCGGTGTCTTCACCCCAGCCGATAATTCCACCGGCTCTTGGGTGCTGCTGCCGCTATCGCTTGTCAGGAAAACCGGCAATGAAGCTTTGCGGCTTCACAGCCGGTTCCCTACAGCGCAAAGGCGAAGTGCGCTGTGCTTTGTGGATGGCCCTCCAGTGAGGGAAGGACGAGGGGGACCGAACCAGAAGCCCCAGGCAGGAAACTAACATTTAACATGGGTATTAATACCCCTGCTAAATATTTCAGTTCCTGCTGTATCTGGAGGTTCAACTCAACCACCAATTTATTTGCCCATTCGCTGAACCTGCAGTTCATAAACATTTAAAGGAGAAGTCCAGCTTGGACACATTTGGTTGGGCTTTTCTGAAGGGTCACAGGAGTGCAATTTATTTTGCACTCCTGTGACCCATTTTCAGCAGAGCGATCTGAGGTCTGCTATCTGCTGACGTCACTGGAATCAGTCCAGGCACCGCGTCATCACGACAATAAAGTCTGGATCCACTAATTTCCTGGACTGATGGCTGTCTTAGCCTCTCAGCGAGCCGCTGAGAGGCTAAGACAGCCGCTCCCCGCCCCTCCACAGCTTAGCGAGCATGGAGGAGCAGAGCACGAGAACTGCTGATTGGCAGGCAGCAGCTCTCCTCTCGGGGAGCTGAGAGAACCAAGCCATCGGCGATGTTCGATGGCTCGGTTCCCAGTGCAGAGACACCGGGGGACAGATGCAGCATCGGTCCCATGCTGCCTCCACCTAGGTAAGTATGAATATGGAAAAAAAGGCAAACCCATACTTCTCTTTTAACGTAGTGCAGAGATCTTATATTATTTTCTCTCTGTTAGGCTATTTTCTCTATTGGTCAAATGTTCTTTAGCACTTCTGGATGAATGTCCGTAAAGCTTTTTTTTCTCTTAGAAGGAAATGTTACATTTGCTGTGGGAAAACCAGATAAGTTGACATTTAACACATATTAAACACCTTATAGGTATTATTTGTGACTCAAAATCAAATGTAGAGACATTCACAAATACATTTTTTAATACATGACCCTTATGTAATCTGTGCAATATGTTTGGAATTCTTCACAAAAATTATACACTTTAATTTTGATTACATAATTAAAAGCATGTTTGCTTCCTCCCTTTGACCTAATTTGTTTTCAAATGTAACTATGTGCAAGGATGCAACTAAAATCCATTACACAAGGGTCACTCAATGGCTGACCTAGTATAGTGCAGGGTGGACAACCCCTACAGACCTATAAGGTTGGGCTATTGGCTGCCACTCTACTTGCTTAAGCAGTAAAAAACTGGAGCCTATTAACATTATTCATGTTCCTTCAGCTGAAAACCCTTGGAGAGCCTTTCACCAAACAAGAACTTGCATGTAAGCTTCAGAAATTATGTCATCATCGATGAAGTGCGAAAATGTCATAGGCTATGCCCAGGTTGATTTCATATTTCATATGAGCCCTATGCAGTCCTGGTATGCACCAGCACAGAGCGCTTTATCTTTCCTGTGTGGTTGGTTTGCTTATCGCATGGAAACATATTGTATATTAATAAGTTCTTTTGATGGCTCTGTCTCTTGTTTTCCAATAAGCTTTCTTCAATAGGCAAGTATTGATTTTTGCTAAGACTGATACCATTTCACAGAAAGAGGCTCAGCAGCTTCTCAGGATTCCTCCTTCTGATCCTGCAGGGAGAATTGATTTTTCATTGTCTAAAAATTAGCCCTGTTCATATCTCTTCTTTTTTTCCTCAAAGGGAAAAAAACAAAAGCAAGAAAAACGATTAGTAATAAAACTGGTTTTACACATATGGCATCAGCTGTTTTTCTTGCAATTGCTTATGTAGATTGGGGAATTAAAAGATGAAGCCCCATTTTCTTTCCTTCCAAATTTCATGGCTTTGTACAGATTGCTTTTCTTTTTTTGTTTACCATCCTGGTCACGTATTTCATCACAGTAATCTCAGTGGTGTTCTCTTTAGAAGGAATAGTCACGTCACATTTTTCTTGCTTAAAGAATTCTGAATTGCTTCGCATTGGAAATTCTTTTATCTGATATTTGTTTAGGGATATTTGAAGCAAGGTGTCTGCGTCTTAATTTACCTTTAGTCAACCGCATCACTACAGCAAATACAATCACAAAAGAATTGTGATCAGCCTCATTGCTAGTTATATTGTAAAGGAACTTTTATAAAACACGCCATATGGAGCTCATGATGAAGTTTAGTTTAAACTTTGTTTTTTATTGAGAAGAGTTTAGTTGGGCATCAAATGGAAAGGAATACATCTGCCTAGGTTCGAATCACCAAGGGTCTAGGGAATCGTGGGGGAAATTCAGTGAAGTAGAAATCCTTAAGAAGTCCATGGCATTAAAATCTGTAAAAAAAATGGCATCGGGAGCTGGGCATGTACCAATAGAAAAATATTTTTAAAACATACAGTTCAGCTGGGAGAGGTTCTCTTTGTGCAATTTTGATGGGCAATCAGAAAATTACACACATTCTTTTAAATGGAACTTCACCTAAAGTTCTGCTTATGCCCAAATGTTCTTTTGGAACTTTTTTTTTTTGGGGGGGGGGGGTTGGTACCTAGTTTTCTGAGGTACCTGCTCCCATTGCTGTATTAAACCTAAAAGCAAACATTTATCATATTGCAGAATATAATTTCTTAGATTTATTATGTTGCAGCTTACCAGTATCTAAATCAGTTAGTGTATCTAAATCTAGTAGTGCATCTAACACTCCTCTCCGCCCAGACTGACAATTCTGCTGTTCACAGTTGTCTCTGTTGTTCCTTCATCTGAATTGTAGACCATCTAATGAGGTAAAAAGAAATCCTAAAAAAAAGAGAACACTAATGCAGCCACCATATCTTATGCCCTGTACACACGACCGGTTTTCCCGTCGGAATAGACTCTGAAGGTTTTTCCTACAGAGTTCCGATGGAATTCAGCTCAAGCTGTCTTGCATAATCACGGTCACATCAAATTCCGACCGTCCAGAACGTGGTGACGTACAACATGTAAGACGGGACTAGAAAACAGAAGTTCAATAGCCAGTAGCCAATAGCTTCCATCTCATACTTGCTTCTGAGCATGTGTCGAGCATGCGGGTGTTCCCTATCTAAGTCTGTCTGAATTTTCAACGAAAAAACTCAGATGGGGCATACACACGGTCGGAATATACGATGAAAAACTCCCATCGGACTTTTTCTGACGGACATTCCGCTCGTGTGTATGCATCATAAGAATTAGTAAGCTGCAATATATTACATTTTTGGTTATGGATTTAATATCGCTTTGAAGTTTATGGGGCATGGTGCGTGGTTCATGGAGTTACTGAACAGTACAATTTTCATGGACAGTTTCAGCAACAGAGAATACAGACAGCACATATGTGGCTGTGGCATTGATTTTTACTTTCACAGTTAGCTTGGCTTGCATGCAGCAGACACGCATGAATCAGATTCATTGCAGTTTGAAAAAGGGCTTTTTTTTAGATAGTTTTAGATGTGACACATGCTTTTTTATAAAGCGATAATAGGCCCTCCTTGACCACCAGATAGAAATTGGCTAGTAGTTTGTTCAGGCTGTCCCTGTTCTAGCTAATGCAAAACTGCCCTGTTTCTTTGATAATTAAAGCGGAACACCAGTCATTTTTCATCTTTCCATCTATTAAATCCTCTGCCCTTGTTGTTTTAACTTTGGATAGTAAAACGTTTTTTTTCTGCCAGGAAATACCTTATACAGCCCACTTCCTGTTTCTTGTCTGGTAAAAAGCCTAGACTTATGACATCATGCACAGCTCACTCTCGTGAGATCTTGCCAGGAAGGGAGGGGGGATGAGTCATAAGAGGGCCAATGAGAGTTGCAGAGCTGGAGGTGTGCCTCTGGTTGTCTGTAAATCCAGGAAGTGAACAGGCAGCAGCTTCAGCTGCTAGACTCAGTGGAGGAGATCTCTGCAGCATATTTGGCAAGTACAGAATCACAGTATATATAAAATAATATTCAAAGTGGTTGGATGGAAGCTTCAGAATGGCAAAGATGTTTTTATTACAAATTATGTGAGAAGACTGAAGTTCCTCTTTAAGAGAATGCAGACAATAGAGTAATGAAATATTGGCCAGCATCAGGATTTTTATTGAGGGAGAATTGGCTGAAATTTACTTCATCAGGGTTGATTTACATAAGATAAATAGTCTTTGCATTCTGCAAATGCAGTTGCTTCAGAGCTTAGTAATACTTCACTTTGCAAAAATACCCAATCACATACACGGAAAAAAGAAAAATCTTTTTTTTTACTTGCACATGATTGGTTGATGGAATTCATAGAAAGAGCTTCTCCTCATTTACTACATGGTCAGCCCAGAAAAATCTGTGATACCTTCTCTTACCTCACAAGCAAAATGGCACCTCCAGCCTCCCCTGCTCCATTTTACTTCTCACCTATGAATGATACAACATCTGAAGAAAAAACACTGCTCTCTCCTCTAACTTTCAACAACAGCTCCTCAAACAAATCGACGTGATGCCACAGAGGACGCTCTACACTACCTCCTGCAAAATCACTGACCATCTGATGAAATAGATATGGGAAATTGGTCAGTGAAAAAGGGCCTTGAAGGACAGAATCCATTTGGACAAATTTGCTTGATGGTAGGAAGAAAGACTTTGGCTACTCCAATGCTTGTTTCCAGGTTACACTCTTACATGATGCATCTCAGATAAGTATTATATTTTTTCTTGGTTCTCTATGCCTTTCTGGGTGCAAGTTGGAAACCTCACTATTTGGGTTATTTATGCCTTTTCTCCCCTCCCCCTTCCTGCCAGTTCTCTGGGGACCCATACACAGTTTGCTTTTAATTGATCTCTTAAACAATTTTTCCTGCTCCAGCATTATTCAGGAGGGAAACCATTTCTTGTTCTGACATATAAGTATAATGCCCCGTACACACGGTCGGATTTTCCGATGGAAAATGTCCAATCGGAGCGTGTTGTCGGACATTCCGACCGTGTGTGGGCTCCATCGGACATTTTCCATCGGATTTTCCGACACACAAAGTTTGAGAGCAGGCTATAAAATTTTCCGACAACAAAATCCGATCGCGTCAATTCCGACTGTGTGTGGCCATTTCCGACGCACAAAGTGCCACGCATGCTCAGAAGAAATTCCGAGACGGAACAGCTCGGTCTGGTAAAATTAGCGTTCGGAATGGATACAGCACTTTCGTCACGCTGCAATGTCAAAAATAGTTTAATGCAGCGCACTCTCTTCTTCTTTATAATGTGGGAAGAATGAAGTAGTTTTGCTGCTCATATTCACACAGACTTCTCACAAACTTATTTCTTTATTATTTATTGGGATTCCCTCAATATATTTACATTTGTCACATCTGACCAAATTTTTTTGGGGTTGTTTTTAAATATTTTATGTTTTTTTCAAGGCTGTTTTTTTTATTTTTTTGGTGTTTGTCTTTTTTTCAAGGCTGTGTTTTTATTGGGGTTTTTTTGTGTTTTACTCCATAATATTTTTGTGTGTGTTTTGTGTCAATTTACCACAACACCATTGATATCTTGTAATATTTAATCTCAAGGAGATTGTTTGGTGTTGGTGTCTCTTGTTAATTTCACATTGTATTTTTGAAATGTACCTGCCTCCTCACAAACAAACTGTCCTTTTTTAAGGAAAACACACATAGGCAAGTATAATTGAAACAAAAATCCCTTTATTAAGGGCTCACAACCAAACAAAGAGGGAGGCAACGCTGGATAAACAGTTGAAATTGGCGAAGCCTTTGACCCCCAGGGCACACATCAATTATTTACCAGCAAAATTGGTGGCCTGAGGAGTCCATATCTAAGGGAGTGCAGACTGGTCCAGAAGTCCCAGAGATCCGGAAAGCAGCAGATGACATCTGTGTCCCCAGGCTGTGGTACTACAAGAGGCTGCATCTTTTGCCAGACCAGACTGAACCCAGGCCATCACTCTCTGGTCTTCCTTAGACGCTTCCTTCCACGCTGTGGCTCTGGTGTGGGAGATGTGCCAGGAGGAGGAGTAGGACCTTGAGAAGTAGGAGGAGGAGAAGTAGGACCTGGAGGAGGAGGAGGAGGAGGAGGAGGAGGACCATGTGCGAGGTCACAAATGTGGGTAGCACATGTTATTTCGCCCCTTAACCCCTTATTGAGAGCTTCCAAAATTAGGAACTCACACAGGAGTCATTGGACCTCCTCCATTCGCATCATTTTGCATGCAGTTCTGCCAGCAAAGTCCTCCTCCACAGTGTGGGGGGTTCTCAGGGCCTCTGTAGCCTTCCAAAAGAGGCCTATGGCAGCCTCCTCCAGGTTACTCCTCTTCCTGGCACTTTCTCTTTGCAGGTGTAGGGGAGGGACCTGCATATCAGGCAGCCTGCTTGGCCCGGCCACCTCCTGGCTGAGACTTCCCTGTGTATGAAAAAGGGACATGGTTTTAGTTTTTGCTTCATCAATCACAATCGTAAATTAGTAGTACTCCAAACTAACATCTAGTTAACATCATTGATTGGACAAGCAGAAATATTTAGAGGAATGCTATACCTGGCTCAATCTGAGCTCCTCCACATGTTGCTGCCTGGAGAGCCCAGGTTGGGTGTCAGATGCCTCAGCTGGGGGGGGGAAGGAAGCGTGGAAGGAAGCATGGAAGGAAGACTGTAGAGTGATGGGCCGGGTTCAGTCTGACCTGCCAGAAAATGCAGCCTGTCATAGTACCACAACCTGGGGAGATAGATGTCATCTGCTGCTCCGGATCTCTGGGAATGCTGGACCTTCTTGCGCTCCCTTAGATATGTGCTCCTCAGGCCACCAATTAGAACCTTCAAATAGATGATGTCTGCTGTGGGGATCACCGTCTTCACAAATTCCAACAGACTGCCTTTCTCTTTGTTTGGTTCTTATAATGTGGGTGGTTTATCTGCCACAGACAAGGCAGCTCCCTGAACATATCAATGAATATGGCCATAAATTCATCCTCTCTAAAGATATCCATTTTCACTGCAAGACACAACACAAGACAAACCCTAATGTCAACCTAAAGTCTACTAAACTTGTGCAAATACAGGCCTCAATCTAGAAGCAGTATAGGCCCAATGTAAAATCTTACCTTCGCAATCACGATCGGCGCCTCCGTTACTCCTTCCTCCTCTCACAGATCGTACGTACTACGCACGCGTGTTACGCTTTATAGACACTGCGCATGCGTGAAACTCCGCCTGCCCCTGACGTTCTTTCTAGTCTATTCCCCGCCCCTTCTCGTTCAGCGCAGTGGGGGAAGAGCACATGGCAGAAACACAGCAGGTATCTGATAATTACACCAATGAGGAGGAGGAGGAGGAAAGCCCGGAGCCTGAAACGTCCCGATCCAGAAGGAGACGATATAAGGCATCAAATATGTCCTTTGGGAAGATGATGGAGATGGTCGACATCCTGAAGGCCGACTATGATGGAAAGTATGGACCTTACCCCAACCCCAATGTCAGAAAGGCCAACATAATGGCGAAAGTAGTCAAGAGTCTGCACCGGAATTTCGGGGTACGGCGATCGAAAGATCAGCTCAGGAAGCGGTGGTCGGACCTCAAATTAAGAGAACACGAGCAGTACAGAAAGATCCTGAGAGTGCTGCAAAAAAGTAAGTAGTTGTGCTGTGTTCCTATTCTTTATGTTTATTACGTTCATGCTGCTCCATGTGCTTTTCTTAATAACTGTTATCCAGTTTAAAATGGCAACTTTCATGTTCATGGGCACATTATTCATTCGTATCAAACATAGTTCGTTTGGCCATATGCAATTGTCATCATTTTTTGGGGCCTACTTGTGTGAAAAGAATTAGGTGGTGTAGATGTGTTTGTTACTAGAATGAAATGCCAACTAAATTCTGTGTAAGGAGAGGACACTCAGCAGCAGTTTTCACATCTGGACGCTGGAGCACTAGTGTGGGACACAAGAACACCCTTTTTATTAGGGGGCCCACACAGGTGCTCCAGTGTATACTATAGGGGGGTCTCCATCTGTGAAGCTTGTACAAGACAGGTAAAGTATTGAAGCGTTGACAAAGGACAATAAAGATGCTACATCTTGGAACTCTGCCAAAATAGACAATTGTACCCCACTTCCAAGCAATGCTTCATATTTATAGTTCTGACATTAAATATCTGTGTGCTAAGTATACCTATTTTTTTTTACATAGGGGATAAAAGACTCGGGGGACACCCCTCATCCGAGGAGACCACAGACCCCCCACCTCTGGAAGAAGGTGAAATCCCCCAAAGACAAGAAGAGCAGGAGGAGGAAGACGTGGTGGAAATTGTCACCACAACAGGTGAGTGTCTGCGACCACAGGCTCAGGTAAGAGATGGATGCCGGCATATTTATAAAACCAGTTTTTTTTTTTGTTTCTCTCTTTTTAGGTGATCGTGATGTTGTGGATCCTGATCCTTTCACCTCTGAAAGTGACCAGATCCTGATCGGGGAGATCATGGGGTGTAATGTTGCATTCGAAAATATCAATGATGTTCTTCAAAAAAATAAGAACATCATTGATGTTTTAGGGCGAGGTTTAAAGCCCTCCAAATCCCTTTGTTTTTTGGTGTGCTACAATTTTTGAAATTTTTTTTACAAATATTAGAAAAGCCAAATTTTGAAGATGCACACAGTGTGTCAACATGTGCTATCTGCCATCACGGGAGATCAATGGACACGTTTTGGAGGTGCAACCCCTTCCTCAATAATAAAGTAGCTGTGAGGAAGGGGTTGCACCCCCAAAACACGTCCCTTGATCCCCCATGATGGCAGCTAGCACATGTTGACATTCTTAAATTTGTGTGCATCTTCAAAATTTGGCTTTTCCTGGGGTGACTTCACCCCATCTGAACGCAATATCAAACTCAGTTTGTAAATACTCATGTCTGATATTGCCTTCAAGTTCTACCAAATGTGAACTTTGTAAGTTCAAGATTTGTGTCTTTCTTGTTGGTTTTAAACATGCCTGTTTGATCTAAAATGGACATTTCGAATTTTTCTAATGTGACCCAAAAATTGTTAGACAACAAACATGTTGGTTTGTTTTAATGCACATGTGATTGTGCTGGTATTAAAAAGATTGTTAATCAAGATTGTGTGTATTATTGTCTCAATGCTACAAAACTTTTGTTGTGCTGTAATGGGTGTTTTCTGTGACAATGGGTGTTATTTCCTGAGGGAAAATCCACTTTGCACTACAAGTGCAGTTTTAGTGCAGTTTCAAGTGCACTTGTAGTGCAAAGTGTCATTTCGAATTTTTCTAATGTGACCCCAAACATTTTTAGACAACAAACATGTTGGTTTGTTTTAATGCACATGTGATTGTGCTGGTATTAAAAAGATTGTTAATCAATATTGTGTGTATTATTGTCTCAACGCTACAAAACTTTTGTTGTGCTGTAATGGGTGTTTTCTGTGACAATGGGTGTTATTTCCTGAGGGGAAATCCACTTTGCACTACAAGTGCAGTTTCAGTGCAGTTTCAAGTGCACTTGTAGTGCAAAGTGTCTTTGCCTTTAGGAAATAACACCCAACAGTGCTTTGTAAGGTTACACAATCACGCCAATTTCAGGACTCACCACATTTCTCTCAGGGTCAGCTAAAACAAACACAAGCAGGAAATGTCACCAAAACTTGTTTTTTTTATTTATTTTTTTAAAATGTTTTAGACATTGTCTGGCATATTGATGGCCCCCCTACCCGCAAAGAATTCAAGGTATCTTAGCCGGACATCACGAGCACTCAGGGGGGGCAAGCCAGGACGGCCACTTTCAAGCGCCGTCAGGGTTGGTTCATTAGGAATTCCTGCCTCAGGTCCAACTGAGCCAGCATAGTTGGCAGAATACAAATAGAGAAAATTGCGCTGCGCTTAGGTATGTGTCAGTATATATATTCACCCTACTGACACCATGTGCACTTAATATAAAGTGGCATGTGCATGCGATTCGGATCTGAAATCAATTCTGTATGTATAGATCAATGTGCAAAAGAAGTGCAAGTAAGTGCCATATATAATAAATCCAAAGTGCAATGTGCCAATGATAAATAAACTCTATGTATGTAAATAAATATAATTCATGCTTGTTAATCAATAATATTGAAATCACCTCTGCAAATATAAATCAATGTGTCAGAGAAGTGCACCAAAGAGCCATATGTAAAAAATCCAAAGTGCAATGTGCAAATAATCAACTCTGCATGTATAATGCACACACTTCGATCTATAATACTCAAAAAATAAAAAATGAAAAACGTGCACTATAAAAATATTATCATATACATATCATATGCAAAAACTTCAATAAATTCATATAAGTGATAGGTGATATATACAAACGATAGGTGATATATAAAACCATATGAGTGATATGTGATGCTTGAGACAGTTATTGTCCTTATTTGTAAAGATCTTCCAATATAACATCACACAGCAACGTGCAGTGAAAAAGTTCCAAAGGTAAACTAAGGTGCATAAAGTGCTTCACAGAAAAATCCAATTGCTGAATCACCGTGCCCAGATCATGCCGTGATGTGCCTCGGTGACCCCCAAAGTAGTTTCGCTCACCTTAGAGCGTGTGACACAGTGTTCAGCTGCATCAATACACGCTATGGAGCCACCCCTGGGCTCAGTGATAGGATAACAGATGCTCTCCAAACAGGCTCTTTATGGCTCCACAGGTATCATACCAAGAAAATAGAAGGGACTATATAGTGTAATACCGCCAGACACTTTATTAAAATTATAAAAATATCCAATCCCCACACTGGGGTACTCACATTTCACAGGTGCTATAGTGCACCAAACATTACAGGCAAAAATAACGCTAATCGGCGTGCTGCGGGGTGTACGAAATCCTCAGGGAATCACGTGTCTTCATCATCCCCCTGATGAAGACACGTGATTCCCTGTGTCGAAGACGCGTAGGGGAGGGGCCAGGACGGAGCGATCAGCACAGAGCTGGGCTGAGGATTTCCTACACCCCGCAGCACGCCGATTAGTGCTATTTTTGCCTGTAATGTTTGGTGCACTATAGCACCTGTGAAATGTGAGTACCCCAGTGTGGGGATTGGATATTTTTATAATTTTAATAAAGTGTCTGGCGGTATTACACTATATAGTCCCTTCTATTTTCTTGGTATGATACCTGTGGAGCCATAAAGAGCCTGTTTGGAGAGCATCTGTTATCCTATCACTGAGCCCAGGGGTGGCTCCATAGCGTGTATTGACGCAGCTGAACACTGTGTCACACGCTCTAAGGTGAGCGAAACTACTTTGGGGGTCACCGAGGCACATCACGGCATGATCTGGGCACGGTGATTCAGCAATTGGATTTTTCTGTGAAGCACTTTATGCACCTTAGTTTACCTTTGGAACTTTTTCACTGCACGTTGCTGTGTGATGTTATATTGGAAGATCTTTACAAATAAGGACAATAACTGTCTCAAGCATCACATATCACTCATATGGTTTTATATATCACCTATCGTTTGTATATATCACCTATCATTTATATGAATCTATTGGAGTTTTTGCATGTGATATGTATATGATAATATTTTTATAGTGCACGTTTTTCATTTTTTTTATTTTTTGAGTATTATAGATCGAAGTGTGTGCATTATACATGCAGAGTTGATTATTTGCACATTGCACTTTGGATTTTTTACATATGGCACTTTGGTGCACTTCTCTGACACATTGATTTATATTTGCAGAGGTGATTTCAATATTATTGATTAACAAGCATGAATTATATTTATTTACATACATAGAGTTTATTTATCATTGGCACATTGCACTTTGGATTTATTATATATGGCACTTACTTGCACTTCTTTTGCACATTGATCTATACATACAGAATTGATTTCAGATCCGAATCGCATGCACATGGCACTTTATATTAAGTGCACATGGTATCAGTAGGGTGAATATATATACTGACACATACCTAAGCACAGTGCAATTTTCTCTATTTGTATCTACTGCACGGCCATTAATACGTGATCTGCGTTTGCAGCTGGGCATTTATATTCATATTTGGTTGGTTCTCCATTAAGGTGTTGGATTATTGTGGCTCGCAAGATTTCTTCTTCATAGTTGGCAGAATGTTTCCGTAAAAAGTTGTTTAGAACACAGCATGCCAGGATAATGTGATTCAGTTTGTACTCCGCCATATGTATGGGTGTAAGAAATAAGCAGAACCGGCTGGCCATGATTCCAAACGTGTTCTCCACCACTCTTCTGGCTCTGGCCAGCTGGTAATTAAAAACCCTCTGGTCCGGGGTGAGGGTCCTCATCGGGAATGGCCGCATAAGATGGTCCCCCAGATTAAATGCTTCATCCGCAACGAAGACGAATGGGAGTCCTTCCACATTGTCTTCTGGAGGTGGCAAGTCCAAGCTGCCATTCTGGAGATGCCTGTAAAACTGTGTCTGGGCGATGACTCCACCATCGTACATCTGGCCATTCTTCCCCACGTCCACATACAGGAACTCATAATTAGCCGACACCACCGCCAACATCACAATACTATTGAACCCCTTTGTCACGAAGATCCTGCCAGTAACCGGCGTCACAGGCGCACGGGAACCCGGCCACGGGTCCCATTGAGCATGCGCGCGCGTTCACGGGTGCGGTCACGCACGGGCACGCGCGCGCGCACTACCGCTGGTGTCAGGCGGGCTATTTAAACCTGCCTGTCACACTCCATCCCCGCTGTCTGCTCTACAGCGTTCTGTGAGTGTTACCTGATCTGATCTGTGTTTCCTGTTATCTGGCCCGGCTTCCTGTTTGACGATCCTGCTATCTGCCTGCACCAGACCCTCTTGGCTTGCCTGACCATCCCTCTGCATTACCCCTGGTACCTCTGCTGTCCGAACGTTACTGACCACCGGCTTGTTGACCCTCCGCTGTGTTCATCAGCTTCCAGTCTGCTATTACCTGCTGTTGTTCCTGGTTCCAGTCCAGCTTCCAGTCTGCTATTACCTGCTGTTGTTCCTGGTTCCAGTCCAGCGTTCCAGGCTACCTTCTGCTGTGTTCCAGCCCAGCGTTCCAGTCCAGCGTTCCAGTCTATTACCTGCTGTTGTTCCTGGTTCCAGTCCAGCGTTCCAGGCTACCTTCTGCTGTGTTCCAGCCCAGCGTTCCAGGCTATCTTCTGCTGTGTTCCAGTCCAGCGTTCCAGTCTATTACCTGCTGTTGTTCCTGGTTCCAGTCCAGTGTTCCAGGCTATCTTCTGCTGTTGTTCCAGTCCAGCTTCCAGTCTGCTATTACCTGCTGTTGTTCCTGGTTCCAGTCCTGCATTCCAGTCTCTGTCCTCAGTCTACTCCTCAGACTACTGACTCCAGAGGGTGCCACCACTACTGGACTTTCAGCAACTGTTGATCCTGCCAGGCACCCATACCACTCTTCACTCCTGGCCCTCTGTCCCCATTCCAGAGGAACGGGAGTGGGAGCTGTAAGGGAGGTCTTTTCCTGCACTTCAGGCTCACAACCTACCAGGTATGTGACACCCTTGTAGTTGTAATAGTATGACCCTGAGTTGGGTGGTGGGACGATGTGGACGTGTTTCCCATCAATTGCCCCTCCGCAGTTAGGAAAGTCCCACCACTGGGCAAAGCGGGAGGCCACAGTCTGCCATTCCTGTGGCGTGGAAGGAAACTGTGGAGTCGAAACAAAATCAAAAATGAGTCATTTTGCACATAAACATGGAAAGCAGATTAGACACAAACATTATTGCCCAACATCAAGCTAACATTTTTATGAGGGAATTTTTTAAGACCAAAGTATAAGGTACACCTATCAGATCCCCCCCTCTCCTGGGCCATTTCTAACATTATAGGGGGGGGGGGAACTCTGGGATAGGTAACCCTCTCCACTTCATTGAGATATGAATGCCTAAATAAATGCCTAAATAATGGGTATTACTTTGAACAGCCCCTCCTTAGTTACACTATTTACAGCCCACTGGACAGGTAATAAGTGTCATAATACAAAGATATAAATACACACTGTACACATTTTAGCACATTTGGACATTCTGCTATTACCTATCAAGATAATAATAGTATACAAAAAATTTAAACAGTACCATTTGAAAGTATACAGGCAGGCCCTTGCACTACATGCTTTGGGGAATTCATCCATAAATCTGACCAGTAAAGAGATGGGTATAGTGTGTATGGGTTTGGCAAAGTCAGCAGATAGATGATTGAGGATAGATAGAGAATTGGTATCAGCTGACTTAGCAGTTGGGGGGAGGGAGGGTTCCAAATGATTTGGGGACACCCAAAAAAAGCCTCTGGCACTCTGCCTGAATTTAAAGCACAAATCACATTTCTAAACATTTTAGGGGGTGTTTGGGGTGAAGCACTACTATGGAGCTGATAAAATACATTGTTAAGTGAAAACATGAGGTGAATATAGGGGCAGGAGAGCATGCTGGGGAGGTAAGTGAAGGCAAATATGTATGAAGGACAAAAAAAATAATTACATAAAAATCCAGCATGCATGAGGACAAAGGGCACATTCACAGCATATTACAATCATGGTAATTAGGGAATGAGGAAAGAAATACAATACATTAGCAAACATTAAATACACTAAAATGTGATGTTAAAGGATAAAAATCTTACCTTAATATAGTGCTTCTGCAGGACCTGGATGATGGCAGAACAGGTCTCTGGGATAATAATTCCCAGAGCCTGGGGGGAGATGCCTGTCGAGAACTTGAGGTCCTGCAGGCTTCTCCCCGTCGCCAAGTACCGCAGGGTGGCGACTAGCCTCTGCTCCGGAGTGATGGCTTGCCTCATGCAGGTATCCTGCCTGATGATATAGGGGGTCAGCAAAGCCAAACGGTGAAATACGGTGTCCGTCATCCTGAGAAAGTTCCTGAAATCATCAGGATTATTCTCACGGATCTCACGGAGCAAAGGCATATGACAGAACCGGTCACGCTGAAGCAACCAATTTTTGGTCCAGGAACTCCTCCCCACCCTGTTCATGGACTGGACTTGTGTCAAGGTCAGGACCCCAACACCAAGCCCCCGCACAGCACGAACTCTACGAGGAGTACGTATACGCAACATGGCTAGAAAACGGTCGGCTGCTCAGAACGCAGTAACAGAACGCACTGAAGAACAGCAAGGCCTGTGAAGAGCGACCTGAAAAACAGCAAAGAGCGGACAAGAACGCAATGAATAATCAAATACGAACTCACTGCATGCACTGAAGAGCAGATACAAACCCACAAGCACAAACTGAACAGCAGAAAACGATCTGAAAACCATGAGTCTGAAAAAGCGCGAATCGTCTCTCACCAAACTTTTACTAACACGAGATTAGCAAAAGGAGCCCAAAGGGTGCCGCGCTTGGTTCTGAAATGGCCTTTTATAGTCTCGTCGTACGTGGTGTACGTAACCGCATTCTTGGCGATCGGAAATTCCGACAACTTTGTGCGACCATGTGTACGCAAAACAAGTTTGAGCCAACATCCATTGGAAAAAATCCTAGGATTTTGATTTCGGAATGTCCGATCAATGTCCGACCGTGTGTACGGGGCATAAGAATAATGGTCTAGGTCAGTGGTTCTCAACCCTTCTAGTGTCGTGACCCCTTAATAAAAATTCCCAAGTTGTGGGGACCCCTAACAGTAAAAAAAAATTTGTAGCGTGGATTGTCAGCTCCCAAGGCAAGACAAGTAATTTGCACCCCTAACCCACGGACATTTATCGCTCCCCGAGTCCCTTCCACTCATACAGTATTAAAATCCCTTATAGTACATTTTAGGATGTACAACTCTTTCTCTTTGTTCTCCTTTCTTTCCCTTTTATCTCTCTCTATCCTAATTTCTTGTTTTTTTTCTCCATCCCTCTCTCTAGCTGTCTTTCTTGTTCTTTCTCTTATTCTTTCCTCTCCCTTTTTCTTTGTTCCTCCCTCTCTTTTCCTCTCCCTTCCATGTATTCTCTATTTGTATTCCTTCTCTTACTCCTTGGTGGGGTTGTGGGGAATGGGATGAGTGGCAGTGTTGGCGGGGAGTTGGGATGAGTGGCAGTGGGGGGGGGGGTTCTGAACAGCCAACTTAGGTGCTCTTGATCAAGGTCATCTATTGATCTGAGAACTATAGTGGGGACTTTTAATGGCAACTATAATCACAGGTAGTGTTACTCACTGTGTCTCCGGCCTTATAGTGTCTTGTAGCAGTGACACCTATGCCAAAATCAGGAGATAGGGTCTCCTCCAGCCCCTCCCACTTCACATTCCTCACCAGTCAGCTGACCTCTAGTCTCTGCCCCCCAGCAATGCCGTGAACTGAATGGGCGGCTGCAAAGAGGCTGGGAGAGTGGTGCGGGCTCCAGGAACAGCCCTGCTGAGTGGCCGCAAACATGCTGGGAGAGCTGCAGGAACAGGTTTTGGTGACCCCTGACAAATCACCATTCGACCCCCGATGGGGTCCTGACCCAGGTAGAGATCCACTGGTCGAGGTGGTGTCACCATCATGGAATAACTCTGTCAATATCAGCTGATGGAATAATAGCCATTTGAATGCTACTTGTGGTTTATATTCTTTAAATGGAAAGCTTTCTCCCCCTCCCATGGTTGCCCTTACTGCCTAGAGGATTATGTTTTTCCAACCCTTCTTTTACTAATACTTCAGTTAATTACAGGGACTTCTTGGGGATAAGGCCATATAGGAGCTTGAATACTGTAACAAGCCTTTTGATTTGTTATGTCTACATATCTGTTTTATATGTAACTGGTTTCCTGTTACATAGTTACATAGTTAGTCAGGTTGAAAAAAGACACAAGTCCATCCAGTTCAACCTTAAAAACAATAAATAAATAAAATAAAAATATTGTACAATCCAATATACCCAATTTTATACCCACAGTTGATCCAGAGGAAGGCAAAAAACCCCAGCAGAGCATGCTCCAATTTGATACAGCAGGGGAAAAAATTCCTTCCTGATCCCCCAAGAGGCAATCGGATTTTCCCTGGATCAACTTTAACTATAAATGTTAGTGCCCAGTTATATTATGTACATTTAGGAAAGTTTCAGGACTTTATTAAAGTAATCTACTAAGCTGGCCAGAACCACCTCTGGCGGGAGTCTAGTCCACATTTTCACAACTCTTACTGTGAAGAAACCTTTCCGTATTTGGAGATGAAGTCTCTTTTCCTCTAAACGTAAAGAGTGCCCCCGTGTCCTCTGGGTTGACCGTAAAGACAATAACTCAACACTAGGGATGAGCCGAACACCCCCCCTGTTCGGTTCGCATCAGAACATGCGAACAGGAAAAAAGTTTGTTCGAACACGCGAACACCGTTAAAGTCTATGGGACACGAACATGAATAATCAAAAGTGCTAATTTTAAAGGCTAATATGCAAGTTATTATCATAAAAAGTGTTTGGGGACCTGGGTCCTGCCCCAGGGGACATGGATCAATGCAAAAAAAAGTTTTAAAAACGGCCGTTTTTTCAGGAGCAGTGATTTGAATAATGCTTAAAGTCAAACAATAAAAGTGTAATAACCCTTTAAATTTCGTACCTGGGGGGTGTCTATAGTATGCCTGTAAAGGGGCGCATGTTTCCTGTGTTTAGAACAGTCTGAAAGCAAAATGACATTTTGAAGGAAAAAACCCATTTAAAACTACCCGCGGCTATTGCATTGCCGACAATACACATAGAAGTTCATTGATAAAAACGGCATGGGAATTCCCCAAAGGGGAACCCCGAACCAAAATGAAAAAAAAAAAAAAATGACGTGGGAGTCCCCCTAAATTCCATACCAGGCCCTTCAGGTCTGGTATGGATTTTAAGGGGAACCCCGCGCCAAAAAAAAAAAAAAAGGCGTGGGGTTCCCCCAAAAATCCATACCAGACCTTTATCCGAGCACGCAACCTGGCAGGCCGCAGGAAAAGAGGGGGGGACGAGAGTGCGCCCCCCGCCCTCCTGAACCGTACCAGGCCACATGCCCTCAACATTGGGAGGGTGCTTTGGGGGAGCCCCCCAAAACACCCTGTCCCCATGTTGATGAGGACAAGGGCCTCATCCCCACAACCCTGGCCGGTGGTTGTGGGGGTCTGCGGGCGGGGGGCCCCCAGATCCCAGGGACCCCCAGATCCCGCCCCCCCCTGTGTGAAATGGTAAGGGGGTACTTACCCCTACCATTTCACTAAAAACTGTCAAAAATGTTAAAAATGACAAGAGACAGTTTTTGACAATTCCTTTATTTAAATGCTTCTTCTTTCTTCTATCTTCCTTCATCTTCTGGTTCCTCTGGCTTTTCTGGTTCTTCCTCCGGCGTTCTTGTCCAGCATCTCCTCCGCGGCGTCTTCTATCTTCTTCTCTTCGGGCCGCTCCGCACCAATGGCATGGGGGGAGGCTCCCGCTCTTCTCTTCTTCTTTTCTTCTCTTCTTCTCTTCTTCATTTTCTTCTCCGGGCCGCTCCGCACCCATGCTGGCATGGAGGGAGGCTCCTGCTGTGTGACGGCGCTCCTCGTCTGACAGTTCTTAAATAACGGGGGGCGGGGCCATCCGGTGACCCCGCCCCCTCTGACGCATGGTGACTTGACGGGACTTCCCTGTGACGTCACGGGGAATGCCACAGGGAAGTCCCGTCATGTCCCGTGCGTCAGAGGGGGGTGGGGTCACCGGGTGGCCCCGTCCCCCATTATTTAAGAACTGTCAGATGAGGAGCGCCGTCACATAGCGGGAGCCTCCCTCCATGCCAGCATGAGTGCGGAGCGGCCCGGAGAAGAAAATGAAGAAGAGAAGAAGAGAAGAAAAGAAGAAGAGAAGAGCGGGAGCCTCCCCCCCCATGCCATGGGTGCGGAGCGGCCCGAGGAGAAGAAGATAGAAGACGCCGTGGAGGAGATGCTGGATGA
Source organism: Lithobates septentrionalis (assembly GCA_037952835.1). Lineage (NCBI taxonomy): Eukaryota > Metazoa > Chordata > Amphibia > Anura > Ranidae > Lithobates > Lithobates septentrionalis. The sequence goes on along the minus strand of JBBDGP010000079.1, from coordinate 2,372,050 downwards.
GAACGCCGGAAGAAGAACCAGAAGAGCCAGAAGAACCAGAAGAACCAGAAGATGAAGGAAGATAGAAGAAAGAAGAAGCATTTAAATAAAGGAATTGTCAAAAACTGTCTCTTGTCATTTTTAAAATTTTTGACAGTTTTTTAGTGAAATGGTAGGGGTAAGTACCCCCTTACCATTTCACACAGGGAGGGGGCCGGGATCTGGGGGTCCCCTTGTTAAAGGGGGCTTCCAGATTCCGATAAGCCCCCCGCTCGCAGACCCCCACAACCACCGGCCAGGGTTGTGGGGATGAGGCCCTTGTCCTCATCAACATGGGGACAAGGTGTTTTGGGGGGCTACCCCAAAGCACCCTCCCAATGTTGAGGGCATGTGGCCTGGTACGGTTCAGGAGGGGGGGCGCACTCTCGTCCCCCCCTCTTTTCCTGCGGCCTGCCAGGTTGCGTGCTCGGATAAGGGTCTCGTATGGATTTTTGGGGGGACCCCACGCCGTTTTTTTTGTTTTTTTTTGGCGCGGGTTCCCCTTAAAATCCATACCAGACCTGAAGGGTCTGGTATGGAATTTAGGGGGAACCCCACGTCATTTTTTTTTTTTAATTTTGGCCGGGGTTCCCCTTAATATCCATACCAGACCTGAAGGGCCTGGTATGGAATTTAGGGGGACTCCCACGTCATTTTTTTTTTTAAATTTTGGTTCGGGGTTCCCCTTTGGGGAATTCCCATGCCATTTTTACCAATGAACTTCTATGTGTATTGTCGTCAATGCAATAGCCGTGGGTAGTTTTAAATGGGTTTTTTCCTTCAAAATGTCATTTTGCTGTCAGACTGTTCTAAACACAGGAAACATGCGCCCCTTTACAGGCATACTATAGACACCCCCCAGGTACGAAATTTAAAGGGATATTACACTTTTATTGTTTGACTTTAAGCATTATTAAAATCACTGCTCCTGAAAAAACGGCCGTTTTTAAAACTTTTTTTTGCATTGATCCATGTCCCCTGGGGCAGGACCCAGGTCCCCAAACACTTTTTATGACAATAACTTGCATATTAGCCTTTAAAATTAGCACTTTTGATTTCTCCCATAGACTTTTAAAGGGTGTTCCGCGGCATTCGAATTTGCCGCGAACACCCCAAATTGTTCGCTGTTCGGCGAACTTGCGAACAGCCAATGTTCGAGTCGAAGCTCATCCCTACTCAACACCAAGTTCACTATATGTACCCCTTATATATTTGAACATGTTGATCATATCATATCATATCCCCCCTTATTCTCCTCTTCTCAAGAGTGAATAAATTCAGTTCCTCTAATCTTTCCTCATAGCTGAGCTCCTCCATGCCTTTTATCAGTTTGGCTGTTTTGGGAGACTTACTTAAATCATTAGATTCTATGGAACTCATTTCCTACTCCCTCCTTTTATCCTCCTTATCCTTCTGTTCTTCCTCCCCCTTCTCCTCCCCCCACTCTTTTTCTATGTACTCTTACTCCTTTTGCTAGTTTATTTCTCTCCTCCTTCCCCCTTGTGCCCCTCCACCCCTGTTTTCTCTTTGTTTCCTTCCTCTCTTTCCTTATTACTTTTTCCAAATCTTTGCCTCATTGAGGATCGCCCTACTGTATGTGCCCCCCCTTACAAAGACCCACTGCATTCAATGACTTCTGCTAGATTTTGCTATGTTATATACATTTCTTTTTTGTTGAAACTTACAGAGACTGGATCTCTTTACCCACTATATGTCTACATCATTATATGTCTGCAAATTGGAATTTGTAATTATGCCTCCCCCCGCACTTTATTTCCTCATGAACCTGTTGGAAAAATGTTTTGGTTGTACCATAAGTGCGCTGTAAAATTGTTGTGCTTTATTGGTAACTTGTCCATTGATTCCATGTTCAACTTGGAAATTGACTTGGTTCCATGTCCAAACCTAAAATAAACCCTCATCGCATCTTCACTTTTTCATCCACTCCTAGTCAAAATCCTGGCCTCAATCTTTCCTTGCCTATCCCGTCCCTCCCCTTCCCTACGTTAGTTCCTACACTGTGTCCCAACTGACTCATTTACATTGCATGATACAAGTTTTTACGTTTATCATGACAGAGACACCATTCTGTCACTCAACATCAAAGGCCTGAACTCTCCCATCAAGTGAACCTACAGTAAACCTTACATTGTTTTCACTCTCTAAGAACAGATTTCATTTGTCTAAAAGAGACTTTTTTTTAAATTTTGTACTCCATATGCAGGTATTTTTCTGCATTTCTTCCTCAAGTATACTTGGCCAGTGACAGAACAAAGCACAGAGCAGTCCTTAGAGGAAGTTGTAAACCGACATATGCAAGAAACATTAATTGGCAATTCAAATCAGGTGCTATATCCTACATTAGACAATTCTAGAGACTGTTCCCATTCTCTTCAAGCAGTAGCCCAGTTTCATACTCTCTTAGAGCAATACATGCCCACTGACCCCTAACGAGAAATACATCCGATCAGATGTGAGTACACTTTTCATTTCCCTTTCTATGGCTCATTTTCTCACATTGATCATCATTTCTTAACACATGCTAAGCTCCCACTGGTTGCCCACTTGGAAATCAGACTTGTCTCATGGTTACTAGAAATCCTGGATAACCCTATGCCCACTGCTATATACCCTTTCTAGCAAACTTAGCAATGAAAAACAGGGATTTTTAGTTTGCACATTCTATGCATTAAGATAAAAAGCCTTCTGTGTGCAGTAGCACCCCTCTGCCCCCCCTAATACTTACCTGAGCCCCATCTCGAATCAGCAATGTTGCACGAGAGACTCAGTTGTACGGGACTCTCCCTCCTCATTGGCTCCTGCTGCTGTCAATCAAAGTCAGTGAGCCAATGAGGAGGAGAGAGAGGGGGGCGGGCCATGGCTCCATGTCTGAATGGACACAGGGAGCTGCGACTCGGCTTTGATGCCCCATAGCAAGCTGCTTGCTGAGGGGGCACCCAACACACAGGAGGAGCCGGGAGCACTGAAGAGAGACCCGAGAAGAGGAGGATCTGGGCTGCTCTGTGCAAAACCACTGCACAGAGCAGGTTAGTATAACATGTTTGTTATTTTTATAGAAAAAAAAAAACAAGACTGCAGTATCACTTTAAGCTTGCCAACTGCATCAAAGTATTCACTCTCGTGGCCAGTCCTATTCTGCTCTGCCAATGCAAATGGTATGGTGGACACAATGCCAGCATGGGGCAAACAGACACAAACATGTATTGTGGGGGGGCGTGGCCAAGATGGCGCTGTAAGCGGCTGCGTTTTCAGAGAGCTCCGCAGATCCGCATAGAAATCCGGATCCATCGGCCCCAAAATCACGCCAATTTCACTCCTGCTGCCAGGCAGGGGATAGGGGATCCTATCTCTGCTGAGATCTGGGGGAAATTACGACTCCCGGCACGAGATTGAGGGCCCGGCCTGCCGCGGGCGACTAGGCCGAAGCCGCGGCCTTTCCTGACGGCCGCGCGGCGAACCGGGACCTCCTGCCGCGATCGGCCTAAGCATCGGGCCTTGCTGACTGCCTCGGATCACAGGTGAGGACGGGAGAGGGAATCCCGGACTGTATCCGGGCCGAATCCTGGGCCTGAAATCCTTTTACTCCCTCCGCGATTCGCTAGGCCGCGACCGCGGCCTTTCCTGGAGCCCCGGGGCCGCCGGATAGAAGGGGGTAGTGCTGTGTCTTTCTGGCCTAGTGGAGGGGGCCCTGTGACTGCTCAGAGACACTGCCAGGCTGCAGGAGCAGACCCTGGAGCGCCCATATCCCCCCCTTACCCCGGTAGTGAAGTGTGGTGGATGAGCTGGCTATCCCTATGGGCCTGTGCAGACCTGAAGTCAGTGGCTCCTGTGCCATTTTCATGCAGATGAGGAGGGAAGAATATTAAGGGGACACAGACTTTATCCTACCTGCTGCTTGAATACCCCTGACTTCGCAGACAGGCTCCCTATACTAATTGCTGAATACTGCCCGGACCTGGGCCCCCGCTACCTGAATGAGGCGCCGGAATTCCAGCGCAAGATACAGTAAAGGGGGTAAGAAGTTGACCTTCCTGCCCCAGCCGGACTCCCCCCAGACGCCCATCGGTCCCCCTCCGGAGGTCCCTAAAGTACGCGACACCCACAGAGCCCCACAGACAGACATTATGGAGTCAGATGACTCTCGCCCCCCCTGGTTGGCGGACGTCATGGCAGCCATTGCTACTTGCCAATCAACACTAACAACAAAAATCGAAGCAGTTCAGTTGGACATGGGTCTAATCCGTCAAGATATAGACAAAATCAGATCACGAGTCACTGAGACGGAGCAAAGACTGAGTACCACCGAAGACACCATTGCGGAACATGAGAGGTCACTCCGTACTCTCCAAACTAAAGTAAAGGCCCTCGAATACAGAGCCGAGGATGCAGAGAACAGGAATCGGCGAAATAACATTCGTATTGTTGGTCTACCGGAGGGGGTGGAGGGGAGTAACCCTACCTCCTTTATAGAGGGTTTGCTTCGTGACCTTCTACCTGAGGCCCGCTGGTCACCTTACTACACGGTGGAGAGGGCGCACCGCATCCCGCCTAAGCCGGGGCCTCCTGGATCCCCCCCTCGTACCTTCATCCTACGTCTACTTAATTTTAGAGACAGAGACGAAGTTCTCCGTGCCTCAAGAAACGTTGGGGACCTCAGATTCCAGAACACGAAGTTGATGGTCTTCCCCGACTATACGGTAGAGACCCAGAAGCTTAGAAAATCTTTTGATCAAATTAAGGCGGCTCTACGTTCACGCAACATTCGTTACAGTGTACTTTTCCCTGCTCGCCTGAGAGTCCAGGATGGCGAGACAACTCGCTTCTTTACCTCTCCAAGGGAGGCCTCCACCTGGCTGGACTCGCTACCACGGATCCGCTGACGGTTTACCTGGCATGCAAGGTGAAATCCTTCATTGTTTGTTCACCATAGCCTTGGCTCAGGTCTGAGGTAATATATGTATTCCCACATGGATGACTTTCTTCGTTGCATAAGTTTTGCTCAGTTCAATCCATGGTGTGGACAGTCTTGGGAGGAGAAGTTTATTACCCCTTCCAGGGAAATTCTAAGATAATGCCCCTGCCAAACAATTTGGTCAGGAGACCGTTGAAACATGAAGTTCCTTTACAACTGCTTGTTCTCTTGAGGGGTGCTGGGAACACTTTTGTTCGATATCTTCACCCAACGATGGACAGACTTTACTGTGGGGTCGCACTATCGGATACTTCCTCGTCATCTGACTTTCTAAATCTCCACAGCCTGTTGTATTACAAACGGAGCTCTCAACTGTATAAGCCGCTTGAAATGCTGTTTTCCCCCCCATGTGAAGTTTCGGGGGGGTGAGTTCGCCTCTTCCACGGACCCTCCATTGCAGCCGGCGAGCTGAATAAGTTCGGGATTGAAACCCACCTCAGTTTTGGGGGGTTGGGCGGGGAGGGGGGTGGGATAAGTTCCCCTATTGGGGTCATTTTTATTTTCATTTGCTTTGATTATTTGGATCCTTTATATGGTTTTGGTTTGGTTTTGTTTTTGTTTGTTATTCATTCCAAAATAATTGACTTATCAGCATTGCACTGTCGACAAATGTGTCCGGTTCGGGTCCCGGGGTCCGGTCCGAGAGCCGTGATTTCCATTGATCCTAATACTCTTAACACCATCAATGGCCATGTCCTCACTTAACATCATCTCCTGGAACACCAGGGGACTGAATTCCCCGGTTAAACGCTCCCTGGTGTTCCAATTCCTTAAGTCTTATAATCCACACATATGTGTGCTCCAGGAAACGCACCTAACAGGTCGCAGGGTCTTGGCCCTTAAAAAACCATGGGTGGGACACCATTATCATTCCACGCACTCCACATTTTCTAGGGGTGTCACTATACTGGTGTTGAAGTCACTTCCCTTTCGGCTCTTGGATTTGGCCCTGGACCCTGACGGACGGTAGGTTATTATTCACGCAAAAATGTATTCTTTAACGTGGACTATTGTGGGCTTATATTTGCCCCCCCCGGCCTCCTTGCTGGTGCTCAATCAGATCACCGGTAAGCTGGCCGACTTTGCCTCCGACAACAATGTCATATTGGGGGATTTTAATCTGGTCCCTGACCCGGATTTAGACAGGCTAACTCCTGCGGGAGGTCATTGCTCTGGGTTGGCTGAGTGGGCAGATACCTATGGCCTCACTGATGTCTGGAGGTGGCGTCACCCCCAATCTAGGGCATACACATGCCACTCGGCCTCCCACAGAACGTTTTCCCGCATAGACTTGGTCTTCGCAGGGACTCAGGTTCTCCCACGGGTTACAGACATACGAATTTTGCCTAGGGGAATTTCCGACCATGCACCCTTGTTGTTGTCTTTGGATCTCTCCCTAGGCTCAGTAGAAAGGGTGTGGAGGTTCTCCAGATTTTGGATTTCAGACACCGCAGTAGACTCCCAATTTAGGACGGAATTGCTTGATTTTTGGGCCACAAATGTGGGTTCTGCTGACTCTGCGGTGGTGTGGGATGCCTTCAAAGCCACGATAAGGGGGCACTACCAGGCCATCATTGCCAGGGTCCGACGTGAGCGTAGAGCAGACTTAGTGAGGGCAGAGCGGGAGGCGTGTAGTGCGGAGGCTCTTTATGTTCGCACCCGGGACCCGGCGCACTACTCGCACCTACAACTGTTGACGAAGGAGGTTGTCCGTCTCCGTACTTCTCTCACGCAGAAGATAATGTTGGCTCAATCCCAACGGATTTTTGAACAGGGAGAGCGGTCAGGCCGTTTGTTGGCCTGGCTCTCTAGGGAACAGGCGGGTGGGATGAGCATTTCACATATTAGAGATTCCTCGGGACAACTGATCCACACATCGGAAGGGATCAACTGTTGCTTCACGGAGTTTTATGAATCTCTCTATGGTTCCAGGGTAGACTATGAAGGGGAGGATCTGGGGGCATATTTAAACGACATAGATATCCCAACCCTTACAGTAACGTATCGCGACAAGCTTGACGCCCCAATCACGTCCTTGGAGATACTAAGGGCACTTAAATCAATGCAGGCAGGGAAAACTCCGGGACCTGATGGCATCCCTGTAGAGTTTTATAAACAATACGCCACAGAATTAGTTGACAAATTACAGGTCCTCTTCTCTGAGTCATCGCGTCTTGGGAAACTTCCAGACACGATGAGTGAAGCAATCATTGTAGTGATCCCCAAGCCAGGGAAGGACCCCACGTTGTGCTCCTCGTACCGCCCTATATCTCTTCTGAACGTGGATGCAAAAGTACTGGCGAAAGTATTGGCCAATAGGCTTAACTTGGTAATTACTGCTTTAATCCACAGAGATCAAACTGGCTTCATGCCCGGCAGAGGAACTGACATTAATATCAGACGCCTCCATACTCACATAGACAGGGCGGACGGGGTGACCAATGGGACGGTGGCCTCACTCGACGCTAAGAAGGCTTTTGACTCCGTCGAGTGGGGCTACTTATGGGTAGTTCTTTCGCGATTCGGGTTTGGTCCGGGTTTCACGAAATGGCTCCGCATGCTATACCACGGCCCCTCAGCTAGAGTACGTACCAATGGATGCCTCTCAGGAAAGTTCCAATTGTCTCGAGGCACACGACAGGGGTGTCCCCTTTCCCCCGGGTCTATTTGCTCTGGCAATGGAGCCCCTGGCTATATTGTTGAGGGCCGACCCAGTGGTAAGGGGTCTTCAGGTAGGACCCATTGAGGAGAAGTTATCACTTTACGCGGACGATGCTCTGCTTTATTTAGCGGATGCATCGTCCTCTTTGCAGACTGCACTTAATCTGATTGATCGATTCGGCGGGTATTCGGGGATTCGCATCAATTGGGACAAGTCGATCCTATTTCCGCTCCATCCCTCGACCCCAAGGATACCACACCCACAGCTTAAATGGGTAGATGATTTCAAATATCTGGGGATAAAAATTAGCGGTAAAGTTCAAGATTACATTGACAACAATTTGTGTCCACTCATGACACAGCTTACGGCTAAATGCTCTGCTTGGCGTTCCCGTCCATTGACTCCTGTTGGCAGAGTCAACTTGCTAAAAATGATTTATCTTCCCAAATATCTATATTTCTTTCGCAATACACCCATACCCATCCCTAGGACCTTTTTCCGGAGGCTGGAGAGCCTGTTAATACACTTTGTCTGGGCTGGGAGGCCACCCAGGGTGGCCAAGCAGATCTTATATCTCCCCCTCTCTGGAGGGGGATTGGCGCTACCGAATTTCCAAATTTACTACTGGGCTGCAGTTCTGGTCACGATTCGGTGGTGGTTCTCCCAGCCCACACAAAATCCTGCGGTCACTCTGGAGGCAGCCATTCTTGGTTCCTTTGCGGCCTTGAGTAATCTCCCGTTTCGGGGTCTCAGGGCCAGTTTGTCCATGACGACCCCGATGCGTACCACTGTAAAGGTTTGGCAGGAGGCTAGGAAAATATATGGGAAACCAAATTGCATTTCACCTCACATGCCCCTGTGGGGCAATCCTATGCTACCCCATTTTTACACTTTACCGGACCCCTCTCTCTGGGCAAAAAAGGGAATTCTTACACTAAAGCATATAGTCAAAGATGGCAGGCTTATGACTTTTCAAGCCCTTAGACAATCCTTTGCTATTCCTGCCTCCTTCCAGTTTAGATACTGGCAGCTGAAGCACGCCTTTGAGGCTCAGTTCCCCGCCCCCCTCATTCTGGAACCGGACTCTATTGAAAGGCTCTTGACTTCCAGCGTGATGGGGAAGCCCCTCTCCACACTATACCTATACCTGACAGTGGAGTATGATGCCAAACCAACTAAAACCTGGGAAAAGTGGAGGGCTGATATCCCCTCGTTGGATGAGGAGGAGTGGAAGGAGTGTTTAATATCCTACATTCCTTCCATGATCGCTGCAAAAGATAGGTTCATACAATTCAAGTTCCTACACAGGGCGTATTTTACTCCACAGAGGTTTGGCGCGCATTTACCCTCAGAGAGACCCCAATTGTCAGAGATGCAGACAGGAAGTGGGCACTTTCTGGCATATGGTCTGGTCGTGTCCCAGTCTCCGACTCTTTTGGTCAGCGGTGGCGTCCACACTGAGCGGTGTCATAGGGTCAGACTTGCAGGCGGATCCCCAGATACTACTGCTCAGTCATTTGGAGGATGTTGTGGGTGATAGGTATAGCAAATTGTGTCTAACCTTTGCATTGTACTATGCTAGGCGGGAAATTCTACTGCGGTGGAAAACGGTGGAGCCTCCTACCCTGGCCTCGTGGATAAGGTCTGTGAATAAGGTACTCCCTCTGTATAAATTAACGTATGAAAGTAGACAGTGCCCGGGGAAATTTGATAAAATCTGGTCGTCCTGGGTTGACGCCTCCGGAGACCCTGACCCCCCTACCCCATGAGCAGGACGGGAAAAGAAATCAAAGCTATCCTATACCTCACATCTCTTTTCTTTATGCCTGTCCTCTTTCATCCCGCTCCTTCTCGTCCCGCCTTCCCCCCCCTCTCTTTCTTTCTTCCTCTCCCCCTCCCTCCCCCCCCCCTCTCTTCCTTTCCCTCTCCCTCCTTCCCCCTCTTCGCTTCCCCCCCCCCCGCTGTCCCTTCCAGGTTTAGTTAAATATTGGGCCACTCAATTTATACCATCAAAAATGTATGAAGATTTGAGCTTTGAGAGGTCTGGTTGAGTGAAACCTCTGATGTTTGCACACCTGGAGTTTCTGATAAATAATGGCTATTGTTTAAGAGTCAGATTTATAATTTTACTGTTTTTTTTTTTTTCTTATTCTATTTTTATTTTTTTTTTATTTTTTTTTATTCTCACTACAATGTCTGTATCAAACTCTTGTATTGTACTGCTGATTTGTTCAATAAAAATTTTCTGTTAAAAAAAAAAACATGTATTGTAATATGTGTGAACTAAAAATCCTTGTTTTTCATTGCAAAATTTGCTAGAAAGGATATATAGCAGTGTGCAGAAGGTTATCCAGAATTTCCTGTGTTAACGTGGTCACACCCCTTTAGCACCTGATAGATCATATTCATGTACAAGCTATTGGGATTTAAGCACAAGTATATCTTGATTACGTCTCATGGTCAGACCCTTGCACAGTCCTCCTGGCATTGTCCCTCCTTACACAAAGCAGGGACAAGACGTGGAACCTAAATGAGACCCTTATAGGGTCTTTGAGCATGAATCTTATGGAAACTCATACTACACTGGAATGTACAGTTACATTGCTTGTGCTAGCTAGCTTAGATTAGGTCCACAGGATACAGCATCTTGAATATATAAACAATTGTGGATATTGATTTTTACATATGGACTTTTGAAATACCCAAGGTCACACCAAATATCAAAGAAATATACACATTTATCAGAATATGCTTTGCATAAAATCCATACATATACCTTTAAAAACATTTCAATATATTCCATTCCCTTTTTGCAGTAGATCCAAAAATACAATATCTTATAATATTAAGTCTGTTATTCTCAATTTGCAACAATCTTTTCATTTTGTCAGGCCTGTTATAGGGATCCTGTTTTTCACTATGCAATTCACAGGAAGCCCCACTTCTTCAGGAGATGGGAGAGCAATCAATACAAACATATAGTTACATAGTAGGTGAGGTTGAAAAAATACACAAGTCCATCAAGTCCAACCTATGTGTGTGATTATGTGTCAGTATTACATTATATATCCCTGTATGTTGCGGTCATTCAGGTGATTATCTAATAGTTTCTTGAAGCTATCAATGCTCCCCGCTGAGACCACCGCCTGTGGAAGGGAATTCCACATCCTTGCCGCTCTTACAGTAAAGAACCCTCTACGTAGTTTAAGGTTAAACCTCTTTTCCTCTAATTGCAATGAGTGGCCACGAGTCTTATTAAACTCTCTTCTGCGAAAAAGTTTTATCCCTATTGTGGGGTCACCAGTACAGTATTTGTAAATTGAAATCATATCCCCTCTCAAGCGTCTCTTCTCCAGAGAGAATAAGTTCAGTGCTCGCAACCTTTCCTCATAACTAAGATCCTCCAGAGCCTTTATTAGCTTTGTTGCCCTTTTTTGTACTCGCTCCATTTCCAGTACGTCCCTCCTGAGGACTGGTGCCCAGAACTGGACAGCATACTCCAGGTGCGGGCGGACCAGAGTATTGTAGAGCGGGAGAATTATCGTTTTATCTCTGCAGTTGATCCCCCTTTTAATGCATGCCAATATTCTGTTTGCTTTATTAGCAGCAGCTTGGCATTGCATGCCGTTGCTGAGCCTATCATCCACTAGGACCCCCAAGTCCTTTTCCATCCTAGATTCCCCCAGAGGTTCTCCCCCCAGTGTATAGATTGCATTCATATTTTTGACACCTAAATGCATTATTTTACATTTTTCTACATTGAACCTCATTTGCCATGTAGTCGCCCACCCCATTAATTTGTTCAGGTCTTTTTGCAAGATTTCCACATCCTGCGGAGAAGTTATTGCCCTGCTTAGCTTAGTATCGTCTGCAAATACAGAGATGGAACTGTTTATCCCATCCTCCAGGTCATTTATGAACAAATTAAATAGGATTGGTCCCAGCACAGAACCCTGGGGGACCCCACTACCCACCCCTGACCATTCTGAGTACTCCTCATTTATCACCACCCTCTGAACACACCCTTGTAGCCAGTTTTCAATCCATGTACTCACCCTATGGTCCATGCCAACGCACCTTATTTTGTACAGTAAACGTTTATGGGGAACTGTGTCAAATGCTTTTGCAAAATCCAGATACACCACGTCTACGGGCCTTCCTTTATCTAGATGGCAACTCACCTCCTCATAGAAGGTTAATAGATTGGTTTGGCAAGAACGATTCTTCATGAATCCATGCTGATTACTGCTAATGATATCATTCTTATTACTAAAATCTTGTATATAGTCCCTTATCATCCCCTCCAAGAGTTTACATACTATTGATGTTAGGCTAACTGGTCTGTAATTCCCAGGGATGTTTTTTGGGCCCTTTTTAAATATTGGTGCTACATTGGCTTTTCTCCAATCAGCTGGCACCATTCCAGTCAATAGACTATCTGTAAAAATTAGGAACAACGGTCTGGCAATCACCTGACTGAGTTCCCTAAGTACCCTCGGATGCAAGCCATCTGGTCCCGGTGATTTATTAATGTTAAGTTTCTCAAGTCTAATTTTAATTCCGTCCTCTGGTAACCATGTAGGTGCTTCCTGTGTTGTGTCATGAGGATAAACACTGCAGTTTTGGTTACTGAAGCCCCCCGATTCACTCGTGAATACTGAGGAGAAGAATAAATTCAATACCTCTGCCATCTCCCCATCCTTTGTAACCAGATGTCCTTCCTCATTCTTTATGGGGCCAATATGGTCTGTCCTCCCTTTTTTACTGTTTACATACTTAAAGAATTTCTTGGGATTTTTTTTGCTCTCCTCCGCTATGTGTCTTTCATGTTCTATCTTAGCCATCCTAATTGCACCCTTACATTTCTTATTGCATTCTTTATAAATTCTGAATGCTGTGGATGATCCCTCAACCTTGTATTTTTTGAAGGCCTTCTCCTTTGCTTTTATATGCATTTTTACATTGGAGTTAAGCCATCCAGGATGTTTGTTCGCTCTTTTAAATGTATTACCCAATGGGATACATTGGCTAATGCCCTTATTTAATATGCTCTTAAAGCAAACCCATCTCTCCTCTGTATTCTTTGTTCCTAATATTTTATCCCAATTTATGCCTTTTAGCAAGGTTTGTAGTTTAGGGAAGTTGGCTCTTTTGAAATTCAGTGTCTTTGTGTTCCCTTCATGTCTCCTATTTGTGTGATTTATACTGAAACTAAATGACCTGTGATCGCTGTTACCTAAATTGCCCCGTATTTCCACATCTGTTATCAGGTCTGTATTGTTGGTAATCAGTAGATCTAGTAATGTTTTATTTCTAGTTGGTGCGTCTACCATCTGACCCATAAAATTGTCCTGCAAGACATTAAGGAACTGGCGAGCCTTAAATGAATGCGCGGTTCCCTCCGCCCAGTCTATGTCTGGATAATTAAAATCCCCCATTATGATAACACTTCCCATCCTTGCTGCTAATCCAATTTGTGATAGGAGATCCGTCTCCACTTCCTCCCTCAGGTTAGGGGGCCTATAGCATACTCCCAGTATTATTTTCCCCTTAGCTTCATCCCTTTGGAGCTCTACCCATAAAGATTCCACCTCCTCCCTAGCCCCCTCAGTGATGTCATCTCTCACATTCACTTGTACATTATTCTTGATATATAGGCATACCCCTCCCCCTTTTTTACCCTCTCTATCCTTGCGGTATAGGGTATACCCTTGAATGTTTGCCAGCCAATCATGAGAGCTGTTGAACCAGGTCTCTGAAATTCCCACAAAATCCAAAACCTCCTTGTACAACAGTATCTCTAGTTCACCCATCTTGTCCGCCAGGCTCCTGGCATTGGTGAACATGCCACATAGTTTAGACCGGTCGCATATTGTCCTCGTATTGGGTGTTTCAAGATTGCAACTTGGACTTGCTACTATACTCACCTTGTGTTTTTGTGCTTTGGTTAACCTACCACTAATGCCCCCAATACTACCCTCTGGAATATCTTCCGTGCTGGCTATCACTGTCTCTGGACCCTCCCCCCCATCGCCTAGTTTAAAAACCCCTCTAACTTTTTGGCCATCTTCATTCCCAGCAGATCTGCACCCTCCTCATTTAGGTGCAGCCCGTCCCTTCTATAGTACCGGTTACCGACTGAGAAGTCGGCCCAGTCCTCCAGGAACCCAAACCCCTCCTTACTATACCAGCTCTTCAGCCACTTGTTTACTTCCCTAATCTTCCTCTGCCTCTCTGGTGTGGCTCGATGTACCGGTAGTATTCCTGAGAACACTACCTTGGAGGTCCTTTTCCTCAATTTAGCTCCTAAGTCCCTAAAATCGTTCTTTAGGACACTCCATCTGCCTCTGACTTTGTCATTGGTGCCAACGTGCACCATGACAGCCGGGTCTTCCCCAGCCCCTCCCAGTAATCTGTCCACAAGATCCATGATGTGTCGAACCCGAGCGCCCGGTAGACAACATACTGTTCGGCGCTTCAGGTCTTGGTTACAGATTGCCCTCTCTGTCCTTCTAAGAATTGAGTCCCCTACCACCAGAATCTGTCTTTCCTTTCCCTTTGCTGCCCCCCCACTCTCACTGGAGGAGTTCTTCCCCTGGCAGCTAGGAGAGTCCCTCAACTCCAGCAGTGCTGGTCCCTGACTGGTTACACCAATGTCACTCAATGGAGCGTACTTATTGGGATGCTCCAGTCCTGGATCGGAGTAGAAGTGATCATCAAATTGAGAATTTTTACAACAAAACTTAGTACTATTCTATTATAACATAACACATTACCCATTACGCGTTATATCTATACCTTAAAATAATTACTAAGAACATAGCTGGAATCCCACATGGGCTAGATCAACATCATGAATTTCCCCAGTGGCGAGCACAGGGGCACAATAAAAGGACAGTTGGAGAGAAAATAGTTACACCTGGGTAAGATAACTTGAACATAATATATTAATCCTTCTACATGTGCTGGGATGGCACAATATACATTCAGGCCCTAGAGGGTGAGTAAATAATGAATACAGAGCAAAGTTTCTCCCCACCTCTGATCTGCAGAGGATATATTATCCCCCTGGTTAGGGATGAGTTTCGTGTTCGACTTGAAGATCGTCTGTTCGCCCGTTCGCCGAATTGCGAACGATATGGGCCGTTCGCGCCAAATTGGTGTGGCGCGTCATGGCTCATAATTCACTGCGGCATCGCAGTGCATTGCTGGCTGATGATTGGCCAAGCATGCACTATGACCCGCATGCTTGGCCAATAACAGCGCCTTCTGAACAGAGAGCCGTAATTGACCAAAGCCAAGGAGGCTTTGGCCAATTTTGGCTCAGGGGATTTATTACACGCTACACACTATATAAGGCCACCTGCATGGCGGACCTGTGTAGTGTGTGTTCCGGCATTGAAAGAGATAGACAGAGAGACAGTGTCATTTGATTTAAGTTAGATAGATTAGGCAGGACAGTCAGTGAGTTAGCTGCACTTACAGTGTATTGTGTATATATATGCATCCCAGGTGTTGTATATATATATATATATATATATATATATATATATATATATATATATATATATATATACACACACTGTATTCAGTTTAGCTAGATCCGTTCCTGTTATCTTCCTACTGACAGGCAGGCTTGTCTTGTTACAGTATTTACAGCTACCTAAAGAAAATGGCTGGTGTTCTTTTGATCCTATTAGTACCACAGTCAGGCAGCTAGATTATTTACAGTTAGTGCAGTGCGTCCTCTTCACAGTGTTCAGTTAAAGCTACAAGTTAGTTTAGTGTGACCTCTGCACAGTGTTCAGCTAAAACTACAAGTTAGTGTAGTGCGTCCTCCTCACAGTGTTCAGCTAACGCTACAAGTTAGTGTAGTGTGTCCTCCTCACAGTGTTCAGCTAAAACTACAAGTTAGTGTAGTGCAACCTCTGCACAGTGTTCAGCTAAAGCTACCTGTAGAACTTTGGTTTGTATTTTCCTGATCCTATCACTACCGCAGGCAGCTAAATAAGCTACAAGTTAGTTTTTTGCGAGCTCTGCACAGTGTTCACCTAAAGCTACCTGTAGAAGGTTGGTGGTGTTTTCCTGATCCTATCACTACTGCGGGCAGCTAAATAAGCTACAAGTTAGTGTAGTGCGTCCTCCTCACAGTGTTCAGATAAAACTACAAGTTAGTGTAGTGCACAGTGTTCAGCTAAAGATACAAGTTAGGGTAGTGCGTCCTCCTCACAGTGTTCAGCTAAAACTACAAGTTAGTGTAGTGCGACCTCTGCACAGTGTTCAGCTAAAGCTACAAGTTAGTGTAGTGTGTCCTCTGAACAGTGTTCAGCTAAAACTACAAGTTAGTGTAGTGCGACCTCTGCACAGTGTTCAGCTAAAGCTACCTGTAGAAGGTTGGTGGTGTTTTCCTGATCCTATCACTACCGCAGGCAGCTAAATAAGCTACAAGTTAGTTTTTTGTGAGCTCTGCCCAGTGTTCAGCTAAAGCTACCTGTAGAATGTTGGTGGTGTTTTCCTGATCCTATTACTACCACAGGCAGCTAAATAAGCTACAGGCTCGTTTTTTGCGAGCTCTGCACAGTGTTCACCTAAAGCTACCTGTAGAAGGTTGGTGGTGTTTTCCTGATCCTATCAATACCGCGGGCAGCTAAATAAGCTACAAGTTAGTTTTTTTGTGAGCTCTGCACAGTGTTCACCTAAAGCTACCTGTAAAAGGTTGGTGGTGTTTTCCTGATCCTATCACTACCGCAGGCAGCTAAATAAGCTACAAGTTAGTGTAGTGCGTCCTCCTCACAGTGTTCAGCTAAAACTACAAGTTAATCTAGTGCACAGTGTTCAGCTAAAGCTACAAGTTAGGGTAGTGCATCCTCCTCACAGTGTTCAGCTAAAACTACAAGTTAGTGTAGTGCGACCTCTGCACAGTGTTCAGCTAAAGCTACAAGTTAGTGTAGTGCGTCTTCTGAACAGTGTTCAGCTAAAACTACAAGTTAATGTAGTGCGACCTCTGCACAGTGTTCAGCTAAAGCTACAAGTTAGTGTAGTGCGTCCTCCTCACAGTGTTCAGCTAAAACTACAAGTTAGTGTAGTGCGACCTCTGCACAGTGTTCAGCTAAAGCTACCTGTAGAAGGTTGGTGGTGTTTTCCTGATCCTATCACTACCGCAGGCAGCTAAATAAGCTACAAGTTAGTTTTTTGTGAGCTCTGCCCAGTGTTCAGCTAAAGCTACCTGTAGAAGGTTGGTGGTGTTTTCCTGATCCTATTACTACCACAGGCAGCTAAATAAGCTACAGGTTCGTTTTTTGCGAGCTCTGCACAGTGTTCACCTAAAGCTACCTGTAGAAGGTTGGTGGTGTTTTCCTGATCCTATCACTACCGCAGGCAGCTAAATAAGCTACAAGTTAGTTTTTTGTGAGTTCTGCACAGTGTTCAGCTAAAGCTACCTGTAGAAGGTTGGTGGTGTTCTCATACTACAGGCAGGCAGTTGATTTTGCTAGCTGCAGTATCAATATATATATATATATATATATATATATATATATATATATATATATATATATATATATATATATATCCCAGCTTAGTGCAGCTACAGGCCATTAGTAGACAGTCACAAGCCAATAAAAGAGGGCAAGCAGGCTCTGTGTCTAGAGGCAACAGTGCTGGTCGTGGAGACGGTGCATCTTCATCAGCATGTGGCCGTGGGACACGCTTGGCCTTTTTTTCAGCAGCTGGCCGTGTTGAGCCGCAACATGCGGAAGACTTGGTCGAGTGGATGACCAAGCCGTCCTCATCCTCCTCATCCTCTCTCACCCATGCTCAGGGTACTTTGTCTGGCAAAGCAGCTGCCAATGCTGCCTCTTCCCTCGGCTCAATGGCATCAGTGACTCCTTCCCTAGCCCCACCATGCCCTCCTGAGGAGTCCCTCGAACTGTTTGACCACAGTGTTGGGTACATGCTCCAGGAGAATGCCCAGCGTTTAGAAGGCTCTGATGATGATACTGAGCTAGATGAAGGCAGTAACATGAGCACGGACAGAGGGGATGCCCAAGAAGGACAGCAATCTGGCAGTCATGCTCCCCCTGCTGAAGCATACTGCCAGGTTTGCTCCAGTGATGAGGAGGGAGGGGATGATGAGGTCACTGACTCAATGTGGGTGCCTGATAGGAGAGAGGAGGAGGAGGAGGCACATCACCAACGAGGCAGGATGCCCTCCAGGGGCCAGCCTAAGGGCAGCACACTGACTGCATCACACCCCAAAGCTCCGCATGTGCAGGGCACTGCTGTCTCTGCGCGTTATTCCAAAAGTTATTTGGTGTGGGCCTTTTTTGAGATGAGTGCATCAGATCGCACCGCTGCTATTTGCAACATATGTCTCAAGCGTATCTCGCGTGGCCAAAACATCTCCCGCTTGGGCAACACATGCTTGACCAGACATATGTTGACCTGCCATGTGGTTAGTTGGCAAGCGTATCTAAAAGACCCACAAGAAAGAACAAAGAGGACCTCTCCTTGCTCCTCATCAGCTGAGATCTCCAACCCCACTATACCTTCAGTCCTCTCTGAGACCTGCACTGAGAGGAATGAAGGTGTAGAATTAGGTGTGTCACAGCCAAGTACTTGTGGGCAATCTGCTTTCGGTACATCGACGTCAGATTGTACCAGGCAAATTTCCCTGCCCCAGCTGCTGCACTGCCGAAAGAAGTTCGCTCCCAGCGATCCACATGCCCAGCGGTTGAATGCTAGCTTGGCAAAATTGCTAGCACTTCAACTGCTACCTTTTCAGTTGGTAGACTCTGCCCCCCTTCCGTGAGTTTGTGGAATGTGCAGTTCCTCAGTGGCAGGTATCCAAACGCCACTTTTTCTCACTTAAGGCGATTCCGGCTCTCTACCGGCATGTGGAAGGCAATGTCAATGCCTCGCTGGACAGGGCGGTCAGCGGTAAGGTGCATATTACCGCTGACTCATGGTCCAGCAGGCATGGACAGGGACGTTACCTAAGTTTCAAAGCGCATTGGGTGACTCTGCTGGCAGCTGGGAAGGATGCAGGACAAGGTGCAGTAGTGTTGGAGGTTGTTCCATCACCACGCCTCCAAAATGCCACTACTACTACAGGCCAAAAGATGTGCCATGCGGTGCTTGAGCTGGTGTGCTTGGGGGACAGGAGCCACACTGGGACAGATGTTCTGTCAGCTCTGCAGGGGCAGGTTCAGAAATGGTTGACGCCACGCCAACTTAAACCAGGAATGGTGGTTTGCGACAATGGCACCAACCTCCTCTCTGCCCTCCAACAGGGATAAATGACCCATGTGCCCTGTTTGGCTCATGTCCTTAACTTGGTGGTGCAGCGGTTCTTGGGCAGGTACCCGGGTTTACGGGATGTCCTGAGGCAGGCCAGGAAAGTTTGTGTGCATTTCCGTCGGTCATATAATGCCAGTGCTCGGCTGGCGGACCTCCAAAAGGAGTTTAACCTGCCCAAGAACTGCCTAATCTGTGACATGCCCACCAGGTGGAACTCAACGTTGGCCATGCTGCAGCGGCTGCACATGCAGCAGAGGGCCATCAATGAGTACCTGTGCGACTATGGCACCAGGACAGGGTCAGGGAAGCTTGGCTTTTTTCCCCATGCCAGTGGGCCATGATCAGGGATGCATGCACTGTCCTGTCACCATTTGAGGAGGCCACGAGGATGGTGAGCAGTGAGTGCATGCATCAGTGACACTGTCCCCCTTGTCCACCTGTTTGAGCACACGCTGCATGGAATAATGGACAGGGCACTTGAGGCAGAACAGAGGCAGGAAGAGGAGGACTTCCTTAGCTCTCAAGGCCCCCTTTATCCAGACAGTGTTCCTGCGTGCCCGCCGATCACACAGGAAGAGGACGAGGAGGAGGAGGATTGTGTCAGTATGGAGGTGGAGCCTGGCACTCAGCATCAGCAGCAGTCTTTAAGGGATCAGTCCCAAGAAACACATGGACTTGTACGTGGCTGGGAGGAGGTGGCTGCAGACCATGTCGTCCTTAGTGACCCAGAGGACTCTGGATCGAATGCCTCAGCAAACCTACGCTGCATGGCCTCCCTGATCCTGCAAAGCCTGCGTAAGGATCCTCGTATTCTTGGTATCAAGGAGAAGGACCAATACTGGCTGGCAACCTTCCCTGATCCACATTACAAGGGTAAGGTTGCGGACCTTATCTTGCCATCGCAGAGGGAGCAGAGGATGAAACATCTTCAGGAGGCCTTGCAGAAAGGTCTGTGCAATGCGTTCCCAGAGGCTGGGAGGTTACAAACTCCTGTTTCTGGACAACGTGTTGCTGAGGCTTCAGTCAGTCAAAGAAGGAGCGGTGGAGAAGGTGGCCGTCTGACCGATGCATTCAGACAATTTTTTAGTCCGCAGACCCAAGGTATGATCGGTTCCAGCAACCATCGCCAGCGTCTGTTTTACATGGTGCAGGAATACCTAGGGGCAAGATCTGACTTGGACACCTTTCCCACCGAAAATCCTCTGGGTTACTGGGTCTTGAGGATGGATCACTGGCCAGAGCTTGCACAGTATGCAATTGAGCTACTGGCCTGTCCTGCATCCAGCGTTCTTTCGGAACGCACATTCAGTGCTGCTGGATGCTTTGTAACCGATCACAGGGTGATTCATAAAAATGAATCAGTCTTGGATCACCACCAGCTACCAAGCACCTGATGCTTATGTAACCGAATATTTTTTTTTTAAATCTCAAATCCCTTTAAAGACTGCCTATGCTGATGCTGAGTCACTATCCTGAGTAATTATCCTCTTCCTCTTCAATGATCACGCTGATAGCTTGTAAGAACATTTTTGGTTCTGGGCGCCGCCACCAGTGCCTAAGGCCCAATTTTTCAGCCCCTGTTTAACAGGGGCGTGTAATTACAATTTTTGATGCAATACTTTGCAGCAGGGCTCGTTCCTGCATTCCAATTAGAGTATCTGTGAGGGGTTCAAATAATGCACAATAAAAACAAATTGTGTAAGTGATCCAGCGCAATGCCTCTAATATACAAAAAATAAAAATAATATTGAAACTCCAATATTAATAGTGTGTGTAATAAATGATCGTACTAGGAATGGGGATAGGGGGAAGGGGATGGAGGCAAATACTGGGTAACCGGTTGATCAGTCTGGGTACTGATCAGCCTCTGACCACGCACCGAATACTGTGTTATTGCTGTAACCCATGAACAGTATGGTATAATGGGGACTTACAATGGGGAGGGGTAAGGGAAAGAATTCTTGATATAGAGTATCAAGTTGAAAAGCGGTTACTTTAGCAATGAGTGACCAGAGGTATATACATAAAAAAATCAATTTATTAAATGATTTAAAATCCACAAATTATGTGAGAGGCAAAACATGGAGGTTTTATCTAACAGTGTGGGTATGGCAAAAGAAAAAACAACAAAGATAACCAAGGTATTGCTATAAAAATAATATTGAAACTCCAATATTAATAGTGTGTGTAATAAATGAATATTCCTCACAATAATAAATATTTTCACAACTGATTAATGAATCATTAATAATCCATAAGTGTTAATTTAAACGTGAATAAGGTGCTATTATAATAAATACAATGTGAACCAACACAGTGAACATGAGTTGATAGATGATCTTGTGACTTTCGTGATACCACACCACCGCTATGTGCTCACAGAACTCTCATCTTAGTGGCACAGTAAATATGCCTGTGTATATCCTTTAGAGATGTAATCCTTGTGTCTCTGTCTTGTTTGCACCGCCTGTATACTGCTGTTCATAGTACAGAGCCTGTATACTGCTGTTTCCTTTTTTAATTTGGGTGCGGGGTTCCCCTTAATATCCATACAAGACCCAAAGGGCCTGGTAATGGACTGGGGGGTACCCATGCTGTTTGTCTCACTGATTTTCATCCATATTGCCAGGACCCAACATTACATTAAAGCCGCAAGCAGTTTTAAATTACTTTTTTTCCTTTAAAAATGACATTTTGTGCAGGGACTGTTCTAAGCACGGGAAACACGCAACACTTTACAGGCATACTATAGACACCCCCCAGGTACGAGATTTAAAGGAATATTTCACTTTTTTTTTTCTTAAAGCATCATTAAAATCACTGCTCCCGAAAAAACGGCCGTTTTTAAACGTTTTTTTTGCATTGATACATGTCCCCTGGGGCAGGACCCGGGTCCCCAAACCCTTTTTAGGACAATACCATGCAAATTAGCCTTTAAAATGAGCACTTTTGATTTCGAACGTTCGAGTCCCATAGACGTCATTGGGGTTCTAACGTTCGTGCAAATTTTCGGTCCGTTCGCAGGTTCTGGTGCGAACCGAACCGGGGGGTGTTCGGCTCATCCCTACTCCTGGTATGTCTGTTTTAAAGAGAACCCCCAATCAAAACGAATCCAGGTTAAAAACTGGAGATGGCTGTGTTCATACATCTAACTGCGTATAAACTAATGGTTTAAAGTTGCCTTGCCAATCTTCTAAGAACAATGGTGTTGAGCCTAAACCATACAGTGCCTTGCGAAAGTATTCGGCCCCCTTGAACTTTTCAACCTTTTGCCACATTTCAGGCTTCAAACATAAAGATATAAAATTTTTATTTTTTGTGAAGAATCACCAACAAGTGGGACACAATTGTTAAGTGGAACGAAATCTATTGGATTGTTGAAACTTTTTTAACTAATAAAAAAATGAAAAGTGGGGCGTGCAAAATTATTTGGCCCCCTTGCGTTATTACTTTGTAGAGCCACCTTTTGCTGCGATTACAGCTGCAAGTCGCTTGGGGTATGTCTCTATCAGTTTTGCACATCGAGAGACTGAAATTCTTGCCCATTCTTCCTTGCAAAACAGCTCGAGCTCAGTGAGGTTGGATGGAGAGCGTTTGTGAACAGCAGTTTTCAGCTCTTTCCACAGATTCTCGATTGGATTCAGGTCTGGACTTTGACTTGACCAATCTAACACCTGGATACGTTTATTTATGAACCATTCCTTTGTAGATTTTGCTGTATGTTTGGGATCATTGTCTTGTTGGAAGATAAATCTCCGTCCCAGTTTCAGGTCTTTTGCAGACTCCAACAGGTTTTTATCCAGAATGGTCCTGTATTTGGCTGCATCCATCTTCCCCTCAATTTTAACCATCTTCCCTGTCCCTGCTGAAGAAAAGCAGGCCCAAACCATGATGCTGCCACCACCATGTTTGACAGTGGGGATGGTGTGTTGAGTGTGATGAGCTGTGTTGCTTTTACGCCAAACATATCGTTTTACATTGTGGCCAAAAAGTTCGATTTTGGTTTCATCGGACCAGAGCACCTTCTTCCACGTTTGGTGTGTCTCCCAGGTGGCTTGTGGCAAACTTTAGACGAGACTTTTTATGGATATCTGTGAGAAATGGTTTTCTTCTTGCCACTCTTCCATAAAGGCCAGATTTGTGCAGTGTACGACTGATTGTTGTCCTATGGACAGACTCTCCCACCTCAGCTGTAGTTCTCTGCAGTTCATCCAGAGTGATCATGGGCCTCTTGGCTGCATCTCTGATCAGTCTTCTCCTTGTCTGAGCTGAAAGTTTAGAGGGACAGCCAGGTCTTGGTAGATTTGCAGTGGTCTGATACTCCTTCCATTTCAAAATGATCGCTTGCACAGTGCTCCTTGGGATGTTTAAAGCTTGGGAAATCTTTTTGTATCCAAATCCGGCTTTAAACTTCTCTACAACAGTATTACGGACCTGCCTGGTGTGTTCCTTGGTCTTCATGATGCTCTCTGCGCTTTCAACAGAACCCTGAGACTATCACAGAGCAGGTGCATTTATACAGAGACTTGATTACACACAGGTGGATTCTATATATCACCATCAGTCATTTAGGACAACATTCGATCATTCAGAGATCCTCGCTGAACTTCTGGAGTGAGTTTTCTGCACTGAAAGTAAAGGGGCCGAATAATTTTGCACACACCACTTTTCAGTTTTTTATTTGCTAAAAAAGTTTAAAATATTCAATAGATTTCGTTCCACTTCACAATTGTGTCCCACTTGTTGGTGATTCTTCACAAAAAATTAAAATTTTATATCTTTATGTTTGAAGCCTGAAATGTGGCAAAAGGTTGAAAAGTTCAAGGGGGCCGAATACTTTTGCAAGGCACTGTATATTAAGATAAGTTACTGGAAACGCAGAAGGTATATAAGTTGAGTATGCAGTTACTTATCTTTCATTGCTTCAAAGACTCAAGTCTCTCCTTTATTGGCTTTGTAGTGTGGCAGTGATAAAAATATTACCTGCTGAAATTGCTTTACTATTGTTGGATTCTCCCTCTGGCTATTTCTTCATATATGCTGGAGCCTGGACTCTTTACTCTCTTGGTCTCAATTGGTCCATTCTTACGCAATATAAATTGTCAAGCTGTTTGGGACTTCCCAATCTAACTAGTTCAAATGCCTAAACTAAACTACATGAAGACCCAACATGGGTAGTAGTATTATGCCGCATACACATGATCGCACATTCCGACAGCAAAATCCATGTTTTTTTTCTGACGGATGTTGGCTCAAACTTGTCTTTCATACACACGGTCACACAAATCTTGTCGGAAATTCTGAACGTCAAGAATGCGGTGACGTACAACACGTACGACGGCACTAGAAAAGGGAAGTTCAATAGCCAGTGCGCCACCCTTTGGGCTCCTTCTGCTAATCTTGTGTTAGTAGAAGTTTGGTGATAGACGATTCACGCTTTTCAGCCTCGTGCTTTTCCGATCGTTACTGCTCTTCAGTTTGTTCGTATCTGGTTTTCAGTGCGTGTAGTCAGTTCGCATTTCTTTTTCAGTGCGTATTTTATAGTACGTATTTGATTTTCAGTGTGTTCTTGTCCGCTTGTTTCTGATTTTCAGATTGCACTTCTCAGGCCTTTCTGATTTTCAGTGCGCTCTGTTAGTTTGTTCTGACGAGCCTACCATTTTGAAGCCATTATGTGGGTAAGTCCAGTCCATGAACAGGGCGGGGAGGAGTTCATGGACGAAGAATTGGTTACTCCAGCGTGACCAATTCTCTCATATGCCTTTGTTGCGGGAGATCCGTGAGAATAATCCTGATGATTTCAGGAATTATCTCCAGATGACGGATCCCGTTTTTCAAGGTTTGTTGGCTTTGCTGTCCCCTTATATTAGCAGGCAGGACACCTGCATGCGGCAAGCCATCACTCCCGAGCAGAGGCTAGTCGCCACGTTGCGGTGCTTGGCGACAGAGAGAAGTCTGCAGGACATCAAGTTCTCAACAGGCATCTCCCCCCAGGCTCTGGGGATCATTATTCCAGAGACCTGTTCTGCCATCATTCAGGTCCTGCAGAAGGACTATATTAGGGTAAGTTTTCTCCTTTAACATCACATTCTATGTCTTTAATGTTTGCTAATGTATTATATTTTTCATCATTTCCTCATTACCATGATTGTAATATGCTGTGAATGTCCCCTTTGCTCTCATACATACTTGAATTTTTTAAACTTCCTTTTTTGTCCTTCATGCATATTTGACTTCACTAACCTCCCCAGCATGCCATCCTGGGCCCATACACACCTAGCCTAGTCACTCAACAATGTATTTTGTCAGTTCCATAGTAGTGCTTTACCCTAAACACTCCCTAAAATGTGTACAAATGTTATTTCTGTGCTTAAATTCATGCAGAGTGCCAGAGGCTTTTTTTTGGGTCCCAAAATCATTTGGAACCCTCCTTCCCCCCCAACCGCTAAGTCAACCGGTACCAATCCTCTATCTGCTGACTTTGCCAAACTCATACACACTATACCTACCTCTTTTGTTGGTTCACATTGTACAGTGTGTATTTATATTTTGTATTATGACACTTCTTACCTGTCCAGTGGGCTGCCAATAGTGTAAGTAAGGAGGAGCTGGCCAAAGTGACACACATTATTTATGCATTCAACTCTCAATAAAGTGGAGAGGGTTACCTATCCAAAACATACCCCCCCTCAATTTTTTGCAATGGCCCATCAGAGAGGGTGAGGAATCTGATAAGTGGACCTTATATTTTTGTCTTTAAATACTCCTTAAAATAAATGTTAAATTGATGTTGGCCAAGAATGTTTGTGTCTAATCTGCTTGCAATGTTTATGTGCAAAATTACTAAGTTCTTTTTTCTTGTTTGACTCCACAGTTTCCTTCAACGCCACAGGAATGGCAGACTGTGGCTTCCCAACTTTCCCAACTGCGGAGGGGCAATTGATGGGAAACACGTCCACATCATGCCACCCCCCAACTCGGGGTCATACTTTTATAATTACAAGGGGTTTAATAGTATTGTGATGTTGGCGGTGGTGTTGGCGACATATGAGTTCCTCTATGTGGATGTGAGGAAGAATGGCTGGATGTCGGATGGTGGAGTCATCTCTCAGACAGAGTTCTACACACGGCTCCAGAATGGTGGCTTGGGATTGCCACCTGCTGAAGAGAACGTGGTGCATTTGTTTTTGTCGCTGATGAAGTGTTTGGGCTGGGTGATCACCTGATGCGGCCGTTCCCAATGAGGACCCTCACCCCAGACCAGAGGGTTTTTAACTACCGGCTGGCCAGAGCCTGAAGAGTGGTTGAGAATGCTTTCGGGATAATGGCCAGCCGGTTCCACCTATTCCTTATGGCAATCAACATGGCGGAATATGAACTTAACCATATAATACTTACATGCTGCATTCTCCACAACTATTTAAGGAGAAATTCAATTAACTATGTTGCCTCAGTTGGGCCTTAGCCCGGCTGGACTTAACGAACAAACCCTGACGGCGCTTGAAGCTGGCCGTCCTGGCTTGCAGCCCAAAGCACCCGTGAGGTCTGTATCAAATATATTGAGTACTTTGCGGGTAGGGGGGCCATTGATATGCCATAAAATCTTTCATAAACATTTAAAAAATATTTTTTTTTAGTTAAACTGAAATAAGATTTCCTTTGATTTACTGCTTGTGTTTTGTTTAGCTGTCTCCTAGGTTATCCAATGTGCTTTTTTTTTGGGCATTTTCTTCAATAGTGCAAACATAATTTATTTGATACATAAGATGACAATCTCTTCTTCAGGGTACTATTATTATGTTGTGGGTCTGCTAAACACACACACCTTGTTTTTGTTGTTAATGTATGTAACGCATTACTGTTAAAAATATACATAATTTTCAGCACCATGAATGAATTTTGGTGAGTCACGAAAATGGCATGATTGTGGCAAATTATAAAGCACTGTGGGAGTTATTTACTAAAGGAAAATCCACTTTGCACTCCAAGTGCACTGCAAAAGTGCACTTGA
Source organism: Lithobates septentrionalis (assembly GCA_037952835.1). NCBI lineage: Eukaryota > Metazoa > Chordata > Amphibia > Anura > Ranidae > Lithobates > Lithobates septentrionalis. The sequence continues at coordinate 2,345,068 of JBBDGP010000079.1, read as the reverse complement.
AACTGCACTGAAAGTGCACTTGTAGTGCAAAGTGAATTTGCCTTTAGTAAATAGCCCCCAACACCAACTTAGTCCAAAAAATTATATTGAGCATTGAAAGAAGACACTGTGCACATTCACATGTGCGTTAGAAAATGTTTTTTTAACAAACCAACATATTTTAGTAATAATTATTTTTTTTTGGACAGTACAATGAGCCATTTTTGTGTTAAAACAGGCATGTTTAAAACCATAAAACAATACACAACCCAGGAACTTACAAAGTTCAACTTTGACAAAGTGAAGCCAATATTAGACATTAGTATGTCCAAACTGTGTTGATCTTGCCTTCATCAGATGGGGTGATGTCTATGCCTAATGTAAACATGTGCTAGCTCCCATCTTGGGGGATTAATAGACGTGTTTCAGGGGTGCGAAACTTTCCTCTCAACTACTTTAGTTGTGAGGAAGGGGTTGCACCCCCAAAACGCGTACCTTGATATCTCGTGATGGCAGATAGCACATGTTGACACACTGTGTGCATCTTCAAATTTTGGCTTTCTAAAAAATATTGAAAATGTGTGAAAATAATAGAATTACAAACAAACTAAAAGAAATTTGGGGGTTTTAGATTCTGTCTAAAACATCAATGATGCTTTTGAGTTTTTTTTCCACATTGATGTCTTCCTTGATCTTATGTAAATCATGATTGCACACCATGATCTCCCTGATGAGGACGTGTGCACTTGCACTTGTGAAATGAGAATCTTCTTCCACAACATCCACATCACCTAAAATAAAAAAACACACCATGTATTATAAATATGCAGGCATCCATCTATTATCTGAAGCCATGGTCTCAGACACTCACCTGTTGTGGTCACTATTTCGCCCACTTCATAAACCTCTCCTTCCTCCACATCTTCTGGTTGTGGTGTGGGGATTTGCTTTTCTTTTGGAGGTGGGGGGTCCCTGGTGTCCTCAGATGTCCCGAATCTTTTCTCCCCTATGTCAATAAAAAAAAAGGTATACTTAGCACACAGATATTTGAGGACAGAAATAGTAATATGAAACATTGCTTAGAAGTGTCGTACAATTGTCTTTTTTGAGTTCCAAGCTGAAGACATTATTTTTTTCCCTTTCTAAAGCTGGAATACCTACCTTTTTTGTACAATTTTCACACATGGAGACACCCCCAGTATCCACTGGAGCACCTGTGTGGGACACCCTAAACATTTTGTTCTGGTATCCCACACTAGTGCTCCTGCATCCTGCAGCTGCTGCAGCTGAGTGTCCTCTCCTTACACTGAATCAAGTTTGCAATTCCTTCTTGTACAAACCCATCTAGACAACAATGTCATAAACTTATTTTAATACAAATATGCCTGAACAAATGTAGTTAACCTGGATCTGCCAAAAACATTGTATTAGTGGGCGAATGAACGATTTTTACTACGAACGATTACTGTGCCCACGAACCTGAAACTTCCAATTTTAAACTGTACAACAGTAAAGAAAAGCACATGGAGCAGCATGCAAGTAATAATAATAATAGGAACACACGACAAATACTTACTTTTTTGAAGAACTCTCTTGATCTTTCTGTACTGATCCTGCTCCCTCAATTTCAGGTCTGATCAGCGTTTCCTCAATTGATCCTTGGATCGTCGTACCCCAAAATTCCTGTGCAGACTTCTCACAACTTTAGCCATGATCTTGGCCTTTCTGACATTTGGGTTTGGGTAAGGTCCATGCTTCCCATCATAGTCAGCCCTCTTCAAGATGTCCACCATCTCCATCATCTCTACAAAGGACATATTTGAGGCCTTAAATCTTCTCCGGGATCGGGACGTTTGTGGCTCCGGGCTTTCGTCGTTGCTGCTGTCCACATGCACTTGCTCTTTCCCCACCATGTGCTTTTGAACTGCGAGACAAGGGGCGGGGAATAGACTAGAAAGAACGTCAGGGGTGGGTGGAGTTTCATGCATGCACAGTGTATATAAAGCGTAACACACGTGCGTCGTACGTACGATCTGTGAGTGGAGGAAGGAGTAGAGGAAGCGCCAATCGTTCGAAGGTACAAGTTTAACTTGGTGCATCAGTGGCCTATACTGCCTCTAGATTGAGGCCTATATTGGGACAAGATTAGGAGAGTTTAGCCTGACATTAGGGTTTGTCTTGTGTTGTGTCTTGCAGAGAAAATGGATGGCTTCAATGATCACAACTTCCTCCTCCTATTCATAGACAAGTACAGGGAGCTGCCCTGTCTGTGGCAGGTGAAACATCCGCATTATAATCATAAACAAAAGAGGAAGGCAGCGCTGGAGAAACTGCTTGAGTTGGTGAAGCCGCAGATCCCCACGACAACCATCCCATATTTGAAGGCCAAATTGATGGACTGAGGAGCACTTATAATAGGGAGCGCAATAAGGTCCAGGATTCCATTAGATCAGGAGCAGCAGCAGATGCCATTTATGTCCCAAGGCTGTGGTACTATGAGAGACTTTGTTTTCTGTCAGACCAGACTGAAGTCAGGCAATCACTCTCAACCCTACCTTCCACTCTTCCTTCCATGCTTCCTTCCACCCCAGCTGAGGCTTCCGACATCCAACCTGGGCCTTCCAGCCAGGAAGAAGTGGAGGAACCCAGCTTGAGCCAGGTATAGGTTCTACAGATTTCTTGTCATAAAATTAATGTCAACTAGATGTTATTATTGATCACTAATTAACCAACTGATTTAATAAAGTGTTTTACATATCAATAGACAGTAATGGCCAAAAATGTTTGGGACAAGAATGAAAAATGCTGGGGTCAGAAGGATAGTCTTTTCTATTTGTTAACATTCAATTTGCAACAGTCATGAGCTGAAAATTGTGTGTGATTGATGAATAAAAAAATAAAACTATGTCCTTTTTCATACACAGGAAAGCCTCAGCCAGGAGGAGGGCATGAAATGTGGCAGCCAGGAGGAGGCTGTGGAATGTGGTAGCAGGAGGTGGTGGGGTATGTGGTAGCCAGGAGGTGGCAGGGGAAAGTGCCAGCCAGGAGGTGGCCCAGCCCAGTAGCCTGACCGAATCCCAGGTCCCTCCCCTCCGCCTTCTAACCAAAAGGCCCAGGAAGGGGAGTGACGTAGAGGAGGCAGCGCTTGGGCTGATTCGGGAGGCTAATGCTGCCCTCAGAACCACCCCCCACTCTTCAAGAGGCCTTTGCCTCCATGGCTGCATGCAAAATGCAGGAAATGGAGGAGGGCTAACTCCTTATCTGTGAGGAAATAATGTATATGTCCCTAAATAAGGTGTTGAGGGGCCAACTCACAAACAAAAGACACCTGTGCGAGTTGGACCATTCTCCTCCTCCTCCACCTCTTGCCACAACTCCAAAATCACAGCCTGGAAGCAAGCCTGGAAGGAAGAGTGGAAGGAAGACAAGAGTGTGATGTCCTGGGTTCAATCTGGTCTGACAAAAGACGCAGGCTGTTGTATGACCACAGGCTGGGGACATATATGTCATCTGCTGCTGTTCCTGATCTCTTGTAGCCGGGACTGAATTGTGTTCACTATTATATGGACTCCTTGTGCTACCAATTTTGGCTGTAAAATAGTTGATGTGTGCCCTGGGGTACAAAGGCTTCGCCAACTTCACTATTTTCTCCAGCGTTGCCTTCTTCTTTATTTTATTATGACCCATAATAAATGGCTATTTTGGATTCGCAAATACTTGCCTATGTGTTTTACTTAAAAAAGGACAGTTTGTGAGTAGGCAGGTACATTTCCTAAATACAATGTCAAATTAACAAGGGAAACCAACACCAACCAACCTCCTTGAGGTTAAAAAAATACTAGATAATAATGGTGTTGTGGCAACTTGACACAAAACGAAAAACAATATTATGGAGAGCAATATAAAAAAAAAAGCAGGAGATCTTGATAAAAAAAACACTATAAACAAACATTAAAAACATTATTATGGAGATCTGACAAAAAAAAAATACTTATTCAGGAGATCACGAGAAATAATAAAGAAATCATTTTTCAGAACTCTTTGTTAATATGAGCAGCAAAACAACTTCATTATTCTAGCTAAATAAAGAAGAAGAGAATGCGCTGCATTAAAAAATTTAAAACATTTGCATGAATGTGCTATCTCCATTATGAGCGCTAGTCTTACCAGACCGAGCGCTTCCGTCTCGTAATTGATTGAGAGCATGCATGGAACTTTGTGAGTCGGAATTGTGTACACATGATCGGAATTTACGAGAACGGATTTTGTTGTCAGAAAATTTGAAATCCAGATCTCAAATTTTGTTTGCCAAAAATTCCAACAGAAAATGTTCGATGGAGCCTACACACAGTTGGAATTTCTGACAACAAGCTCCTATCGAACATTTCCCGTCGGAAAATCCGACTGTGTGTACGCGGCATTAGAGATCATGGGATAAGACCCAGTTCTTAAATTATTGCTTACATGGCTCAACCCTGTGGACTCACTCAGTTTCACTAACCCAAATGTGAAGCACACCAAACACATCTGGGATACAGTTAAGTGCGCTGAGAACTTAAAACCTCTGCATAAACCCTTAATGGCCATAACAGATAATCCTGCTTTTTTACTCACCTTCCAGAGTACTGATAGTTTCTGAATTTGGGCAATGCGATGAGCCACACAGGTGCATAAGCTAATCTTTGCAAATGTTCTTCTCGTTCAAAGGTGTTTATTGAAAGATCAACATATGGTAACAAGTATAATGTATCAATTAAAGGTATTTTTGTAGTTACATGTAAAATAAAGAAGCAGGTTATGGCATTGTATTCATATAACACACAGATGGTAAAATGAATGTTAGATAAGTTCCTTTTTATCAAAATTATACAGAGTTTTCAGACTGTTTCAATATTAGCTTATATTAAAGCGGTAGTAAACCCGCTGATTTTTTTTTTCTTTCCCTACACCTGCAAAGGAAAAGGCATAATGAGCTAGTATGCACCACATACTAGCTCATTATGAGATACTTACCTTAGAACGAGGCGCCAGCATCTCACCCGGTCCACGCCGAGGGAGCTGACATTTCCCCTCGGCGTGTCTTCCGGGTATCATGGCTCCTAAAGTGGCCGGAGCCGTGATGTCGTCACTCCCGCGCCTGCGCGTGGGAGACTTCTTTCCGGCAAGGTCCGGAGTTTGCCGGGCTTTCAGCCGAGAATCCCCTGTGCGCATGTGCCACTGCAGTCAGCGGCTCATTGCGGGGGAAATATCTCCTAAACCGTACAGGTTTAGAAGATATTTTTTTTACCTACAGGTAAGCCTTATTATAGGCTTACCTGTAGGTAAAAGTTTTAAAAATAGGTATACAACCACTTTAATATTTAGAGGATCATTATCAGTTAATGAAAAAAAATTAGGTATATTTGTGTCTGAGTTCGTATGTGTGTTAAACATTTGAATAAAGTATATGTATCAAACTACTGAGTGTGATATTTTAAATATATGCAATATCACCTGTTGCTGTTAGGTACCTTATGAAATGATAATAAGAGAGAAATAAGGAAGAGAAGAAAAAAAAAGAAAGAAAATAAGGGTAAGGAAAGGTGGGGGGGGGGGCAGAGGGCATGGGGTGTTCCGGAGGCATAATCTATTCCTTTTTTTTTTTTTTTAGCTACTTCAGCGTTTACAATGAGAGGGTTTAAATCACCATATATAGGTCATTCTTTCCATCTCGATGGCGTCAGATCACAGTAGCAAGATATAATATTCTTGTTTTCCATTTTAAGAAATCTTTATTTTTGACACTCTCAACAAGAAAAAAAAGTAAGCCCTCCACTGCCCCTAAACCCAATTAACATCTTAAATACCCGTATCCCGCCTCCCCCCCCCCAACTTACCCCCCCGTCCCGAAGTCATGCTTCCACTAATACATGCTTTCTTTATATAAACTTCTCTGCAAACTTCCCAGTTTTTTTAAAGGATAGCCATTTCGCCCATTTTGTTCCCTCCCGATCTTCATCTATCTCCATCGAAGAGTCTTCAGCATTACCTGCCTCTAAGGTATAAATTTCATTAACCCTAATTAGCCAATCACGAATGCTTGGGCCTTCCAACTCTTGCCATTTTTTTGGTATTAAATTTTTTTCCGCATTTAGGAGAACTGGAGTTAGAGAGGCGTTATACTTGCCAGTCTGACCTTCGGTCCCATGGAACAAGCATACCCAAGGGTCTTCCCTGATCTCAGTACCCGTTATCTCTTGTATTGTCTTAAGTACCTCCTGCCAGAATCTTTTAATAATTGGGCATTCCCACCAAAGGTGGGCCATTGTTCCCCTGGTGGAACATCCCCTCCAACAGTTTCCAGAGGTTTCTGGTTGCATCTTATTCACTCTATCTGGCGTCATGTACCATCTGGCCAGGCACTTAAAATTAGACTCCATCGTTCTCACATCTACTGCCAATTTATGTGTTGCATTAAAAATAATCTCCCAAGTCACATCACTAGGTATGGGGCCCAGCTCGGATTCCCATTTATTACAATATAGCGGTTTCGCACCTTCCCCCCTCATTCCGCACTATTTTATATAATTCTTTAGTTTTCTTTGTGATTCTGCTCTTCAAAAACAGTTTCTTCATAGGTCTAAGATTCTCCTTATCTCTAATTGGGCCGGGGAGACTTTTAATAAAGATCGCAAGCTGATTATACCACCATATGTCAATATTCATTAGGTCCTTGAGTAAGGTTAACTCCTGAAAAGTGACAATTTTACCATTTTTTGTAATATCCAACAATTGTGTCTCATGCTTTCTTATCCAGTTCCCTTCCACTTCCCTCAACCCAGGCGGAAAAAACTAATTTTCCTTTAAATAAATAAGTGGTGAATTAAATTCCCATACCTTTTGTTTGTGTAGCTGATCCCAAGTCCTAAAAGTGTAACGTGTTATAATATGTGCATTCGGACCTAATTTCCTGAAGTGTGGTGGATACCAAATTAGTTGGTGTATTTTTGCATTGCTCATATCTCTTTCTAATTTCACCCATCTTTTTTCTATCGGTTCCTTACCCCATTCTAACATTCGTGATAGTACTATCGCTCTGTGGTATTTTTTAAAGTCTGGAAGAGCCAGACCACCCTGTGTTTTATCCCTACTCAGGACCTTATAGGCAATCCGTGGCTTCTTATTCTTCCATATAAATTTAGAAATAATATTGTTCAGGGCCCTGAAAAAGGACTGTGCTAGCGGGATTGGGAGTAACTGCCTTTTATATAAAATCTTCGGAGCCAGGGTCATCTTGACGGTATTGACTCGACCCAGCCAGGACATCGGGAGATGCATACTTTTTCTTGTTTCCTGCTTAATCTCATCAAGGAGGGGTATAAAGTTTAAGCGGTATAATTTCTTAAGAGAGTTTGCTAATGCTACTCCTAGGTAACCTATTTTTTTACACCACAGGAATTGGAAATTTTCCTTGAGTTTAATTACCTCTCGTCCATCGATATTGATGTTTAGAGCCGCCGATTTACTAAGGTTGACCTTGTAATTTGAGAGCTCCCCATATCTCCTCAAAGTAGCCAGAAAATTAGGGAGTGAGATCCTTGGATTAATGATGTAAAACAATACATCATCGGCGAACGCCGAGAGCTTGTGTGTATCTCCCTCCACCACGCATCCGCATATATCTGGATTTTTCCGGATCACCGCTAGTAGGGGTTCCAGAGTTAGGACAAACAAAAGAGGGGACAGGGGACATCCCTGCCTAGTTCCGTTTTCCATCCTAAACTCTGTCGATAATGTACCGTTCACCTTAACAAATGCTGATGGGGATTTATACAGTGCCTTAATCCAGTTCAGCATGGTGTCGCCCAAACCGATTGCCCTCAACGTCCTCATCATGAACCCCCAGTCTACTCTGTCGAAGGCTTTCTCTGCATCCATCGACAGAAGCAGACTGGGGGTCCCCCTTGTTTTCATCGCGTCCATGACCAAGAGTGACCTAACACCGTTATCCCTCCCCTCTCTCCCTGGAATAAAACCCGTCTGGTCTGGATGGATCCAATACGTCATTTTTTCCCTCAGTCTACTGGCTAATACCTTGGCGTATAATTTAGTATCAGCATTGAGCAAAGCAATCGGCCTATAGCTCGAACACAGTGAGCTATCTTTCTCCTCTTTAGGTATTAAAGTAATTGATGCCGTCAATGCCCCTTCACAGAATTCCTCCTGGCCCCCTATCTTATTCCATATCTGACAGAGCTTGGGGATCAGGGAATCTTTAAATTTTTTATAAAAATAGGAGGTAAAACTATCTGGCCCTGGACTCTTTCCAGAGGGAGATGTTTTCAGGGCCCTCTCGATCTCCTCTACCGTGATCGGCCCCTCCAATTCTTTTGCCTTGCTGTCCGAGAGGCTTGGTAGGCCTGCCTCTTTTATAAACTCATCTATCATTTCCTCTCTTTCCAGAGTATTTACCCCACCTTGTCTAACCTTGTAGAGGGACGTAAAGTAGCTCTGAAATTCTTCAGCTATGTCTCTGGAAGTGTGTTTAAATACCCCATTTTTATTTTGAATCCTATCTATAAAGTTCATGTCCCCTTTCTTTTTTAAGACTGTTGCCAAATGCTTCCCCACCTTGTTACTCCATCTAAATCTATCTTTTACGTTTTTATTCAACCTGCGTTTGGATTCTAGTTCCATTAGATCTTTTAGCTCTTCTCTTTTAGGAATTAGCTGCAGCAGGAATGAGTTGTGGCCCCCGTTAGCTGATTTATGTAGTTCTTCGAGGTGATATATTTCTTCAATTAGTTCTGCTTTCCTTTTTATGTTCTCTTTTTTCTCCTTAGCTCCTAATGAAATTAATATGCCCCTTATGTATGCTTTTAGCGCCTCCCATAAGACTGATCCAGAAATCTCCCCGGTGTCATTTATCAGAAAGAAACCCTCAATTTCATCCTGTATCTTGCTGTAGACACTTGGATTCTCAATAAGCTTTTCATCCAAATGCCATGAAAATGGTGATTTCCGGTGACCGGGTATCACCACCTTCATCAGGATAGGTGCGTGATCAGATAGTGTGGTGACTCCAATTTTCGTTTCCTTGACATAGTCAAGTAATCTATGGTCTACCATAAAATAATCAAGTCGAGAGTAAGACCCATGTACTGAGGAAAAAAAAGTATAGTCCTTAACCTTCGCGTGCTGTACCCTGCATGCGTCCATCATATGGCAGCTGTGCAATTTCTGACCTATTTTTTTTAAGAGTTTCCTACTCGCTCTCTGTATACCAGCTGTAATATCCAGTACTGGATCTAAGCAAAAATTCAGATCTCCTGCCAAAATCACCTCCCCCGCCCTGAAATCTGATAACTTATTCAAGACGTGTAGCAGGAATTCGATTGGGTTGTTATTTGGGCAGTAGACGTTTACCAGAGTGAGAACCCTTTCTCCCATCCTAACCTTCAAAAAAAGGTAGCGACCTTCCCTATCCTCACACCTCTCCAATAGCGCAAACCTAGTCCTTTTTGAGAACCCGAATGCCACCCCTTTGGCCCTCTTGATAGGTGAATCGCTATAGAACCAATTGGGAAAGCACTTGGAAAATAATCTGATATGTGAGTCCTGTGAGAGATTTGTCTCTTGGAGAAACACTACATCTGCCTTGAGTTGTTCTAGTTCTCTTAATACTTTATGCTGCTTAAAGGGGGAATTCAGCCCTTTAACATTGTAAGTAATACTTGTGAACTCTGTCATTTGGTTTTTAAATGAAACTGCTCAATAGGGACGCATATTGTTCTTTGAACCCTTATACATAGTTTCTGCCGGACCCAATCCACCCTCCTCCCCCCCCAAAATCCCCTCCTCCCCAGTCCCCCCCTACCCCCCACTCGGCCCCAACCCCCCCCAATCCCCACCCCAAGCCCCACCCGCTATCCCCCCTCTCCCTACCTGCCTAAACCTGGCAGCAAGCCCGCAGCAGAGAAACACCATGTCTCTCAGCATGCGACCGGCCAGACCATTGGGGTGTGACTGACGATGGATCGCCCTGCTCCCCCCCATTGAATGAAAGAAAGGGGGAGGAACATAGCGAGCGGGCAACCAGGGGGCCGCCATTCTCCCCCACACAAGGCACCCCTTCCCCTCCCGAAGCCTCCCCCATCCCCACCCCCCCCCCACTATTTCAGGATCTCTGATCTATTTCCTTTCTCCACTAACTTTTAGGCGTCTGACCGCAAGCTGGATCATCTTCCTAGTAGTTAAACAAAACTGGAACAGGGATACCAAGATCATTACAAAAGTCTTGCAGATTATCTATATGTTTCAGTCTGATTGTTCTACCCGCTTTCACTACGTTCAGTGAAGTTGGGAAGCCCCAGCTGTATTTCATATTTGCCTTCCTCAATTCTTCCAGGAGGGGTCTTAACTGCCTTCTCCAGGCCAGGGTCCCTGCCGAAATATCAGCAAAGAACTGGATTTCTGCCCCTTCAAATGTTATGGGCTGTACCTTCCTGAGATTACTCCAAATTCTTGCTTTGTCTTCATAGTGATGAAACCTAATAATTACGTCTCTAGGTTTATCTTCGCTGACAGTTGGAGGTTTCCTTAACCTATGAACCCTACCAATCTTCAGCTCTTCGTTAGGGCCTCTGTCTAAGATTGGATTGAAGATGGCTTTCATTTTAGAGGGCAGGTCTTTGCCCTGTTGTTCTGGCAGGGCACGCAACCTCAGATTTTGTCTGCGACTTTGGTTTTCTTGCTCTTCTAATTTATAAAGAGTGTCTCGCTGGGCCAGCTGCAGATCCTTTACTTGTTGTTTTAGGATGGCTATTTCTCTATTCTGTTTTTCTGAGGCTTCAGCAAGTGGCCCATATCAGTTCTAACATTGTAGATTTCTGTTTTAATTACAGTTTCCAGTTTAGCGAACATCTCCAGGAGTTCAGATTTTGTTAATGGTGCTTCCTTGGTGCTGTCTTCCACCGTACAGGGGGCTTCACATTCCTCCCCGGGTGTACCCCCGTGAGCCCCTTGGTTACTCCTTGTTTCCTTCTTCTTGTCCTTTCCACTGTTTACTTTCTTGAGCTGGATTTTTGGGACTTCCCTGATTTGTCTCCTTCAGGTACTTCTGGATATAACTAGAATTTAAACTCTCTCTCGATTGCTTCCCTCCGCGCTTCTTTGAGGGTGCTCTCTCATTTTCACTGTCGCTCTATCCCCTCTTCTCTCTCTCCCCGCCCGCCAAATCTGGACGCTTCTCTGTCGCTTGTCCTCACCACGTTCTGTGCCTCCCCACCGGCCTTTGACACTGAATCCTGCTAGACCCAGCGGTCTGTGGTTCACTCTAGATCATAGGTGGGCCAGTGCTTTAAACTTGAGTAATATCACTACCATCAACGCTATCGGCACTTATACTCCAGTTCATCAATAAACACAGGCGGCGAGAGGAAGGAGAAAAAGGAGAGAGAGGGGAAAAACAAAAACAAAAAACAAAAGGAGGGAAACCATATGCAATAAAGCCGTCCACTTTTTTTTTCTCAATCCTTGTAATCCTTTAGAAGCAGCAGAGTTTTGCATTTAATAAAACATCTCATAGCACCATCTCTTCCTTGCTTTCTTTAAGACATTGATCTATACAATAGCCCAGAAAACACTTCTCCCATAGTAGTTTCAGATGTTACATTTCTTTTATTAAGCCTATTCCCACTCCACAGTTATCCACAGTAAATAATGCATTACCTGCCTGTCTTCACAGGGGTTCCCTCTGAGGCTCTTCAACCTGCTTCTACTTCAGGAAGGTCCTGACATCGCTGGGTGGCTGTAGGTAATCCTCTTGTGGGCTGCTATAACTCACCCTGCTTCTGAGGTGCACTATGCTCGAAATGATGTTGGAGTCATAGTCCGAATTCAGTCCTTAGGGGGCTTGTAGTTTTATCGGTGGGTGGGGGGTGGGGGACAGTCCGGAGGCACTCATGGGGGGATGGCTCAGACCCAGCGTAGATCCGGTGGGCAAATGGGGAGCGGGAGGGTGAGCTGCCTCCTGTGTCCTGGGGACCCGGGATCTGCTGACAGAAGCCACAGCCGCTGCTCTACTTACGGCTCCAGCGGGCTGTCAGTTCTTCCTCTCGTAGGCAGCTACCGTTCGCATCCTGAGCTGCTATGCCGCCTGCTTCCTCGGCTCCGTCATCAGGCCCCTCCCCCGCTACGTGTGCGTCACATCACGCACCTGGCCCTGCTGCTAATCTGATCGGCATAATCTATTCTTATAGTTGTATCATTGTTGCATATAAAAATGTTGTTACCATCACTGGAGTACCTGGTGGTCAAAGTTTATAGGTAATTAATGTGTGGTCCATGGTTTCCATAGACCTTCATATCCTTTCAGATTTTCTCTATCTAGGGCTTCCATTTTTGCATGCAACAATGACCGATTCATTCTGTGCTTGGTTTCTGCTATGTTTAGTAAGGGAGTTTTCCATGCTTTAGTTATTGTCTGTTTAGCGGCCATCATAAGTTGTATGAATAGCTTGAATTGTTTACAAGGCATGTAATCAGGTTTTATATTTAAAAGGGCAATTTCTGGATCTGGTATTATTGCTAATTCAAACATTTCTGAAGCGAGTAAAAAAACCTTTTTCCAGAATTTCTTTATAATAGAACAATTCCACCACATGTGTATATATGTTTATATGTATAAAAGATTTGATATTGGACCAGATTGCAGACCATTCTCTTTTATCGGAAGGGATGCAAAGAAGCTGGTGGCTCTACCCTACGCGTTTCATCACTAAGACGTCATCTGGTGCGGCCTTAGTGACGAAACGCATAGGGTAGAGCTACCAGTGTCTTTGCATCACTTCCGGTTTTGAACCGTGGAACGCAAACCGTCCCAGCTTCCTGTATTTCACAGCTCTATATTACTGCATTATATGTGAGTATGTTTCCACTTTTATACAATAAATTTCACCTTTTAAAACAGTAATACACTACGGAGATGTCTCTTTTCTGTGGGAGTTACAAAGGGAAAGCTAAAGGAGATCCTTACATCTTATACCGCAAGCATGGAAACAAACAGCTGACAGAGGAAAAAGTATTTTGTTTGCTACACAGTGGCAGATACTGTGAAAGCGCAATACCCCTGCGTGGGGTGAATGATTCCGGTGAGTGCATTACCTATAGGGCACCCATAAGAAGCACTGAGCACAGTTTTGAAGAGCACCTGTCACTTTTTATAATTTTTATATTTGTATTTTTTCATTGATTTTTGCATCTTGCTTTAAAACGAAATATGGACTATTTTTGAACACAGCATATATTACATAAGCCTGTTGCAATTGATACATGGGAGTATCACTCAGGCACGTATTTAACCACTTGCTGACCGCCGCATGTGCATTTACGTTGGCAGAATGTCACGGCTGGGCAAGTGGGCATACAGGTATGTACCTTTGAATTTGCCTGCCGCAAGCTCCGTGAGTAAGATCGCGGGTCCCGCGGACTCGATGTCCATGGGGATACCCGCGATCGTCTCACGGAGCTGAAGATCGGGGAGATGCTAATGTAAACAAGCATCTCCCCATTCTGCCTAGTGACCCTGTCACTGATCATAGCTCCCTGTGATCGGGAGCTATGATCAGTGATGTGTCACACGTAGCCACGCCCCCTAACATTTAGAATCACTCCCTAGGACACACTTAACCCCTTCACTGTCAGTGTCATTTTTACAGTGATCAGTGCAATTTATTAGCACTGATCGCTGTAAAAATGACAATGGTCCCAAAAATGTGTCAAAATTGTCCGATGTGTCCGCCATAATGTCGCAGTCACAATAAAAATAACAGATCGCCGCCATTACTAGTAAAAAAAAATTAATAATAAAAATGCCATAAAACTAACCCCTATTTTGTAGACGCTATAACTTTTGCGCAAACCAATCAATAAACGCTTATAGCGATTTTTTTTACCAAAAATATGTAGACGAATACGTATCGGCCCAAACTGAGGAAAAAAAATAGTTTTTTTATATATTTTTTGGGAATATTTATTATAGCAAAAAGTAAAAATTAATATGTTTTTTTCAAAATTGTCGCTCTATTTTTGTTTATAGCGCAAGCAATAAAAACTGCAGAGGTGATCAAATACCACCAAAAGAAAGCTCTATTTGTGGGAAAAAAAAGGACGTCAATTTTGTTTGGGAGCCACGTCGCACGACCGCGCAATTGTCAGTTAAAGCGATGCAGTGCCGAATCGCAAAATGTGCTCTCGTCTTTGGCCAATCAAATGGTCCGGGGCTTAAGTGGTTAAAGGGCACTAGTTACTTTATAAATAAGGTTTCTTTCATATATATTTCAAGCAAATGCACTGTGGTTCACATACGTATGTTTTTATTTCTTTGTATTTGACATAGAACTTAAGAGCCACACTGAGGTTACATTTAATAGAATTATTGTCAATTTAAATAGAAGTACACCAGATCAGTGGCGGAACTACCGCCATAGCGACACACGCGGCCGCTATGGGGCCCGCAGCTGTTAGGGGCCCCCCGGACCGGTGACAGGCGGCTCCGCGGGTGACAGCGGGTGGCTTTGCGGGCCCGCGGGTGAGAGCGGGCGGCTCCGCGGGTGACAGCGGGCGGCTTTGCGGGCCCGCGGGTGACAGCGGGCGGCTCCGCGGGTGACAGCGGGCGGCTTTGCGGGCCCCCGGGTGAGAGTGGGCGGCTCTGCGGGTCCGCGGTGAGAGCGTGGGCGGCTCCGAGGGCTGTCAGGCGGTGAGTCAGCTGGGCGGCTCGGCTCGTGTATGAGCAGGCTGGCCAATCAGGGAGCTGGCAGCCGGGGGTGCATAGAGATGACATCATCTCTCACCGCCCGGCGCCCTCCCTGCATCCCTGCAGTGCAGTGCAGTTTTCCCCCCTCACTGTGCAGGCAGCCTCGGGAAGCAGAGAGATGACCTTATCTCCCTGCTGCCTGACTCTGGGACACAGCATGAAAGTGACACAGGCAGCAAGTGACAATCCGGGACGTGGCAGCAAGTGACAATCCGTAATGTGTGGCAAGTGACCATCCGAGACGTGGCAGCAAGTGACAATCCGTAATGTGTGGCAAGTGACAATCCGGGACGTGGCAAGTGACAATCCGTAATGTGTGGCAGGTGACGTGGCAAGTGACTATCCGTAATGTGTGGCAGGTGACGTGGCAAGTGACTATCCGTAATGTGTGGCAGGTGACGTGGCAAGTGACTATCCGTAATGTGTGGCAGGTGACGTGGCAAGTGACTATCCGTAATGTGTGGCAGGTGAGGTGGCAAGTGACAATCTGTAATGTATGGCAGGTGACGTGGCAAGTGACAACCTGTAACATGTGGCAGGCGACGTGGCAAGTGACAATCCGTAATGTGTGGCAAGTGACAATCCGGGACGTGGCAAGTGACAATCTGTAATGTGTGGCAGGTGACGTAGCAAGTGACAATCCGTAATGTGTGGCAAGTGACAATCCGGGACGTGGCAAGTGACAATCCGTAATGTGTGGCAGGTGACGTGGCAAGTGACAATCCATAACATGTGGCAGGCGACGTGGCAAGTGACAATCCGTAATGTGTAGCAAGTGACAATCCAGAAAGTGGCAAGTGACAATCCGTAATGTGTGGCAGGTGACGTGGCAAGTGACAATCTAATGTGTGGCAAGTGACAATCTGGGACGTGGCAAGTGACAATCAGTAATGTGTGGCAGGTGATGTGGCAAGTGACAATCCGGGACGTGGCAAGTGACAATCCGTAATGTGTAGCAAGTGACAATCCAGAAAGTGGCAAGTGACAATCCGTAATGTGTGGCAGGTGACGTGGCAAGTGACAATCTAATGTGTGGCAAGTGACAATCTGGGATGTGGCAAGTGACAATCAGTAATGTGTGGCAGGTGACGTGGCAAGTGACAATCCAGGACGTGGCAAGTGGACAATCGGCAACATGTGGCAGGTGACATTCTGCAACGTGTGACAAGTGACAATCTACATCTGGTGGCAGGCGACGTGGCAAGTGGACAATCCGCAATGTGTGGCGGGTGATGTGACAAGTGACATTCCGTGACAAGTTGCATCTGGTGGCAGGCGACGGTGTCAAGTGACACGCTCAGGGCTCCCACTGATTCAGCATTATGGTGAGTTGAACTAGTTCATTTTATATAACAGAACAGAAATTGGTTAGAAGGCATGGAGGTCAGCAATGTGTGTCCTTTAGGGGCTGCATACAGTATACTGCATACTTTGTTGTTCATAATTAATATAAGCTGTTGCCTGGGTACTGTGCCACATGGGTGCGGTAATCTGTTGTTCAATGGCATTAGTTCTTTTTTTTTGTGGAGGGGGTGGTTTGCAGGGGGGGGGGGGCGGTTTGCAGGGGGGGGGGGGGGGGGGCCCATACAACATTTTGCTATGGGGCCCTGTGATTTCTAGTTACGCCCCTGCACCAGATTGCTGTACAAGTGCATTGGTCACATGTTTGGTTCACACTAAACACAAGATATTTTTTGTTTTTGTTTCTGTTTTTGGTTTTAATTTTGATATTTATTACATTGGGATTTCTTGAAGGTTAAATAGGGGCATGTGATATTGCACCCCAGAACAGCACCATTTCTACCTTTCCCATTCATACATTTACCTTTTACATTCCACTCAGGTGGCTGTACTGGTAGAGGCAGCAGTTCTCTTCCTTGTCTATTTCTCCATAAGTGCGGGACCCCAGACACTTTCCTGTATACATTAATAGTTGCTATGAGTCCCCATTATATTCTTTTATGGAAAATCACTAGTACACTTTAGTTTATGTGATGCTATTACCTTTATAGAATATGAAACTCTGTATTTGCACCTTGTGACTATGAAAACTCATTAAATTATTGAACCATAAAAAAGGCCCTATCAACATAAAATAAAAATCAAGAAACACACAAAAGAAATGAAATCCCCAAAATAATAATCTCAAAAACAGAAGCCTGTTTTGATTTAAGAAAAAAAAAACAATTTAAACTAAAATAAATGCCTAGTAAATACAACATTTAAAAAAGTCCCTGACCACCGCCCCCCCCCCCCCCCCCCCACACACACAAAAAAATAAAATAAAATTAAACCCCCAAAATAACTCCATGAAACAAAAGCCCATTTTTTTTTTTTAATTGGAAGCCTTGCATTACAATCAAAAAAAAAAAAAAAAAGTTTGTTTTGAGTGCGGCAGCAGCTAAAATTGACTTACCTTAGATCAAGAACATAATAAAATTAAAGAAAAAACAATTATTAAGGACAAACAAGCAACAAAGGGGTTGATTTCCCAAAAAGCTACCAATTATGAAGTTCCCTAACTGACAGAAATCTCTGGCTATGCAGTTTTTCAGCTTTGCCTATCCTTTTCCTAAAGCAGCTTCCAGTACACTGACACTTTTTTTATAGTGAGGGGGCTGATCCATCTCAAGTCCCTCACTGCCCTCCTAATTCTGATGGTGATAGTTGAAAGGATAATAGCAGTGCATTATGGTTTTAAAAAATTCTCCCAGGTGAATCTGCATATACATTTACTGCGGCCATGAATTTCAAACATGCAGGATTCACCTCAAACCCATGGTAGCAATAAACCCAAATCTTACAATTGTTTTGAAAACTGTAAAATTGTAATATTTTATGCAGAGGGTATACATTTGATAATATACTTGTTTCTAAAACAGTAATCAATACATGAGCTTGTTTGTTAACAATAGTTATAACTTCTTATATCATATGAAAAACACAATATCCATAAAAATGTGAATGATATTTGCTATATATTTATTGGCTTTACATATAATTGACAGCTAAATTCTGTATATTTTTATAAAGTTTGACAGTGACATATGAAGGTACTCAGTACCTAGAAGGAATATTTGTTATGTTTTATGTCTCAAGAATAGTAAGGCAGGAGGCGCATGCATGGCAGCTTCCAAGATGGCTGCGACCTTCTAGAGCTCTGCGCCACTTTGGTCCACTAAAGTTCTCCACAGCCGCCAGGACGCCTGCCCCAGCACCGCTCCATGACACATCAGCTGGGGATCATACCGTGAATGCTCCGATGACCACAGCTTTGGTCCGGAGAGACCTCTCCTGCCAGCTAAATTCTGCCACTGGCCCGCTTAAAATGGCGGCCACCGCTCCATGAGGGAGAAACACTGACACTGAGGCAGATGAATCCATAGCCGACCAGGATACAGCTCCTCCATCCACGCCAGGCACAGTGAGTTTCCCGCACATGGTGGCACCCTCCCCCACATCCACTGAATCGCTGTCAGTGGAGGTAGATGGATGGACTCCTGATGGCACCTATGAATGACCCTTTAGCAGGCCTAACTACTTGTGGGGGGGATAACTGTAACGCCTCTCTAGTACCCACTGACTTTCCTTCTATGATGACAGCCTTCTCCCAGATGCTGTCTAGAAATCTAGCTCTAAACGAAGCCCAAATCGCCTCATCCATGCACGCAGACCTGCAGCAGCTGGGTATGAGGATTGAAGTCATTGAAAAAAAGGCTGATCAATCTGTAGCCAGAATCAATCGAAATTCTATCAGAATACAAGACATACAGGACCAACTAGAGACCGCTATATCTAAGATCAATGACCTGGAGAATAGGTCCAGACGTTATAACTTCAGGAAAAGGGAACTCCCTGAATCTGTAAAAGATGTCCAGCCAGCAGTTAAGGCTCTCATCACAGGTCTCATTCCAGACATTTCTGAACACCGTCTGGAACTTGACAGAGCTCACAGAGCCTTACAGCCCCCCTTTTTGATGAATAAATAATGATATTTGAAGCGCTTCAAATATCATTATTTATTCTTTTTAAGTGACTCTGAAAACACTCTCTTTTGATAGCAGCCTCACTTGGTTTTATGTGTAATTATCAGCTATTTAGCATCACAGCGCTTTGTGTTTTAAATATATTCTCCCCCCTTTTTGATGGCCTCCCCAGGGACATTATAGTCAAGCCTCATTTTTACTCTGTCAAAGAGGAAGTGATGAGAAGATCGAGAACGGCTGATGCCCTCACGGCACAGGGTCATACAGTCCTGGTCTTTGCCGACCTCTCACCGTACACGGTACAGAAGCGAAGATCACTTAAACCACTCCTCCAAGTCCTACAACAGAAAGAGATAACCTACAGATCCCTCTCCGCCTGAACTTTTCTATTGCAATAAAGGCTTTGGATTCTCGTCTTTTGTGGAGGGCGAGTGCCTATTGCTCCACCTGGGCCTGATCTCACAAGAGCTCCAACCACCTCCACTCAATAAGGGACCCTTCTCGTCATCAAAATGTCTACCTCCAGCAATCCCCCTGCAACCCACCTGGCTGACACAGCACCCCAAGAGGTCCAAGGAGTCACTACCGCCATGAATTGACTGCACGGTCTACCAAACCAGGGCCCTGGTTTGTGTCTTTTTATCCACATGCACCGGTTTTTGCTCCATTCCGTTCCAATAGATGACAGGACACTCCTGGTCCTCTACTCTCCCCTTCTTTCTTACTCTCTCTTTTCTCTCACTTTCAGGGACACCTGTTCCTACTTTTCTCTATATATTCTCTCTGCTTAAAGAGGTTTTTGGTTATGAGGGGGGGACATCACACCCAACACATGGAAAGCAGAAAACGCTCCAAGTTGACTAGTCTGTTCATGTAAGAAATTCTGTTTCTGTACCATCATTCCAGATTAAACCTTTAAATTCATGCTACTGTGGCAGCCCTGACTAGCGATGCAGTCAGCCTGCCGTGGGGTTAGAGATGGGGGGGCGGGCATGGGGCCCAGGAGGGAGTAGGCACATCCACAGTGAGCTCCCATAGGGGTGGTGTGCTGGGTCGCTCCCAGGGCGGGTGACTGTCTCCCCTGAGCACCCCCATGCATCTTTGGTCAGGAGATAATAGGACAATCTTACAGAGACGGGGATATTTATTTATTCACTTCACTAAGTGACCCTAAGGTGCCAGATTGATTGATCAAAGTTGATTTCTAATCTATGGATAACGGTCAATATCAGCTGCCATACACAGTAATGTCTGTAACTTTTACTTTCTAAGATTGTAGGCCAAAGACTGTCTACATATGTTTTTTTTCTTTTTCCAAAACTTAATAAACATATTGAAAATTAAAGAATAGTAAGGCAAGGATTTAACCTCATGATATTAGTGGAATATTAGATGGCATTAGCACGGCATTCTTGTCAAATACCTGTAGATTCATCCAAAACATTTCCAAGTTGACCTATGAGCAAACTAAATAAGCTCTTCAGCCACTGGTTCAGTGCATGAAGAATTCTTGTCAATCACTTCAAGGTAACCTTTGATGGTAATCGCATGGTTTTGTTGATGAACAAAGTGTGATCAGAAACAGTTGTGATCACATGGCTTTGGAATCAACAAAGCCATTTGATCGATCACCAGGGCAAAGTGGGTATGGTAATCACATTGCTGACTATCACAAACTTGATCACATGGCTTTTTTATTATCCAAACGCATGATAATCAGATAAGAAAAGACATGATGATCAAATGGCTTTTTTATCAACAAAGCCATGTGATCACCAGGTCAGCCATGTCACATCGTAATGGGTGCTTAAATGTGTGTTCCCAGCTTTAAAGTGGTTGTAAAGGCTGAAGGTTTTTTACCTTCATGCATTCTATGTATGAAGGTAAAAAAAAAAACTGTGTGCTGCTCCCCCCAAGTTCCTCCCCTCTCGATTCAGCAATGTCCACGGGAGCCTCGGCTGTCCCGGGTCTCTCTTTCCTCATTGGCTGAGACACAGCCAGTGAGCTAATGGGGGGAGAGTGGGGGGCAGGGCCGAGCCGCGGCCCTATGTGTCTTATGCATAGAGTGGGGCTCGAGAGCGAGCATGCACCAAATCCTCCATAGCAAGCAGCTTGCTATTGGGGCCACTGGTCAAGGGACATGAGCCAGGAGTGCTGGTGAACCTGAGAAGAGGAGAATCGGGCTGCTCTATGCAAAACCATTGTACAGAGGTAATTATGACATGTTTGTTTTTTCTTTTTTCTTTTTAAACCAAACCTTTAATATAACTTTAAGGTGGAATACATACATTATACAAACAGGAAATTGCAAATTTTTCTGCAAATTTTTTTTTTCCAAAATCACTGTGATTGTTCTTAGTATTAAAAATACTGAAGGCAGAGACAACCAGACAACCACCATTTTCAGAAAGATGTCAAAAATAGCATGCTATACTATTTCTTTAGCAGTCTGTACTCACAGCTGTCCCCCTTTTGTCAACTATTTCTTTAGCACAGGCGTCCTTAAATTACCTAGAGGGCAATACCTTATGACATAATTAAATACCAATGTGTGTGAATTTTTTTTCTTAGGCTTGTTTTTACGAGCTTTAGTTTCAGCAGTTTGTCCATATGGGTTTTCCAGCCTGTTTTTTTTTGAGAGAGTTGGAATACTAGAATGAAAACAGAACTTGCATTCCAATACCTATCCCCCAAAAACGTTACCCTTTATACAGTATCTCACAAAAGTGAGTACACTGCGCTCTGAGCACACCCAGTTGTGTGACAATAGCGAATAAATATTTCCTAACGCCACACTGATCCTCCTCCCAGCCAATCAGGAAGCGGGTCTTGAGACCCGTCATCCAATTGGCTGAGAGGACAGGCGATCCTATTGGATGCCTAGGAGGAGGAGGGAGGAGACGCACGACGAAAGCCGCCATGATGCAGAAGAGTAGGAGAGGACACAGGAGCCACTGTCCACCGCCTGCCACCTATAGGAGCCCGCAACCCGCCTGCTGCCCGCCCACAACCTAAATGGGGTAAGTGCCAGGCTTGATGACCAACCGGAAGGGGGGTGGGGGTGCGAGTGACCCAACCACCGACTGACCTACCTAGAGCGGGCAGTGTGCCGCCGGAAGACTGGGGGGTAGTTGTTTGCCACCCCCCAAAAAAAAGCACTAACCGCCACTGCTCTAACCTCAAACAAATAAGCAGCTCAGGATAGTTAGAGAAAAATCCTTATATGAATACTTGTTCTGGGTTAGTGGCACAATGTATGTAGATTAGAGACTTATTAGGACAGCCATGTCATTGACCTTTTCATAACTGCTGTCTCATGGCAGGTTTTCTTTTAACAACTTGTTTTGAAAAAGTATAAATTGGGTAAATATTCATGCTTTTGGAAAACTAAAAACCTTTTTTTTCATTGTACTAGATATTGTTTCATTGTACACAACTTTCTCACAGAAAAAGATAACAGTCCTCAAAAAATGTGTCTAATTCTCAGCTGGCAACATTGACCCTAGACTGTCATTACATTTGTCTTAAGTGCTTCTTATTGTGACCATTACCGCAATCTGCAGAGTAAATTAGGTTGACTGCTCTTTGAAAACTACAGATTGTTTCATTTTTGGTGCCTAGTCAGTAAAACTGAGATCGATAAACCTGCACACTATCTCTTCTATTTGATTCTAGAGAAGAACCTAGAAACAAAGTGAATGGTAAAATGATATTGTCATTTGTCTGCTTAAATTGAAAACCTAATTTGGTCAACAGTAAATTAATTGGCCTTTTGATATTTGCTATGAGATATCAGAAACCTTTTGTGTCAGACATTTACTGTGTACCATACAGTACTAGGATGTTATGGGTGTTTTTAAATTTACACTAAAGAAATAAAACATATATTTTGTTTTCTTATTTTTTTTCTTTTATCTAAAAAAAAATAAATAAATAAAAATCTCATAGACATATGTGGGTGCATGTTTGTATGCACATACAGTGCCTTGAAAAAGTATTCATACCCCCTGAATTTTTTCACGTTTTGTCATGTTACAGCCAAAAAAGTAAATGGGATTTTATGTGACAGACTAACACAAAGTGGCACATAATTGTGATGTGGAAGAAAAATTATAAATGGTTTTCAATTTTTTTTACAAATAAATACCTGAAAAGTGTGGCATGCATTTATATTCAGCCCCCCTGAATTTATACTTTGTAGAACCACCTTTCGCTGCAATTACAACTGCAAGTCTTTTTGGGTATGTCTCTACCAACATTGCACATCTAGAGAGTGAAATTTTTGCCCATTCTTCTATACAAAATAGCTCAAGCTCTGTCAGATTGGATAGAAATGGGTCTGTCAACAGCAATTTTCAAGTCTTGCCACAGATTCTCAGTTGGATTTAGGCCTGGACTTTGACTGGGCCATTCTAAACACGTGAATATTCTTTGATCTAAACCATTCCATTGTAGTTCTGGCTGCATGTTTAGGGTTTTTGTCCTCCTGGGAGGTGAACCTCTGCCCCAGTCTCAAGTCTTTTGCAGACTCTAATGCCGAGTACACACGAGCGGACTTACCAACGGGCTAAACTCCGTCGGCATTTCCGACGGAAAGATTTAGAACATGTTCTATATCTGAGTCCGTCGGAAATGCCGACAGAAAAAGTTTGATGGGGCATACACACGGTCGGAATGTCTGACTAAAAGCTCCCATCGGACTTTTTCTGTTGGGAAGTCCAGCCGTGTATACACGGCATAGCAGGTTTTCATCTAAGATTGCCCTGTATTTGGCTCCATCCATCTTTCCATCAACTCTGACAAGTTTCCCTGTCCCCACTGAAGAAAATCATCCCCACAACATGATGCTGCCACCACCATGTTTCACGGTGGGGATGGTGTGTTCAGGATGATGTGCAGTGTTAGTTTTCTGCCACACATAGCATTTTGCTTTTATCTCAAACAGTTCAATTTTGGGCTGATCTGACAAGAGCACCTTCTTCCACATGTTTGCTGTGCCCCGCCCACCCCACATGGCTTCTCGCAAATTGCAAATGGGACTTCTTATGGCTTTCTTTCAACAATGGCTTTCTTCTTGTCACTCTCCCATAAAAGGCCAGATTTGTGGAGTGCACGACTAATGCCCCGTACACACGATCGGACATTGATCGGACATTCCGACAACAAAATCCATGGATTTTTTTCCGACGGATGTTGGCTCAAACTTGTTTTGCGTACACGCGGTCGCACAAAGTTGTCGGAATTCCGATCGCCAAGAATGCGGTGACGTACACCATGTACGACGAGACTAGAAAAGGCCAGTTCAGAACCAAGCGTGGCACCCTTTGGGCTCCTTTTGGTAATCTTGTGTTAGTAAAAGTTTGGTGAGAGACGATTCACGCTTTTTCAGACTCGTGGTTTTCAGATCGTTTTCTGCTGTTCAGTTTGTGCTTGTGGGTTTGTATCTGCTCTTCAGTGCATGCAGCGAGTACCATTGACTTGTCATTGTGTTCTTGTTCGTTCGTTACTGTTTTTCAGGTCGCTCTTCACAGGCCTTGCTGTTCTTCAGTGCGTTCTGTTACTTTGTTCTGAGCAGCCAACCGTTTTCTAGCCATGTTGCGTATACATACTCCTCGTAGAGTTCGTGCTGTGCGGGGGCTTGGTGTTGGGGTCCTGACCTTATCACAAGTCCAGCCCATGAACAGGGTGGGGAGGAGTTCATGGACCAAGAATTGGTTGCTCCAGCGTGACCAGTTCTGTCATATGCCTTTGCTCCGTGAGATCCATGAGAATAATCCTGATGATTTCAGGAACTTTCTCTGGATGACGGTCCCCGTATTTCACCATTTGTTGGCTTTGCTGACCCCCTATATCAGCAGGCAGGATACCTGCATGAGGCAAGCCATCACTCCGGAGCAGAGGTTAGTCGCCACCCTGCGGTACTTGGCGACGGGGAGAAGCCTGCAGGACCTCAAGTTCTCGACAGGCATCTCCCCCCAGGCTCTGGGGATTATTATCCCAGAGACCTGTTCTGCCATCATCCAGGTCCTGCAGAAGGAGTATATTAAGGTAAGATTTTTATCCTTTAATATCACATTTTATTGTATTTAATGTTTAATAATATATTGTATTTCTTTCCTCATTCCCTAATTACCATGATTGTAATATGCTGTGAATGTCCCCTTTGTCCTCATGCATGCGTGACATTTTTGTAATTATTTTTGTTGTCCTTCATATATATTTCCCTTCACTTACCTCCCCAGCATGGTCTCCTACCCCTATATTCACCTCATGTAGTCACTTAACAATGTATTTTATCAGCTCCATAGTAGTGCTTTACACCCCTAAACACCCCTAAAATGTTTTTAAATGTGATTTGTGCTTTAAATTCAGGCAGAGTGCCAGAGGCTTTTTTTGGGGGGTCCCCAAATCATTTGGAACCCTCCCTCCCATCCAACTGCTAAGTCAGCTGATACCAATTCTCTATCTATCCTCAATCATCTATCTGCTGACTTTGCAAAACCCATACACACAATACCCATCTCTTTTGTGGTCAGATGTATGGATGAAGTCCCCAAAGCATGTAGTGCAAGTGCCTGCCTGTATACTTTAAAATGGTAATGTTTAAAATTTTTGTATCCTATTATTATCTTGATAGGTAAGAATGTCCAAATGTGCTAAAATGTGTACAGTGTGTATTTATATCTTTGTATTATGACACTTATTACCTGTCCAGTGGGCTGCCAATAGTGTAACTAAGGAGGGGCTGTTCAAAGTAATACCCATTATTTAGGCATTCATCTCTCAATGAAGTGGAGAGGGTTACCTGTCCAAGAGTCCCCCCCCTATAATGTTAGAAATGGCCCATGAGAGGGGGGGAGGGGGAATATGATCGGTGTACCTTATACTTTGGTCTTTAAAAATTCCCATAAATAAATGTTATCTTGATGTTGGCCAAGAATGTTTGTGTCTAATCTGCTTTCCATGTTTATGTGCAAAAAGACTATTTTTTTTTTGGTTTTACTCCACAGTTTCCTTCTACGCCACAGGAATGGCAGACTGTGGCCTCCCACTTTGCCCAGCGGTGGGACTTTCCTAACTGCGGAGGGGCAATTGATGGGAAACACGTCCACATCGTCCCACCACCCAACTTGGGGTCATACTATTATAATTATAAGGGGTTCAATAGTATTGTGATATTGGCGGTGGTGTGGGCTACTTATGAATTTCTGTATGTGGACGTGGGGAAGAATGGCCGGATGTCCGATGGTGGAGTCATCGCCCAGATAGAGTTCTACAGGCGTCTCCAGAATGGCAGCTTGGACTTGCCACCTCCAGAAGACAATGTGGAAGGACTCCCATTTGTCTTCGTTGTGGATGAAGCCTTTGCTCTGGGGGACCATCTTATGCGGCCATTCCCGATGAGGACCCTCACCCCGGACCAGAGGGTTTTTAATTACCGTCTGGCCAGAGCCAGAAGCGTGGTGGAGAACACTTTTGGAATCATGGCCAGCCGGTTCCGCCTATTTCTTACACCCATACATATGGTGGAGTTTAAACTGAATCATATTATCCTGGCGTGCTGTGTTCTACACTACTTTTTACGGAAACATTCTGCCAACTATGCTGGCTCAGTTGGGCCTGAGGCGGGAATTCAAAATGAACCAACCCTGACGGCGCTTGAAAGTGGCCGTCCTGGCTTGCCCTCCCTGAGTGCCCGTGATGTCCGGCTAAGATACCTTGAATTCTTTGCAGGTAGGGGGGCTATCAATATGCCAGACAATGTGTGAAACCTTTTTTCAAATAAAAAAAAAATTAAGCAAATCTTTGGTGACATTTACTGCTTGTGTTTGTTTTAGCTGACCCTGACAGAAATGTGTTGAGTCCTGAAAATGGCGTGATTGTGTAACCTTACAAAGCACTGTTGGTTGTTATTTACTAAAGGCAAAGACACTTTGCACTGCAAGTGCACTTGAAACTGCACTTGTAGTGCAAAGTAGATTTGCCCTTAGGAAATAACCCCCATTGTCACAGAAAGCAGCAATTAGAGCACCACAAAAGTGATTAACATTCTTGATTAACAATCTTTTTAATACCAGCACAATCACATTTGCATTTAGAAAAGGTTTTTAAAACAAACCAACATGTTTGTTGTATAAAAATTTTTGGGGTCGCATTAGAAAAAGTAGAAATGTCCATTTAAGATAAAACAGGCATGTTTAAAACCAACAAGAAAGACACAAATCTTTAACTTACAAAGTTCACATTTGGTAGAACTTGAAGGCAATATCAGACATGAGTATTTAGAAACTGTGTTTGATATTGCGTTCAGATGGGGTGAAGTCACCCCCAGAAAAGCCAAATTTTGAAGATGCACACAAATAGCCGAATGTCAACATGTGCTAGCTGCCATCATGGGGGATCAAGGGACGTGTTTTGGGGGAGCAACCCCTTCCTCTCAGCTACTTTATTATTGAGGAAGGGGTTGCACCCCCAAAACGCGTCCATTGATCTCCCGTGATGGCAGATAGCACATGTTGACACACTGTGTGCCTCTTCAAAATTTGGCTTTTCTACTATTTGACAAAAAATGTTAAAATTGTAGCACACCAAAAAACAAAGGGATTTGGAGGGGTTTTAAACCCTCCCCAAAACATCAATGATGTTCTTATTTTTTTGAAGAACATCATTGATGTTTTTCTTGATGTTTTCCAAGTCCCTATTACACCCCATGATCTCCCCAATCAGGATCTGTGCACTTTCCGAGGTGAAAGGATCTGGATCCACAACATCATGATCACCTAAAAAGATAGAAACAAAAATAAACATGTATTATAAATATGCCGGAATCCATCTCTTACCTGAGCCTGTGGTCGCAGACACTCACCTGTTGTGGTGCCAATTTCCACCACGCCTTCCTCCTCCTGCTCTTCTTGTCTTGGTTGGAGTTCCCCTTCTTCTAGATTTGGGGGGTCTCTGGTCTCCTCGGATGAGGGGTGTCCTCCGAGTCTTTTCTCCCCTATGTAAAAAAAAATGGTATACTTAGCACACAGATATTTTAGGGAAGAACTATAAATATGAAACATTGCTTGGAAGGGGGGTACAATTGTCTATTTTGGCTGAGTTCCAAGATGTTGCATTTTTAGTGTCCTTTGTCAAGCTTCAATAATTTACCAGTTTTGTACAAGCTTCACAGATGGAGACACCTCTATAGTATCCACTGGAGCACCTGTGTGGGACCCCTAATATAAAAAGGGTGTTCTTGTGTCCCACACTAGTGCTCCAGCGTCCAGATGTCTAAACAGCTACTGAGTGTCCTCTCCTTACACAGAATCTAGTTTGCATTTCATTCTAGTAACAAACCCATCTACACAACCAAATTATTTTCAGACAAGTAGGCCCTAAAAAATGTGGGCAAATGCATATGGCCCAAATAATGGTGTTTTATAGGCCGAAAGAAAATGTTTGATACGAACGAATAATGGGCCCATGAACATGAAAGTTGACATTTTAAACTGGATAACAGTTAAGAAAAGCACATGGAGGAGCACGAACGTAATAAACACAAAAAGAATAGGAACACAGCACAACTACTTACTTTTTTGCAGCACTTTCTGTACTGCTCATGCTCTCTTAATTTTAGGTCCGACCACCGCTTCCTGAGCTGATCTTTCAATCGTCGTACCCCGAAATTCCGGTGCAGACTTTTGACCACTTTTACCATGATCTTGGCCTTTCTGACTTTGGGGTTGGGGTAAGGTCCATACTTTCCATAATAGTCGGCCCTCTTCATTATGTCGACCATCTCCAACATCTCCCCAAAGGACACATTTGATGCCTTATATCGTCTCCTTCTGGATCGGGATGTTTCTGGCTCCGGGCTTTCCTCCTCCTCGTTGGTGTAAATATCAGACACCTGCTCTGACTCTGCCATGTGCTCTTCCCCACTGCGCCGAACGAGAAGGGGTGGGGAATAGACTAGAAAGAACGTCAGGGGCGGGCGGAGTTTCACGCATGCGTAGTGTCTATAAAGCATAACACGCGTGCGTAGTACGTACGATCTGTGAGCGGAGGAAGGAGTAACGGAGGCACCGATCGTGATAACGAAGGTAAGATTTAACATTGGGCCTATACTGCTTCTAGATTGAGGCCTGTATTTGCACAAGTTTAGAAGACTTTAGGCTGACATTAGGGTTTGTCTTGTGTTGTGTCTTGCAGTGAAAATGGATATCTTGAAAGATGAGGACTTTATGGCAATCTTCATTGATATGTTCAGGGAGCTGCCCTGTCTATGGAAGATAAACCACCCTGAATATAAGAACCAAACAAAGAGGAAGGCAGCGCTGGATAAATTGTTGGAATTTGTAAAGACGGTGATCCCCACAGCAGACATCACCTATTTGAAGATCCTAATTGGTGGCCTGAGGAGCACTTATCTAAGGGAGCACAAGAAGGTCCAGGATTCCCAGAGATCCGGAGCTGCAGATGATATTTATGTCCCCAGGCTGTGGTACTATGACAGGCTGCATTTTCTGGCAGGTCAGACTGAACCCAGGCCAGCACTGTCCAGTCTTCCTTCCATGCTTCCTTCCCCCCCCAGCTGAGGCTTCTGATGCCCAACCTGGACCTTCCAGGCAGCAACATGTGGAGGAGCCCAGCTTGAGCCAGGTATAGCATTCTTCTAAATATTTCTGGTTGTCCAATCAATGATCTTAACTAGATGTTAGTTTGGAGTACTAATTTATTATTGTGATTGATGATGCAAAAACTAAAACCATGTCCCTTTTTCATACACAGGGAAGTCTCAGCCAGGAGGTGGCCGGGCCAAGCAGGCTGCCCGATACCCAGGTCCCTCCCCTACACCTTCAAAGACAAAGTGGCAGGAAGAGGAGTAACATGGAGGAGGCAGCCATAGGCCTCTTTTGGGAGGCTACAGAGGCCCTGAGAAGCCCCCACAGTGTGGAGGAGGACTTTGCTTGCATAACTGCCTGCAAAATGCTGCAGATGGAGGAGGGCCAATGACTCCTGTGTGAGTCCTTAATTTTGGAAGCTCTCAATAAGGGGTTGAGGGGCCAAATAACATGTGCTACCCACATTTGTAACCTCACTCATAGTCCTCCTCCTCCTCCAGGTCCTACTACTCCTCCTCCTCCTCCTCCAGGTCCTACTACTCCTCCTCCTCCACCAAGTCCTCCTCCTCCTCCTGCCACATCTCCAACACCAGAGCCACAGCGTGGAAGGAAGCATGGAAAGAAGACCAGAGAGTGATGACCCGGGTTCAGTCTGGTCTGGCAAAAGATGCAGCCTCTTGTAGTACCACAGCCTGGGGACACAGATGTCATCTGCTGCTTTCATGATCTCTGTGTCTTCTGGACCAGACTGCACTCCCTTAGATATGGACTCCTCAGGCCACCAATTTTGATGTTAAATAATTGATGTCTGCCCTGGGGGTCCAAGGCTTCGCCAATTTCTGATGTTTCTCCAGCGTTACCTACCTCTTTGTTTGGTTCTGAGCCCTTAATAAAGGATTTTTTGTTTCAATTATACTTGCCTATGTGTCTTTTCCTTAAAAAAGGACAGTTTGTTTGTGAGGATTCAGGTACATTTCCAAAATACAATGTGAAATTAACAAGGGACACCAACACCAAGCAACCTTCTTGAGATTAAATAATATAAGACATCAACGGTGTTGTGGTAACTTCACACACAAAACACACACAAAAATATTATGGAGTAAAACTTAAAATAAAATAAAACAAAGATCAGCCTTGAAAAAAATACAACCCCCCCCCCCAAAAAAAAAACCCAGCCTTTAAAATAAATAAATAAATAAAACAACAAAAAAGAAATTTTGTCAGATGTGACAAATCAAAATATATTGAGGGAATCACGATAAATAATAAAGAAAGAAGTTTGTGAGAAGTCTGTGTGAATATGACCAGCAAAACTACTTCATTCTTCTCACACTATAAAGATGAAGAGAGTGCGCTGTATTAAACCATTTTTTACATTGCAGCGTGACGAAAGTGCTGTATCCATTGCGAACGCTAATTTTATCAGACCGAGCTGTTCCGTCTCGGAATTTCTTCTAAACATGCGTGGCACTTTGTGCTTCGGAACTGGCCACATACGGTCGGAATTGATGCGATTGGATTTTGTTGTCGGAAAATTTTATAGCCTGCTCTCAAATGTTGTGTGTCGGAAAATCCGATGGAAAATGTCCGATGGAGCCCACACACGGTTGGAATGTCCGACAACACGCTCCGATCTGACATTTTCCATAGGAAAATCCGACCGTGTGTACGGGGCATAATAGTTGTCCTGTGGACAGATTCTCCGACCTGAGCTGTGGATCTCTGCAGCTTCTCCAGAGTTACCATGGGCCTGTTGGCTGCTTCTCTGATTAAAGCTCTCCTTGCCAAGCCTGTTAGTTTAGGTGGGCAGCCATGTCTTGTTATGTGTGCAGTTGTGCCATACTAGTAAAAGAGCGGGCAAAAGAGCAGAAGATAGCGGAGAAGCCCGGCAGAAGATACCGGAGAGCGGGAGAAGAACCGGAGAGTGCGGAGAAGAGGCTGGAGAGCGTGGAGAAGAAGGAAGAGACCCCCGAAGTCGGAAAAAGACCCCCGGAGCTGCCTAATAAATTACTTTAAAAACCTGTCTAGTGTGTTTTTTTATTGACACTTTTTTCCTAGGTGAATGGGTAGGGGTACGATGTAGGCGGAGGGCTTATCGAAATGAGGCCCTTGTCCTCATCAACATGGGGACAAGGTGCTTTGGGTTGGGGGGGCCGCAGGGCACCCCCCTTCCCCAAAGCACCCACCCCCCATATTGAGGGCATGCGGCCTGGTACGGTTCAGGAGGGGGGGCACTCGCTCGTCCCCACCCCCGTTCCTGACTGGCCGGGCTGTGTGCTCGGATAAGGATCTGGTATGGATTTTGGGGGGACCCCCGCGCCGTTTTTTCAGCATAGGGGGTTCCCCTTACAATCCATACCAGACCGAAAGGCCTGGTATGCTCTTGGAGGGGGAACCCATGCCGGTTTATTATTTAAAATTTGGCGCAGAGTTCCCCCTCAAGATCATCTGAGCACAAGTCGCATGCAAGACGGCGATCCGACTTTGATCCGACTTTAATGATAGTCAATGGGCTGAAGTAGGATCAAAGTCGGACCAAAGTAGTACAGGGAGCATTTTCAAAGTTGGACCGACTTGTGTCGGACCAGTTAAGACGGCTCCCATAGGGAAACATTGATTTTAACATGTCATGCGACATGAGCTCCCAATGTCGGAGCGTTTGTCGCACTAGTGTGAACCTGGCTTGAGATGACAAGCTGGTGAGAGTATAAGGGATCTGAAACGCACCCACCTATGTATCGTGGAGAAATGTGGTTCGTATATTTTATATATATATATATATATATATATATATATATATATATATATATATATATATATATATATATATATATATATATATATATAGATAGATATATAGATAGATAGATAGATATATATATATATATATATATATATATATATATCTATAGATAGATATATAGATATAGAGGTATTTCATATATGTCTGTCGGTTGTACCTACAGAAAGAGAATTGATACAGATTGGACTAGGGAAGGATAACCCAATCTGCTGATATATGTCAAACATGACAATATCAGTCAGTGAGGATTAGGAGGTGAATGAATGCATGGAGTGTGTAAAGGATCCATGTAACTAACCTGCATCCAAGTGTGTAAAGATGTTGCAGCCTGCATGCATCAATTCAAGGACAGGAGGCAGTTGCTTCAGTGTAGGTTCTATATGCCTCTTGTCAGAGATTTGCCTTGTGCTGTCCAAAGGATTGTAGCTGTCTCCAACTATGTGAGACAACAGATGTGTTTGAGAGTGCAGGCTTGTTTAAGAGCAGATGGTGGGCAGGTCCATGGGGCGGGCTTGTAATTCCGAGTGTCAGACATGGCAGGTGGGTGGGTCTTGCTGTGGACTGCTCACATGACCAATGCTGAACCTATCCTAAGAAGGGGCTGACCTAACCAGTCTGTGGCTTGCAGGGGATCTGGTCTCTGAATGCCAGTGTGTCACAGTCAGAGGGGGATCTTACAATTTATAACCAGAAGCCATAGCTCAAGGCTAACTGGGAAATGCAAATAGTGAGTGCTGCAAAGAGTCAATGCTGATAACAATAAAAGGGGGAGAGCATATTGAATATAGACACAAATAAAAATGAAAGTGAACATGATATATGCTTAGAATCATTGCTGATTCATTCTAATGATTCTAATGGATATCTTTTGTTGACAATGATGTAGTTGTATATATAATATAATATAATATAATATAATATACCGGTAATATAATATAATATATGATAATGATGATGACTGCACTAACATAGAGAGAGAGAGTAATGAATGAAGTGTATAGGGCTTCATGGGAAGGTGGCTAAAGGAACACTGATAACTTAAGATGTATGTAAGTTTGATGATATAGGGATATAGGTGTAAATATGAATACAAGCGAGGGAAGGTGAATATAACTGGGGAGGGGATGTTTGATGTAAAAAATAATAATAATAGTAGTAATATTAGTAATAATCCGTATGTACACTGTTGCTGATCATGCATCTAAACTACCCGATGGATTTCAAGATCTTCATTCATCCCATCAGGGGCCAAGGAACCAAGTGTAAAGATCCAGAAAGATTCTTGTCTGCAGAGTTTCTGAAATCTCCTTCCCATATCGTCATCTTTTTTGATTGCTTCAATGCCAAACACTTTAAGGCCTGCTGGGTTTCCATTGTGGCATTCCTTGAAGTGCCAGGGAACTGAATAGTTGTGTGTCTTGTTTTTCATAGAGTGGTCATACACATTGCCATTGATGATGCTGCATCTGTGTTTACTGAATCTTGTTCTTAGTGGACGCGTTGTACGCCCAACATAAAGTAGGCCACAGGGGCAGACTATACCATAGACCAGATACGAAGTGCCACAGTTGATGAATTGGCTGATTCTATGGTTGTGGCTAGGGATGAGCCGAACACCCCCCGGTTCGGTTCGCACCAGAACCCGCGAACGGACCGAAAGTTCGCACGAACGTTAGAACCCCATTGACGTCTATGGGACTCGAACGTTCAAAATCAAAAGTGCTCATTTTAAAGGCTAATTTGCATGGTATTGTCCTAAAAAGGGTTTGGGGACCCGGGTCCTACCACAGGGGACATGTATCAATGCAAAAAAAACTTTTAAAAACGGCCGTTTTTTCGGGAGCAGTGATTTTAATGATGCTTAAAGTAAAAAAAAAAAAAAGTGAAATATTCCTTTAAATATCGTACCTGGGGGGTGTCTATAGTATGCCTGTAAAGTGACGCGTGTTTCCCATGTTTAGAACAGTCCCTGCACCAAATGTCATTTTTAAAGGAAAAAATCTCATTTAAAACTGCTTGCGGGTTTAATGTCATGTCGGGTCATGGCAATATGGATGAAAATCAGTGAGACAAACGGCATGGGTACCCCCCCAGTCCATTACCAGGCCCTTTGGGTCCTGTATGGATATTAAGGGGAACCCCGCACCCAAATTAAAATAAGGAAAGGCCCTATATACTCTGAACAGCAGTATACAGGCGGTGCAAACAAGACAGGGACTGTAGGTTTGTTGTTAAGTAGAATCTCTTTGTAATTTTGAACGGGTACATTTTTAACGTGTTTAGCTCCAGCCAAAAAATCTTTTTTAAGCTTTTTGGAAAACATAGGGAAGGGTTATCACCCCTGTGACATTTGTTTTGCTGTCTTTCCTCCTCTTCAGAAGATTTCACCTCACTTTTTTGTCCCAATGAAAAATGTTTTTTGAAAATTTGGGTTTTTTTGTGGAACAAGGATTGGAAAGCATCAGTGGAAAGGAGAAATTGTTTTCCCATATTAACTCTTACAGGAGAGAATTTCCCTTCCTAGGGGTAGATTTCATCTCACTTCCTGTTGTCTCCTTCCGTTTGCAAGTAGGAGTCGTTTGTAAGTTAGATGTTTGAAAGTAGGGTCCTGCCCTATATACTCAGCAGAAATTTGGGCCTTAGGTGTTGCTGTGGCCACAACACTGTAAGCCCTCACAGGGCCCTGCTGTGAAATATTAGATCAAGAATTGTAATTACATGCCCCTGTTGAACAGGAGCTGAAAAATTAGGCCTTAGGCACTGGTGCTGGTGCCACAACACTGCAACCCCTCACAGACACTCTAGTTGGAACGCAGGAACGAGCCCTGCTGCAAAGTATTGCTTCAAAAATTGTAATTACACGCCCCTGTTAGACAGGGGCAGAAAAATTGGGCCTTAGGCACTGGTGCTGGTGCCACAACACTGCAACCCAGTGGCGGAATTATAGGGGTCGCTGAGGTTGCCATGGCGACCGGGCCCCTTGCTGCAGGGGGCCCTTGAGGGCCCCCTGTATACACTACTTTGATACTGGAGCGGAGACAAGCTCCCCGTCCTAAGCCGAACTGTATTCGGCACTGTGCAGGGAGCTGCTCACATTGATTACAAAGTGAAAGCACAGTGCTGTGCTCTTTGTCTCCCCCTACAGTGCAGTACCCGGCAGGAAGAGATAAGGTAAAGGTCTGCCGTTTTTTATCTACTGTATGTGTGTTTATATGTATGTGAGCATGTATGTATATGTGCATGTGTGTGTGAGCATGTATGTATATGTGCATGTGTGTGTGTGTGTGTGTGTGTGTGTGTGTGTGAGCATGTATGTATATGTGCATGTGTGTGTGAGCATGTATGTATATGTGTGTGTGTGAGCATGTATGTATATGTGCATGTGTGTGTGTGTGTGAGCATGTATGTATATGTGCATGTGTGTGAGCATGTATGTATATGTGTGTATGTATGTGTATTCAGTGGCGGTGCGTCCATAGAGGCGCATGGGCACTGCCCCCTCTCTCCAGGCACCCCTCTATCACAAATAGATAGATTCATGCATAGTGTGAATCCATCTATGGCCACCACTGTCCCCCCTATTCAGACGCCTGGCCCCTTTTTGGACGCCGGGTGCCTGAATTACACCGGCGGGGGTGTTTTTAAAGCACTAAATAGGCTTCAAAATAGGTGAACTGCGAGTGCCATGCTTGGCGCTCACAGTCCACCCAGGGGTGTTAGAAAAGCGAATAAATATTTTCTTTCCTAACACTGAACTGCCTCTCCACCAATCAGGTGCTCAGGTCTGTTACCCGTCACCTGATTGGCTGAAACGACAGGCGCCGCTATTGGATGCCTATCAGGAGGAGAGGATAGGAGGAAACGCATGGAGGACCCTGCTCGTCGCCGTCACCCGCTGCCCCACCGAGACAGGGTAAGTGCCGGGCAGACTGCGAGCGGGCAGGGGGGTCACAGTGGCAGCAATTGATGGGCACAGTGACTGCGTTTGATGGGCACAGTGGCTGCGTTTCAGGGCACAGGGGTGACAATTGATGGGCACAGTGGCTGCGTTTGATGGGCACAGGGGTTGCAATTGATGGGCACAGTGGCTGCGTTTGATGGGCACAGTGGCTGCGTTTGATGGGCACAGTGGCTGCGTTTGATGGGCACAGTGGCTGCGTTTGATGGGCATAGTGGCTGCGTTTGGGCACAGTGGCTGCGTTTGAGGGCACAGGGGTTGCAATTGATGGGCACAGTGTCTGTGTTTGATGGGCACAGTGGCTGCATTTGATGGGCACAGTGGCTGCGTTTGGGGGCACAGGAGTTGCAATTGATGGGCACAGTGGCTGCGTTTGATGGGCAAAGTGGCTGCGATTGATGGGCACAGTGGCTGCATATGATGGGTACAGTGGTGGCAATTGATGTGCACAGTGGCTGCGTTTGATGGGCACAGTGGCTGCATATGATGGGTACAGTGGTGGCAATTGATGTGCACAGTGGCTGCGTTTGATGGGCACAGTGGCTGCATATGATGGGTACAGTGGTGGCAATTGATGTGCACAGTGGCTGCGTTTGATGGGCACAGTGGCTGCATATGATGGGTACAGTGGTGGCAATTGATGTGCACAGTGAGGCTGCAATTGATGCGTTTTTTTTTAAAGAATTTTTCAGTTTGCTTACGCCCCCCAAAAAATTTTGAGCACCATCTGCCACTGGTTTATGTGTGTGCATTTATGTATATATATATATATATATATATATATATATATATATATATATATATATATACAGTATGTATATATATATATATACACAGTATGTATATATACAGTATATATATATATATATATATATATATATATATATATATATATATATATATATATATATATATATATATATAAAAATGTGTGTGTGTGTGTATGTATGTGTGTTTACATGTATATATGCACATTTTATGTATGCGCTTTTAATCCTGACCCCCTATATGTGTCCCATTAGATCCGATTTTTTTTTTTTTTTTTTTGCTTGTTCATAGTACCAGCAAAAAAAAAAATGCTGTTCCTCTGAAAAGTGATCCATGCTCAAATCACTTTTCAGAGGCATTTGACAGCCGGTAAAGAGGCAATATGTTGCCTCCTGACCGCCTGTTTTAACCCCTTAAATGCATCATCACTATGCTGCAACTGCATGCAATGCACACAGTTGCAGGGTGGTTGCAGTGCAGCCACTTCAAGGGTGCCCTGACTGGAAAAAGATTGAGAAACACCGACATAGAGGAACCCATCTCTCCATTTTCCTCCTGCAGCCCCTGAATGCCTGTGGGAGGGAGAGGAGGAGAAGCGGGGGGGGGGAGAAAACGATTCCTTTACATGCAGCCACCCACTTGCGACCGGGCCCTGGTGTTCCGCCATCGGGCTCGGAGAAAAGAGCCCTGTCAGGGGGGCCCTCCATGGTTTCTTGCATCGGGGCCCTGAAGATTGTAGTTACGCCTCTGCTGCAACCCCTCACAGACACTCTAGTTGGAATGCAGGAACGAGCCCTGCTGCAAAGTATTACATCAAAAATTGTAATTACACGCCCCTGTTAAAGAGGGGCTCAAAAATTGTGCCTTAGGCACTGGTGGTGGCGCCCAGAACCAAAAATGTTCTTACAAGCTATCAGCGTGATGATTGAGGAGGAAGAGGATAATTACTCAGGGATAGTCACTCAGCATCAGCATAGGCAGTCTTTGAAGGGATCTAAGATTTCAAAAAAAATTATTCGGTTACATCAGCATCAGGTGCTTGGTAGCTGGTGGTGATCCAAGACTGATTCATTTTTATGAAGGTCAGCCGATCGACCGAGTCGGTGGACAGACGCACCCTGTGATCGGTTACCACGCCTCCAGCAGCACTGAATGTGCGTTCCGAAAGAACGCTGGATGCAGGACAGGCCAGTAGCTCAATTGCATACTGTGCAAGCTCTGGCCAGTGATCCATCCTCAAGACCCAGTAACCCAGAGGATTTTCGGTGGGAAAGGTGTCCAAGTCTGATCTTGCCCCTAGGTATTCCTGCACCATGTAAAACAGACGCTGGCGATGGTTGCTGGAACCGATCATACCTTGGGGCTGCGGACCAAAAAATTGTCTGAACGCATCGGTCAGACGGCCACCTTCTCCACCGCTCCTTCTTTGACTGACCGAAGCCTCAGCAACACGTTGTCCAGAAACAGGAGTTTGTAACCTCCCAGTCTCTGGGAACGCGTTGCACAGACCTTTCTGCAAGGCCTCCCGAAGATGTTTCATCCTCTGCTCCCTCTGCGATGGCAAGATAAGGTCCGCAACCTTACCCTTGTAACGTGGATCAAGGAGGGTTGCCAGCCAGTATTGGTCCTTCTCCTTGATACCACGAATACGAGGATGCTTACGCAGGCTTTGCAGGATCAGGGAGGCCATGCAGCATAGGTTTGCTGAGGCATTCGGTCCGGAGTCCTCTGGGTCACTAAGGACAACAACGTCCGCAGCCACCTCCTCCCAGCCACGTACAAGTCCATGTGTTCCTTGGGACTGATCCCTTAAAGACTGCTGCTGATGCTGAGTGCCAGGCTCCACCTCCATACTGACACAATCTTCCTCCTCCTCCTCCTCCTCTTCCTGTGTGATCGGCGGGCACGCAGGAACACTGTCTGGATAAAGGGGGCCTTGAGAGCTAAGGAAGTCCTCCTCTTCCTGCCTCTGTTCTGCCTCAAGTGCCCTGTCCATTATTCCACGCAGCGTGTGCTCCAACAGGTGGACAAGGGGGACAGTGTCACTGATGCATGCACTGTCAGTGCTCACCATCCTCGTGGCCTCCTCGAATGGTGACAGGACAGTGCATGCATCCCTGATCATGGCCCACTGGCGTGGGGAAAAAAAACCAAGCTCCCCTGACCCTGTCCTGGTGCCATAGTCGCACAGGTACTCATTGATGGCCCTCTGCTGCGTGTGCAGCCGCTGCAGCATGGCCAACGTTGCGTTCCACCTGGTGGGCATGTCACAGATTAGGCGGTTCTTGGGCAGGTTAAACTCCTTTTGGAGGTCCGTCAGCCGAGCACTGGCATTATATGACCGGCGGAAATGCACACAGACTTTCCTGGCCTGCCTCAGGACATCCTGTAAGCCCGGGTACCTGCCCAAGAACCGCTGCACCACCAAGTTAAGGACGTGAGCCAAACAGGGCACATGGGTCAGTTGTCCCTGTCGGAGGGCAGAGAGGAGGTTGGTGCCATTGTCGCAAACCACCATTCCTGCCTTAAGTTGGCGTGGCGTCAACCACCTCTGAACCTGCCCCTGCAGAGCTGACAGAACCTCTGCCCCAGTGTGGCTCCTGTCCCCCAAGCACACCAGCTCAAGCACCGCATGGCATCTTTTGGCCTGCGTACTTGCGTAGCCCCTTGAACGCCTACGGAGCACCGCTGGTTCCGAGGAAGAGGCCATGGAGGAAGAAGAAGAGGAGGGGGTGGAGGAGAGAGGTGTGTCACAATCAGCATTTTGGAGGCGTGGTGGCGGAACAACCTCTAACACTACTGCACCTTGTCCTGCATCCTTCCCAGCTGCCAGCAGAGTCACCCAATGCACCGTGAAACTTAGGTAACGTCCCGGTCCATGCCTGCTGGACCATGAGTCAGCGGTAATATGCACCTTACCGCTGACCGCCCTGTCCAGCGAGGCATGGACATTGCCTTCCACATGCCGGTAGAGAGCCGGAATCGCCTTCCGTGAGAAAAAGTGGCGTTTGGGTACCTGCCACTGAGGAACCGCACATTCCACAAACTCACGGAAGGGGGCAGAGTCTACCAACTGAAAAGGCAGCAGTTGAAGTGCTAGCAATTTTGCCAAGCTAGCATTCAACCGCTGGGCATGTGGATGGCTGGGAGCAAACTTCTTTCGGCGGTGCAGCAGCTGGGGCAGGGAAATTTGCCTGGTACAATCTGACGTCGGTGTACCAAAAGCAGATTGCCCACAAGTACTTGGCTGTGACACACCTAATTCTACACCTTCATTCCTCTCACTGCAGGTCTCAGAGAGGACTGAAGGTCTAGTGGGGTTGGAAATCTCAGCTGATGAGGAGCAAGGAGAGATCCTCTGTTCTTTGGTGTGGGTCTTTTAGATACGCTTGCCAACGAACTGCATGGCAGGTCAACATATGTCTGGTCAAGCATGTGGTACCCAAGCGGGAGATGTTTTGGCCACGCGAGATACGCTTGAGACATATGTTGCAAATAGCAGCGGTGCGATCTGATGCACTCGTCTCAAAAAAGGCCCACACCAAAGAACTTTTTGAATAACGCGCAGAGACTGCAGCGCCCTGCACATGTGGAGCTTTGGGGTGTGATGCAGTCAATGTGCTGCCCTTAGGCTGACCCCTGGAGGGCATCCTGCCTCGTTGGTGATGTGCCGCCTCCTCCTCCTCCTCCTCCTCCTCCTCCTCCTATCAGGCACCCACGTTGAGTCAGTGACCTCATCATCCCCTCCCTCCTCATCACTGGAGCAAACCTGGCAGTATGCTGCAGCAGGGGGAGCATGACTGCCAGATTGCTGTCCTTCTTGGGCACCCCCTCTGTCCGTGCTCATGTTACTGCCTTCATCGAGCTCAGTATCATCATCAGAGCCTTCCAAACGCTGGGCATCCTCCTGGAGCATGTACCCAACACTGTGGTCAAACAGTTCGAGGGAATCCTCAGGAGGACATGGTGGAGCTAGGGAAGGAGTCACTGATGACATTGAGCTGAGGGAAGAGGCCGCTGCTTTGCCAGACAAAGCACCCTGGGCATGGGTGAGAGAGGATGAGGAGGATGAGGACGGCTTGGTCATCCACTCGACCAAGTCTTCCGCATGTTGCGGCTCAACACGGCCAGCTGCCGAAAGAAAGGCCAAGCGTGTCCCATGGCCACGTGCTGATGAGGATGCACCGTCTCCATGACCAGCACTAGACACAGAGCCTGCTTGCCCTCTCTTATTGGCTTGTGACTGTCTGCCTCTCCTTCTTGGCCTTCCAGACATACTAATGGCCTGTAGCTGCACTAAGCTGGGATAGAACACCTGTAATTTTCTTCAGGTAGCTTTATATACTGTAACCAGACAAGCCTGCCTGTCAGTAGGAAGATAACAGGAACGGATCTAGCTGAACACTGTGAGCAGGACGCACTGCACTAAATGTAAATAGCAGGAACGGATCTAGCTGAACACTGTGAGCAGGACGCACTGCACTAAATGTAAATAGCAG
Organism: Lithobates septentrionalis; assembly: GCA_037952835.1. Taxonomy (NCBI): domain Eukaryota; kingdom Metazoa; phylum Chordata; class Amphibia; order Anura; family Ranidae; genus Lithobates; species Lithobates septentrionalis. The sequence goes on along the minus strand of JBBDGP010000079.1, from coordinate 2,303,668 downwards.
GAACGGATCTAGCTGAACACTGTGAGCAGGACGCACTGACTGCACTAAATGTAAATAGCAGGAACAGATCTAGCTGAACACTGTGAGCAGGACGCACTGCACTAAATGTAAATAGCAGGAACGGATCTAGCTGAACACTGTGAGCAGGACGCACTGCACTAAATGTAAATAGCAGGAACGGATCTAGCTGAACACTGTGAGCAGGACGCACTGCACTAAATGTAAATAGCAGGAACGGATCTAGCTGAACACTGTGAGCAGGACGCACTGACTGCACTAAATGTAAATAGCAGGAACGGATCTAGCTGAACACTGTGAGCAGGACGCACTGCACTAAATGTAAATAGCAGGAACGGATCTAGCTGAACACTGAGCAGGACGCACTGCACTAAATGTAAATAGCAGGAACGGATCTAGCTGAACATTGTGAGCAGGACGCACTGACTGCACTAAATGTAAATAGCAGGAACAGATCTAGCTGAACACCGTGAGCAGGACGCACTGCACTAAATGTAAATAGCAGGAACGGATCTAGCTGAACACTGTGAGCAGGACGCACTGCACTAAATGTAAATAACAGGAACGGATCTAGCTGAACACTGTGAGCAGGACGCACTGCACTAAATGTAAATAGCAGGAACGGATCTAGCTGAACACTGTGAGCAGGACGCACTGCACTAAATGTAAATAGCAGGAACGGATCTAGCTGAACACTGTGAGCAGGACGCACTGCACTAAATGTAAATAGCAGGAACGGATCTAGCTGAACACTGTGAGCAGGACGCACTGCACTAAATGTAAATAGCAGGAACAGATCTAGCTGAACACTGTGAGCAGGACGCACTGCACTAAATGTAAATAGCAGGAACGGATCTAGCTGAACACTGTGAGCAGGACGCACTGCACTAAATGTAAATAGCAGGAACGGATCTAGCTGAACACTGAGCAGGACGCACTGCACTAAATGTAAATAGCAGGAACGGATCTAGCTGAACACTGTGAGCAGGACGCACTGCACCAAATGTAAATAGTCTAGATAGAAGATAACAGGAACGGATCTAGCTAAACTGAATACAGTGTATATATATATATATATATATATATGCAACACCAGGGATGCATATATATACACAATACACTGTAAGTGCAGCTAACTGACTGACTGTTCTGCCTAATCTATCTAACTCAAATCAAATGACACTGTCTGTCTCTCTCTCTCTCTCAGCACACCGGAACACACACTACACAGGGCCGCCGTGCAGGCGGCCTTATATAGTGTGGGGCGTGTACTAAATCCCCTGAGCCATAATTGGCCAAAGCCACCCTGGCTTTGGCCAATTACAGCTCTCTCTACTGACGGCACTGTGATTGGCCAAGCATGCGGGTCATAGTGCATGCTTGGCCAATCATCAGCCAGCAATGCACTGCGATGCCGCAGTGAATTATGGGCCGTGACGCGCCACACGAATTTGGCGCGAACGGCCCATATCGTTTGCAATTCGATGGACGGTCGAACAGCCGATGTTCGAGTCGAACATGGGTTCGACTCGAACACGAAGCTCATCCCTAGTTGTGGCCATCGGACCCTATCACTTCCTTTTTGCGGTGTGACATAAATGTACAGGCTCCATAGTTTCTGACTCCACATCTGTAGTTTCCCTTTTGATCAAAGATTGATGACCAAGGGCCGGTGGTGATCCTTGTTGTATTTGGGACTTTCCATACTCTACTGGGTGCTATCAGACCTCTAAGATCTTTCAATTTACGGAACATGACTTCCGGTCTAGATGGCAGAATTTGATTCAGGATGGAATCTTGTTTGAGGGTGTTCCAGTTGCACTGGAGTACTCTCTGGATATCGAATGCTTTTGTGTTGTATTGCGTACGGAATCTGGTAGAATTGGAGGGATCATAATTGTTGGTGATCCGTTTGTTTTTTCGAGTGGTATTGGCCTCCATCACCATAGTGTCTGAGGGGTTTTTGTCATACTGTATCAGGTATTTTGAGAATGCTTTTTCAATGAGGTCTTCTTTATACCCCTTCTCTAAGAACTTCCTTCTTAGGATGGACCCTTGCTTTTTGTAGTCGCCTTTTCTGGTACATGTTCTCTTCAGCCTACAAAATTGCCCATATGTGATGTTGTTAATCCATTTTGGGTGATGATGGCTTTTCGCATGTTGGTAGGAATTCCCAGCACTTGGTTTAAAATGGGTTTTTGAGAGGATCATGCCTTCTTCATCAACCTGCAATTCAAGGTCTAGAAAGACGAGTGATGTGTCATTAACCACATGGGTGAAAGATATGCCAAACGGATTAGAGTTACAGTATTCAAGGAATTTGTTCCTTTGACCTCATGATTCTCATTTGCTCTGACATGCACTGTGAGCTGTAAGGTCTTATATAGACAGGTGTGTGGTTTTCCTAATCAAGTTCAATCAGTATAATCAAACACAGCTGGACTCAAATGAAGGTGTAGAACCATCTCAAGGATGACCAGAAGAAATGGACAGCACCTGAGTTAAATATATGAGTGTCACAGCAAAGGGTCTGAATACTTAGGACCATGTGATATTTCAGTTTTTCTTTTTTTCTCATTAAAATATTTTTTTAAGAAAAAGTGAAGGTAATAACATGCAAAATTCGCAAATCGCAGATGCAACTGCGGATGTTTTTTTTTTTCGATACAGCATACTTTAAACCATAGATGAGCTATAAACAGTAACAATCATGTATCTTATATCATGGTTACATTACTTGTATTCGGTCACCAAAATTTAAGTACAGACTTATGAAGAATCCGACTGACCACTTTTCATGAAATTGACATTATTCATCGTTAATAAATACAGAATATCTGTAGTATTATTCTATGCTATATATTCACAGCATCTGCAGAAATATTAGTGCCGGATGTATAGGTAAAGGAAGAGAAGAAGGAAGGGAAAGAGGTATTAAAAGAGAATGAATGTAAAGATGCTATGCAAGTCTTAGGTTTGCTTCTGGTTGCCGTTACAGGTACCGGAGAGCGAACTCTGGCCTCAGATGTTCTTTCTGATCCTATGGGGATTTGTCGTTTACAATCTCTCTGTATGTTTGAGAGTATTTGAAGCTAAACCATGGTTGCCATGTCGTATGAAATCTTTCCACATTACCCCGTTCCTGGGCCAGGGTGTCCTCCATCTCACAAACATCACGTATTCTAAGCAGCCATTCCGAGATAGAGGGGACCCTGGATGAGTTCCAGTGCAAGGGAATTAGTGATTTAGCTGCATTAAGCAGGTGTTTGGTCAGGGAATGTTTATATCTCTTAAAAGAGAAATTAGTCACATGTATTAGGCAACATGCTGCGTTTAAATTCAGTTTAGTGTCTGTAATCAATTTGATTAAGTTTCTGACTTCTTTCCAATAGTCTTTAATCAGGTTGCATTGCCACCTGATATGTGTCAATGTTCCTGTTTCTTGTTGACACCTCCAGCACATCTCTGATAATCCCATTTATAAAGTCTGTCAGGAGTATTGTACCAGTGCATCAACAATTTGTAACTCGTTTCTTGCTGTTTTGTGTTCATAGAGCATTTATGTGCCATTATGCAAGCATGCCTCCATTGTTTCTCTGAAATCCCCACCTTCAGGTCCTCCGACCACCTCCTCCTATGTTCATCCTCCGCCATACCTTTCGGATTTTGTAGCCATGTATAAGCAACCGAAGTGGCCCTGTTCAATGGAGATTTGCCGTGGCAAACCGATTCTAATTCAGTCAGGGGTCTGATCAGATCTCAATGGTGTGTAAATTTGTTTAAGTAGCTCCGAATCTGGAAATATGTCCATTGACGAGGGAGAGGTAGATTACTCTCTGATTTAATGGATAACCAATCTTTGAGTTTGTCTCCCTGGAAGCAGTCATCTGCAATCAGGGGAGATCTGTCGTTTATGTCTTGTAGAGTAGGGTTTTGTTCACCTGGAGGAAAGTCAGGGTTGTCCTTCAGTGGTGTTAATGGGCTGGGAAGTGTTGTAATGTCTTTTTGTTTAGCTAAAATATTTGTTATCTCCAGGGTGGTTCCTGTCAAGGGGTGACTTTTTAATATACTTGGGTATTTTTTTCGTGGAATCCAAGGTGTATAGGTTAGAGGGATGGGGCTTAAGTCTGCTTCTAATGAAACCAAATCTTTCGCTTGTTCATGACAATGCCAGTCAATGACCCTAGCTAAGTGTGACGCGTAGTTATAGTGTTTGAAGTTCGGTAGTCCGATCCCTCCCAATTCTTTAGGTTGTGTTAGTTTGGCTAATTTTATCCTGGGTTTCCTATGTTGCCAGAGGAATCTCAGGATGGTGGAATTTAAAGTTGCAAAAAATTTCTGTGGTATTTTCACTGGTAGAGTGCGTATAAGGTAAAGGAATCTAGGCAATATCACCATCTTGATAACTGCTGCTCTCCCAAACCACGAAAAATAGCCTAGATTCCAATCTCTAAGGTTCCTCTCGCAATTTCTAAGGAGTGGGATGTAGTTCTTTTCGAAAATAGATTGCAAATGAGGTGTTAACCAGTAGACATGTGCACACTGAAATATTTCATTTCGGAATTTCGTTTTCGTCCGAAAAATAAATTTATTTAGTTACTCCCGAAATTCGTTTTTATTTATTTAGTTTTTCGTTAAAAATTGCATTCGTCCGAAAATCCAAATTAAGGTCGAATCTGTCATTGAAGGCTTATGGAAGCAGCTAAACTGTACGATGCCGTATAGTTTACCTGCTCCGTCAAATCTTCTTAGAACTTTCAACAGACACCATAAGCCAAAGTACGTGTGTACTTAGTTCTAGCTATTTTATTGCTCCTCCTCTTTGGTTACAATCAGCCAATAACATTCATCATCATCATCATTATTTTTATTTATCTTTTCTCCCCTACGTCGAATGATTTCTCCCCTACATAGAATGATTTCTCCCCTACGTCAAATCTTTTCTCCCCTACGTCGAATCTTTCCTCTCTATGTCGAATCTTTTCTCTCTATGTAGAATAATCTTGGACTAATAGAGTTAAGGTTAGGCACATTCGACCACAGGTTTGATGGACACAGATTGCTATTGTCATCATCATGTCGAATCTCCTATCTATATCGAACTGTTGTAGCAACGAAAACGAAAATAAAGCATTTGTTTATGTCGGATCTTTTGTTTTTCGGATCCTGCACTTTCGTTATCGTTTGTTAAAACGATAACAAAAATACCTGAAATTCGGATGAAAATGCATTCGGACGAAAACGAATGCACATGTCTATTAACCAGGTTCCCAGGTACTTCAGTGCTGAGGATTCCCATCTAAATGTTGAATTTGCTGTGGTTTGTTTGAGAATCTTGTCTGGTAGTGATATATTTAGGGCCTCAGATTTTGTGTAGTTGATTTTTAAGTTCAATAGATATCCGTAGTGCGAGAATTCCTTTTGTAGATTAGGGAGGGATATTAATGGGTCTGTCAGAAAAAATAACAGATCATCGGCATATGAGGCCACCTTGAACTCCCTGTCCTTCACCCTAAATCCATGGACTGCCCCATTAGATTTATCTTTTCTGATAAAGGGTTCTAACGCAAGAATAAACAATAAAGGTGATGTGCACTTTCCTTGACAGCGTTGCATTGATTTTCAAGTGTGCTGATGGATTGTGGTACAGCGCAGAAATCCACGACATCATGCGTGTCCCCAACCCTACGTGTTTACATACTGCCAGCATGTAATCCCATGCTACTCTATCGAAGGCCTTCTCCGCATCCGTGGAAAGGAGAAGGCCCTCGATATTTCGTGTTTTCGCTGTGTGGATCAAAAGTAAAGCTTTGGTGACATTATCTTTGGCTTCTCTGCCCAGAACGAAGCCTACTTGTTCCAGTCCTATCAGCCCCGGGAGGAGGGGACCCAACCTCAGTGCAAGAATTTTTGCGAATAATTTAACGTTGAGGTTCAACAAGGATATGGGTCTGAAACTAGCACATTCCCCAGGGTCCTTACCCTCCTTTGGTATTATTGCAATGTGTGCCGAGAGAAAGTCGGGGGTTATTCCCCTTGGTGAGGACATGGAGTTCAAAGCGTTTCTGAGAGGATCTGTTATGATGTCGGTGAAAGTTTTGTAGTATATTGCGGAAAAGCCGTCCGGCCCTGGGCTCTTACCCGACTTGAGTTGAGCTATAGCTAGTTTCAGTTTTAGGGACGAAATGGGTACTTCTAATGGATCAGAGTCAGAGATGCTAAGAGTTGGTAAGCCACTTTGTGTCAGGTATTCCTGGATAATTTGTGCCCTATCCCCTGTCATGTGAGGTTGTTTGTGTTGTTTTGGTAGATTGTATAGGCCGGTGTAAAAGTCATGAAAGTGTTCTGCAATCGCCTCCGATGTTACGTTGAGTTTTCCGTTTTTGTTTTTAATACCCGCTATATGATTGTTCCGCGTATGATCCCGTAACGCTCTTGCTAGGTATTTGCCTGTCTTATTTCCCGATTCGTAAATTCATTTTACGCTTGAAAAACAGCATTCGTTTGGCTTTTGTGTCCAAAATCTGTTGCAGTTCTTTCCTATTATCTAAAAGTTTTGTGGCTGAATCAGTAGAGAGGGACTGTTTGTGTACTCTTTCCAGAGTGTTGATCTGTGTTATCAGTGCTTTTACTTGAGCTTCTCTCTCCCTCTTACGCTTGGAGCCCATTTTAATCAGTATCCCTCTTATAGTACACTTGTGCGCTTCCCATACCATCAGAGGATCTACATCTGAGGTGGTATTTTCCTGAAAAAACTGTGTCAGATTGGTGGTCAACTCTTTGACTAATGAAGGGTCGGTTAGAAGCGACGCATTCAACCTCCATGTCGGTTGTCGTTGTGTGGGGCCCAGTAGATTCATGGTGAGGGAGATGGGTGTATGGTCTGATATCGTCTGAATACCTATGTTGGCCCCCGTCACTTGGGCAAGGTCTCTTTGCAACACAAAAAGGTAGTCCAAGCGTACATACCTTGAGTGTAATATAGAAAAGTGTGTATAATCTCTTCCGTCAGGATTTGAAAAGCGCCAAGTGTCTATCAGCTGCAGGGACTGCAAAAGGGACTTGATCTTTTTAAGAAATTTGTAGGAGATACACGTCTTTCCGTTTGAGGTATCTGCGAGTGGATTTAACGGTATGTTAAAGTCTCCTCCTAAGATCAAGCATCCCAATGCAAACCCTGCAAGCTTCCTGACAATGTTTTGGCAAAGTGGTACATGTCTTCTAATAGGGAAATAGACGTTGGCCAGTGTTATCGGAGTACCTCCATAGGTTCCTTTCAAAAAGACAAATCTGCCTTCTGAATCGCATAGTTGTTCCGTTAATTCAAAGGGGGCCTCCCTGCTGATCAGAATGGAGACTCGCCTTGACTTAGAATCAGGGTTAGTGGCATGAAACGCCCTTGTAAAGTATGAGTTTGTAAGTTTTTGGTGTCTGTCGAGTTTTAAAATGGGTCTCTTAAAGATAAACAAAGTGAGGCTTACCTTTTTTAAGCTCTCTTAGAAGGGTGGAGCGACGTTCTGGTATGTTGAGCCCCCTTATATTGTGTGAGATTATCGATGGACTGTGTCCCAAGGAGGAGTAGGCCATGGCTGATGGTTAGGAGGAGGTGCTCAGTCCACCGGCCTGCAGAGATAACACAACTCCGGCACAAGAATTAATATTTAAATCGGACACCTGAGACAACAAATCTACAATAATACTACTGTGCATCTAGTATGGAGATGTACAGTAAAAGTTAAAGTGTTAGGAAGAGAAAGAGAAGGAAAAAATAGGAAAAAATATTTAAAAAATGAATTAAGTATTAGAAGACCGTCTCGCGGAAAAGCTGACCACTCTATCCGCGGACAGAGCCTACCAACTCAATGTGTTGTAGCCCGCGTCTTTTTAGAAGTCGCGAGATACACTGTGGGGTTAGAGGGAGGTGCTAACAATCAAGTGTCAGCACACGCAGCCGAACTGTATTAATGGAATATAACAGAGCTAAAAGAAGAATCACACCCGACCTTGGTGTGTATATTAAACTTAGGCTAACTCGTTAGGTTTATTGGCCGTCAAACCAGTTCTGCATGCATTTTAAATGGACCAGGGATACCTTCCTATGTATTAATCTACTATCTCTAAAAGTGAGTAATAGAAACATATAACTTGTTCTCAAGCTGTCATAAAGTACCTAGACCAAAACAATACAAAATATGGTAAGGTATAGTCTTCGGATCAGGAGGTGGTGCTGTTCAGAGCTTGTAAGCTACCCATCGTAGTCTTAAAATGCTACCATATACCCAACAGTTCAGACATTAAGTATTCAAGACTATGCGTAGTGTCCCGACCATGAGCAAACCATTATATATTATAACGGGGAACCTTACAAGAGAGTTGGTAGTAGTTACGTGAAAGCAGTAAGTTTGTATGACTCAGCTGTAATCATTGGGATATGGCCAATGTCCCATTGAAATGTCCGGCAGTCAGTGCTGAGGCCATGGATGACCAAAAGACAGATTTGACTATGTTTGATAGGTGTAGGTAAATTAGGGTCAAGGGGGACTGCGCCAACCTGTAGAAATCCTGTACCACCAAACGTATGTTCGCTAAGTGTGTCTTAAATTCTACGTTGCCCAGCCAAGGCACTAGCTCCTGTGTTGATGCTGGGGGCCGAGAGCAAGCCGGAAGGAAATCCAACAGTCAACAGTCAACGGTAAAACTTAACTTTGCAGAACATTGACCGTAGAAGCTTGAAATTTAATATTATGTGAGGTAGTGAAGTTTCGATATGGTGAAGTCACTCATCTTCTTGTTCCCTGTGGGCCTCAATCGGTCTCTGTGGAGAACCCAACTTGGAACTGCCTCCGCGGTTGCTTTTGTATTTTTTAGACTGTCTCTTGTCTGGCGAGGTGAAGGGCGAGGACGGGGGGGTCCTTTCCAGTGGAGGCAGTAGGTAGTCGGCATAGTCACTGCTATTTTTTCATTAAGAACAAGCATGCTCGTTTTTAAGTCCGTTATAGCGGCCGAAAAAGTAGCTTTAATGTCAGCTGCAAACACTGACATATCTGAGAATGTTAAGGGGTGATCTGTTCTGGACCCCTGTCTGAGCTTTCTGGAGCTGACGGCGAATCCTCGCTGCCGTCATCTTCCTGATAAGTCGGCGCCATTTTTTTTGAATACACCCCTCACATCTTTTCATGTGACAACACTGAATAAATGACACTTTGCTACAATGTAAAGTAGTGAGTGTACAGCTTGTATAACAGTGTAAATTTGCTGTACCCTCAAAATAACTCGACACACAGCCATTAATGTCTAAACCACCGGCAACAAAAGTGAGTACACCCCTAATTGAAAATGTCAAAATTGGGCCCAAAGTGTCAATATTTTGTGTGGCCACCATTATTTTCCAGCACTGCCTTAACCCTCTTGGGCATGGAGTTCACCAGAGCTTCACAGGTTGTCACTGGAGTCCTCTTCCACTCCTCCATGACGACATCACAGAGCTGGTGGATGTTAGAGACCTTGCGCTCCTCCAACTTCCGTTTGAGGATGCCCCACAGATGCTTAATAGGGTTTAGGTCTGGAGACATGCTTGGCCAGTCCATCAACTTTACCCTCAGCTTCTTTAGAAAGGTAGTGGTCGTCTTGGAGGTATGTTTGGGGTTGTTATCATGTTGGAATACTGCTCTGCGGCCTAGCCTCCGAAGGGAGGGGATCATGTTCTGCTTCAGTATACCACAGTACGTGTTGGCAATCATGGTTCCCTCAATGAACTGTAGCTCCCCAGTGCCAGCAGCACTCATGCAGCCCCAGACCATGACACTGCCACCACAATGCTTGACTGTAGGCAAGACACACTTGTCTTTGTACTCCTCACCTGGTTGCCGCCACACACGCTTGACACCATCTGAACCAAATACGTTTATCTTGGTCTTATCAGACCACAGGACATGGTTCCAGTAATCCATGTCCTTAGTCTGCTTGTCTTCAGCAAATTGTTTGCAGACTTTCCTGTAGATCATCTTTAGAAGAGGCTTCCTTCTGAGACGACAGCCATACAGACCAATTTGATACAGCATGCGGAATATGGTCTGAGCACTGACAGGCTGCCCCCCCACCCCTTCAACCTCTGCAGCAATGCTGGCAGCACTCATACATCTATTTCCCAAAGAAAACCTCTGGATATGACGCTGAGCACATGCACTCAACTTCCTTGGTCGACCATGGCGAGACCTGTTCTGAGTGGAACCTGTCCTGTTAAACCGCTGTATGGTCTTGGCCACTGTGCTGCAGCTCAGTTTCAGGGTCTTGGCAATCTTCTTATAGCCTAGGCCATCTTTATGTAGAGTAAAAATTATTTTTTTCAGATGCTCAGAGAGTTATTTGCCATGAGGTGCCATATTGAACCTCCAGTGACCAGTATGAGAGAGTGAGGACGATAACACCAAATTTAACACACCTGCTCCCCATTCGCACCTGAGACCTTGTAACACTAACGAGTCACATGACATTGGGGAGAAAAAATGGCCAATTGGGCCCAATTTGGACATTTTCACTTAGGGATGTACTCACTTTTGCTGCCAGCAGTTTAGACATTAATGGCTGTGTGTTCAGTTATTTTGAGGGGACAGCAAATTTACACTGTTATACAAGCTGTACACTCACTACTTTACACAGTGTAATTTCTTCAGTGTTGTCACATGAAAAGATATAATAAAATATTTACAAAAATGTGAGGGGTGTACTCACTTTTGTGAGATACTGTATGTGCAAATCTGCATAAACTATGACACCAAATATTCTCAAAATCGATGAATGAAATTAAAATTTGACCTCTCAATATAACAGTAAAATTCCCCAAAAAAACTTTTTGTGCAATGTTCTTAATACATATAATGACTCTTCAAGCCAATTAGACACCCAGTGTTCAAAGAAAAATTGTGTGCTGCCCCAACAGGGCATAGAATTTATATAGATTGTTTTCCTAACCATTTTCTATGGACGTTTATATTTAGTTCACATGCTGCCATCTAGTGACCTTTTGTGGTAATGCACTTGTTTTCTCAAGTTTATTTTCCCTTATGTTATGACACACTTCCCTTATATGTTATGCTCCACCCTTCTTCCTGTGTTTGTACTTCCTGTGTCATGGATGGAGCAACAAGCCACATGTAGCAGGGCACATGTATTCTGCATTGTAAGCTACAGACATTATCATCTTTTGACCGCATAAATACTACAACCTAATTATCTGTTTGTATCCTGTCTTCTGCTGTAACCTGATGTTCAGAATAAAAACATCTTGTGGATGGAATCAGTATTTGGTGAGTTCAAACTATCTGATGAGGATTGTCCTCAGTGATTATATCTTATACAGGCCAGGAATAGAGGTCTCACAAGGGATAGTAGCTTCACAACAATCGGAGTCAGAATAAATTGTGAGTCTCTCACCAATATCAACTTGCTGTTAAAGATTGAGGACTTTTTCAATAAGCTCCAATCACTGCTCCGCTGAGTTGTTTCAATCACAGGCACATCTTGCCACGGAGTGTATGGTAAGAGAGGGGGGAGGAAGGGAAAATTCTTCTCATAGTGTGATATGTTAAAACAGGCTATTAATAAAAGCAACAAAGATTTCCACTCACAAATTACAAGTGCCCGCCTGGCACTAAGGATGACACTCTTACTTAAGTTTGAGTGGGACAGGAACACTGACAAACATCGCATGGGGTATGGTCGTAGCCTTTGTTGTGTGATATAACCGGAGCATGTAACGATCTGATCTGAGCTGAGCGTGTCATCCTTGTTTTTATGGCAATAAATATTTTATATACTACACTGTGAGGAGTTTCTTGCCTCCTTTGGATTTATGATTGCATAATCATTTGGCGGATTTATAGTACTGTGGAACATATCACCATTGAGTACACATCTCTATTGCAATACCACGCTATTTGACTACTTATAATGGGTGTCAATTTGGTCCAGTGAGTAGGATGTCTGCTTGATTATCAGTGGAAGACGGCACGTATTTTCACAGCAATCTTTCACCACTTTTTTCACATGGATTGAAGATTTGGTGGTGTTTTATGGACTTATTGTTTATTTCACTTATTTATATGATTTATGAGTGTGGTATGTAATTTTATTATTACGTTTCTTTTTACATAATTAGACCATTGGTCTTACTACGTGCTGCTGTAATATAGTATCATTATTAGTACGGTAATTATATTATTATATTATTATTTGTTAATTATTGATCCAGGGTGCGCGGCTATAGGTTTGACCTATTTTTTACACCCCTTTGCTTACGTGGCTGGAGATTCCCCATGCTTCTTGTTTCTTATTTAGAACACTAGGAGACTAACACTAACAGAAAATACAGCTTAAATTGGGTTGTAAGGCTGGTCATACATTATACAGTTTTCTTACTCAATTTCCTTTGGATTTACCTTAAACTACTTTATGTAGTACAAGGGCCTGTCTAATTGCATATAAATTAAAAGTGTTTAGGTTTGACCTCATATTATATGGTTTATGTTAAATCTAAAGAAAAATTGTATAACTTATGGTCAGCCTAAAGAGAACATTGGTGTAGGCCCATACAATATACCTTTTAAATTGAGTGACTGAAGTCCTAAAGAGCAAGAAGATTAAACAAGGAAATTTTTATAAGTATAACATTTTAGAGTGGTTATTAAGCAGTGAAACTGTACACCAGACACAAGCTTTAGTTTTCCTAGCCTGCAGCATTGCCAATGGCACAACTAGTCATGTGCTTCGTCTTGATGACTAACCCAGCTTTTACATAAAGGTGATGGGCTGAATGGTTGGAGTGGCGTCACCTGGCATTAAGATCAGGTAAGCTTCATTGAAGGTAAGAATTTCAGTTATGTGTATTGATTCCCTGGTTCACATACTGTAGATAATAATTCTATTATTTACAAGATTTCCACTTTAACCACTTCTTGAACATGCTATAGTGTCCTTAGGACACAGCTGATCACAGTTCAGGGTAAAGGGCCAATCGCAGCGACCCTTTATCATGTGATCAGCTGTGTCCATTTATAGGTAATAACATGTAAACAAACTTGCCAGTTATCAGTACTCCTTTCCTAACATGTTGTTACAACGTGAGGAGAGGAGAGCCGGTAACTGGCAAGTGTGACAGGGGACATTTACACTGATAATCAGGGCATCATCAGTAATGATTATCAGTGCAGCCCCAACTGTGCCAATCAGTGCCCATCAGTGCAGCCTATCAGTGCCCATCAGTGCAGCCTATCAGTGCCCATTAGTGCTGCCTATTAGTGCTTCCTCATCAGTGCTGCCTATCAGTGCCCATCAGTGCCATCTATCAGTGTCCATTAGCTTAGCCTATCAGTGCCCATCAGCGCTGCTTATCAGTGTCCATCAGCGCCGCATATCAGTGCAGCCTCATCAATGCCAATCAGTGGAGCCCATCAGTGCTGCATTTGAGTGCCCATTAGTGCAGCCTATCAGTGCTCATCAGTGAAGCCTAAGTGAAGAAAAAAAATTACTTTGCAAAACAGAAACTAAGGAAAAATAAACTCGGTGGTGATTTAATACCACCAAAAGAAAGCTCTATCTGTCTCAAAAAAAGTTAACAATTTCATATGAGTACAATGTTGCATCATCGCGCAATTGTCATTCAAAGTGCGACAGCACTGAAAGCTAAAAATCGGCCTGGGCAGGAAGGTTGTGAAAGTGCCCAGTATTGAAGTGGTTAAATTTATTTTCTGCTTTCAAAAAGCAAAACTTTGCAATCCCCTGTCTCCAATAAAAATATTGCCAGTGCAATTCATATTATTTTATTTTTGTACTGTATATTGTATATTGTTTTCTTTATGCTTTCAGATAGTTTGTACTTAAACACAGGTCATCTACCCTTTATTGCCACCCAAGGCTCCCTTTCTCACCCATCAATGGCCACTTTTTTATTACAACTTGCCAAGATTATGATCACTCCACAAGCAAGTCAAATATATGCTATCCATGCATATATACACTATATTGCCAAAAGTATTGGGACACCTGGCTTTACATGCACATTATTATTATTATACAGTATTTATATAGCGCCAACAGTTTACGTAGCGCTTTACAACTTGAGGGTAGACAGTACAAATACAATACAATTTGATACAGTAGGAATCAGAGGGCCCTGCTCCTTAGAGCTTACAATCTAAGAGGGAAGGTCAAGAGATACAAGAGGTAATAACTGTGGGTGATGTGCTGATTGAGAAGATAAATGTACAGTTGTTAGGTGGGGGCCAGATAGGCTTCTCTGAAGAGATCAGTTTTCAGGGATCGTCTGAAAGTGGATAAAGTGGGAGAAAATCGGACGGATTGGGGTAGAGCATTCCAGAGGATGGGGGAGGCTCTGGAGAAGTCCAGAAGGCGAGCATGGGATGAGGTGACAAGGGAGTTTGAGAGCAGGAGGTCTTGGGAGGAGCGAAGAGAACGATTAGGTTGGTATTTTGTGACTAGGTTAGAGATGTAGCTAGGGGCCAGGTTGTGGATGGCTTTGTAAGTTATAGTTAGGATCTTGAATTTAATTCGGTGACTGAGTGGCAGCCAATGGAGGGATTGGCAGAGGGGTGTAGCAGACGCTGAGCGGTTTGTGTGGTGGATGAGCCTGGCCGCAGCGTTCATGATGGACTGAAGTGGGGATAGCCTATTTAGAGGTAAACCAATGAGGAGGGAGTTGCAGTAGTCAAGGCGGGAGATGACCAGGGAGTGGATTAGAAGCTTTGTGGTGTCATTGGTTAGGAAGGGGCGTATCTTGGAGATGTTGCGAAGACAGAGGCGGCAAGCTTTGGATAGTGATAGAATGTGGGGTCGAAAGGTTAGTTCAGAGTCCAGGATTACACCTAGGACCTTGGCGTGGGGAGATGGGTTGATAGTTGAGCCGTTGATCTTGACAGGGAGATTAGGGGAAGTGGCACCTGAGGGAGGAAATATCATGAGCTCGGTTTTGGATAGGTTGAGTTTGAGAAAGTGATGCGACATCCAGGCTGATATGTCTGCTAGTAAGTTGGTAATGCGTGAGGAGACAGATGGAGAGAGCTGGGGGGTGGAGAGATAGATTTGGGTGTCATCAGCGTAGAGATGATATTTAAAGCCGTGGGAGGCAATCAACTGACCCAAGGAGGTGGTGTAGATTGAGAAAAGGAGAGGTCCGAGAACAGAACCTTGGGGGACCCCAACGGAAAAAGGAAGAGGAGAGGAGGAAGTAGAGTTGTAAGTGACACTGAAGGAGCGGTGGGATAGGTAGGATGAGAACCAGCGAAGAGTACAGTCACGGAGACCAAAGGAGTGGAGTTTTTTGAGGAGGAGGGGGTGGTCCACTGTGTCAAAGGCAGCAGAGAGATCCAGGAGAAGTAGTACAGAATAGTGTCCATTGGCTTTAGCCATTAGTAGGTCATTTGAGAGTTTAAGGAGAGCAGTTTCCGTGGAGTGTTGAGGGCGAAAACCGGACTGAAGGGGATCAAGAAGTTTATTCATGGTCAGATGGTCGCTTAGTCGGTTGTAGACCAGTCTTTCAAGAAGTTTGGAGGAGAAGGAGAGTAAGGAGATGGGACACAAGTTGTTGAGATTGGTGGGATCCAGTGAGGGCTTTTTTAGTATGGGGGTGACTAGCGCATGTTTTAGAGAGTTTGGGAAGATGCCACAAGAGAGGGAGAGGTTGAAAATGTGAGTTAGAGAGCGTAGAATCGAGTCAGAGGGTGAGCGTAGCATTTGCGAGGGAACAGGATCCAGGGGGCAAGTGGTTAGATGAGTGTTAGATAAAAGTTTAGCAACCTCAGTAGTAGTAGCAGGGTTGAATGAGGGAAGTAATGATTGTATCTGTGGACATGGGGTGTTGCATGGGGGAGGTTTTTGCGCATTGGCGATCTCCTCATGAATTGTATCAATCTTAGTTTTGAAGTGATTGGCAATCTCCTGGGCAGTGAGTGAGTTGGTGGGTGGAGGCAGTGGAGGACAGAGTAGAGTGTTGAAGGTAGAGAAGAGTTGACGTGGACTGGATGAGAAGGTGTTGATGAGTGTGATAAAGTAGGTCTGTTTGGCAGTGTGAAGGCAGGTGTAGTATTTTAGGAGGGCAGATTTATATTGTGTGAAGTCTTCCTGGGTCTTAGTCTTATGCCACAGGCGCTCAAGAGCGCGGCTACGTTTTCAGAGACTTCTGGTGTCATCGGTTTGCCAGGGTTGTAGCAGTCGGGGCCTAATTCTGCGTGTAGTGAGGGGGGCCAGCTTGTCTAGGGAGGAAGACAGTGAGCTGTTGTAGATGAAAGTGGCTAGGTTGGGGCAGGACAGGGGGGAGATTTTGTCATAGAGGTGATCAGTAGCAGAGTAGAGAAGAGAAGGGTTGAGGTGGCGAAGGTTTCTGCGTGTAACTGTTAGGCGGTTGGAGGGAGAGGAGGTGGAAGACAAGGAGAGAGCAAAACTAATAAGGTGGTGATCAGAGAGTGGGAGTGGATTGTTGGAAAGGTTGCACGGAGTGCACAGATAGGAGAAGGCAAGGTCAAGGGTGTTGCCGTTGGAGTGGGTAGGAGCCTGTATCCATTGCTTCAGGTCAAGCGATGAGGTTAGACTAAGAAGTTTAGAAGTAATAGTAGTGTTAGTGTTGACAGGGATGTTGAAGTCCCCAAGAATAATTGTGGGGATTTCAGAAGAGAGAAAGTAGGGTAGCCAGGCAGAGAAGTCATCAAGAAAGCCTGATACCGGTCCAGGGGGCCGGTAGATGACAGCAATTCTTAGAGAAATGGGAGAGAAAAGACGAATGCAGTGTGCCTCAAAAGAGGAGAGTGTCAGAGAGGGAGGTGGGTGAAGAATCTGATAGGTGCTGCATGGGGCTAGAAGGATTCCCACTCCACCTCCCTTCTGTCCACTTGGTCTGGGGGAGTGAGTCCAGAGAAGTCCCCCATGGGAGAGGGAAGCAGGAGAAATAGTATCCGATTCATGAAGCCAGGTTTCAGTAATGGCAAGTAGGTTAAAGGAATTTGTGATGAAGAGGTCGTGGAGGGCGGTGAGTTTGTTGCAGACAGAACGTGCATTCCACAGGGCACAGGAAAAGGGGGGGCTGGTTTTGGAAAGAGGAATAGAGACCAAGTTCTGTGGGTTGCGGCTCCTGCCAGAGGGTGTAGGGGGATGGGAGCGTTGGGCAAAGACAGATGATGGTGGCCCGGGGTTTGGGGATATGTCACCAGAGATTAGGATAAGCAGGAGGGTGAGGGAGGTAATGTGGGACTGTGATTTATGTGAAGGGGCATGTCTCAGAGTACTGGAGGTTTTATCAGTGTATGGATGTAGAATGAGCAAGAGTTGGTAGGAGCAGTAGTAGGGAGAAGACAGAAGGCAGGGTGATATGTATAAGCAGGCGGGTGGAGAGGGGGGGTGAAGGTAAGAGAGTTTGAGGAGAGAGGAGAGGAGTGTCAGAAGCAGTGGTATAGAGTGCATGTTAGAGTGGAAGGAGAGCTTATTAGAGAGACAGGGTCACCTGCAGTCTGTTAGCAGCTTTCCAGTGCAGATTGCTGTATTCGTTTGCTTCGTACAATCGCTGAAGTGCAGAGAATGAAGTGCATATCACTTGTAGAAAGAATCACTTAGAGATAGAAGCCTTAAGGATAGAAGCCCCATGCAATGTGCTCCCCCCAGCAATGTGCTGACCCCTTAAGGATGCTCAAATATATACTGTTATAGGGGTGGGGTTGAAGTTCGTTAATTAATCATGACTGACTATAAGAGTGCCTGGCAATCAAAGTGAACTTTTTGCTTCAAAAGTCAGAATAGCAAGAGGCCAAGACAAGATCAACACATAAAACTTAGGTAAGACAGTCCAGAAAAACAAATAATGTCATGGTTGTTCGCACAGGGCAACAGATAGAGAAGGCCACATACCAGAGACACACACACACAGAGACAGCAGGCAGATTCCAATTTCAGTTAACGGTGGAAGATGTGGATGAGCTGAACTTTGGTCACATGAACTTTATCCCAGTCTTAGTCTGTAGGGTTCAATATTGTGTTGCCCCACCCTTTGCAGCTATAGAAGGCCTGGTTTGCAGTCTCCACTTTACTTCATTCCAAAGGTGTTCTATTGGGTTGAGGTCAGGTACAAGCCAGTCAAGTTCTTCCACCCCAAACTTGGTCACCCATGACTTTATGGACCTTGCTTTGTGCACTGGTTCAAATCATTTGGTGGAGGGGGGGTTATGGTATATGGTTGCTTTTCAGGGGTTGGGCTTGACCCCTTAGTTCCAGTGAAGGAAACTCTTAAGTCATTAGCATACCATGACATTTTGTGGGAACAGTTTGGGGATGGCCCTTTCCTGTTCCAACATGACTGCGCACCAGTGCACAAAGCAAGGTCCATAAAGACATGGATGAGCGTGTTTGGGGTGGAGGAACTTGACTGGCCTGTACCTCAACCCGATATGTCACCTTTGGGATGAATTAGAGCGGAGACTGTGAGCCAGGCCTTCTTGTCCAACATCAGTGCCTAACCTCACAAATGCGCTTCTGGAAGAATAGTCAAACATTTGCATAGACATACCCCTAAACCTTGTGGACAGCCTTATCAGAAGAGTTGAAGCTGTTATAGCTGCAAAAGGTGGGCCAACTCAATATTAAACCCTGCGGCCTAAGACTGTGATACCATTAAAGTTCATGCTTTTGGCAAAATAGTGTAGATGAAATGGGATGTATTGTGCCTTACTATTCATAGTCATTTTTATACTATGTGCATTAATGGGAACACCACAACTTAATTCAAATACAGAATGGTACTTAGGAAGGTTAGCATGAGCCATAAATAAAAAAAGATCAACAGAAATATGATGTTGCATCCCTGTCATCTGTATAAAACCACACACTGGGGGTGATTTACTAAGAAGAAGGCACTGCACCAGTTCGTACATTAATTGGAAAAGTCATGACTGCTGAGGTGCAATGAGGTCCCATACCATAACATTTCCATAGCCAACTTTTAAGACCTTACCCCTTCTTCCCATCAAATAAAGACCACTTACAACCATTAATGTTGAAAAGGGCAAGGCCACAGCTTTTATTAAGTCAAATACATAACATTAACATTTTAACAGTGCCAGTCAAAGTTGCATTGTGACCACACAATTCCAAATGAGAAAGGGAGATGAAGGAGGGGCATGTCCTTACCATAAGTGCCTGACCGGCCGTCTATCTCCCAATTACCATCAAGGGCATACCTATTAAGCCATGTTTGCTGGCAAGGTCACCAAAACCGCAGCAAGCTGTAACATACCAACCAGAAATAGGGTGGGAGGGTGGGCAGCTCTTCCATTCTGCATCTGAAAAGGCCCAGAATCCCCTGGGGTGCCAAACTAGTGAGCTCAGGCCCAACCCCGTCCCGTCCTGCACCAATTCCCAGTGACCAGATTAGTCACCTTACTCCGCCCTGGCCATGCCCCATCAGTCAGGGCTCTCTTTCCCGAAGGGTTCAAGAGGCCTTCATGACTGCTGGGGTGCAATGAGCCCAGGTCCCATACCATAACATTTCCATAGCCAACTTTTAAGACCTTATCCCTTCTTCCCATACAATAAAGACCACTTACAACCATTAATGTTGGAAAGGGCAAGGCCACAGCTTTTATTAACACAAATACATAACATTAACATTTAACAGTGCCAGTCACAGTTGCACTGTGAGCACACAATTCCAAATGAGAAAGGGAGATGAAGGAGGGGCCTGTCCTTACCATAAGTGCCGGACCCGCCGTCTATCTCCCAATTACCATCAAGGGCATACCTATTAAGCCATGTTTGCTGGCAAGGTCACCAAAACTGCCACCCGCCTGTCAGTAAGCTACTGAGGGGCGCCCTACCGCAGCTAGCACTTGTTCCACACCCCGCTGAAGGCCCAGATTAAAGATGTCCAAACCGATATCATTGAGATGGACTCCATCCCTTCTCAGCAAGTCAGTATTATCACCTTCTAGATCTTTGTGGCGGACCACAACCCCCCGATCCGACGAACAAACTTTGCCACTTGGGCATTGACTTTCCGACGAAAGTGTTCCAGACAGGGGCCAGGGACATCTCGCGCCCATATTGAGCAAGGAACAATTTATGACCAAACGAACATCAGGTTGGTAAAGACCGCATAACACTGGGCAATGTCGCTTTTAATAGCTGAAATGAGATCCACAGATTGCGTGTAGCCAACATCATTCCCCCCAGCGTGAACAACCAGGATGATGTGACCAGAAACATGGGCGCGGAGCTGCCGACATTCCGGAAGGACCTGAGGCCAACGCAACCCGCATAGCCCAAGCCAGCGAACTCTTGCAACGTTGGATGAGAAGCCCAAGTTTCTACCGTAGTTTCAGATCTCTGCACGGCGAGCAGCCCATTAGATGAATGAATCACCCAGTATCCATATTTGAGCCGGGGGGCAACCTGAAAGTTAACACAAAAGATGTGGGCGGACATACAATGAAAAGCGAGATGATTCCCATCTACCCAGTCGCTGAAGTTCCGTATCGGAAAACCCTATACCAGAAGCGGCGGTTGCAGCGCCGATATGAAACGAGTGGATCGAGAAATCTCCCGCAGGGAGGCCTAAAGCCTCAAGACAACGGCGGAAAACCCCTAAAAATTGTAACCGACTCAGAGAGGAGGAATCGGCGTGAACGAAAAACGTGGGGGACGAGGGGCGCGCGGTCACAAACGGAGGGGCCAGTGACACCGGGCAAAATGGGCCACCGCAATGATGCAGGAGTACTCGGCTGCCCCTGCCGAGGCTGTCGGTCTTGGATGTTCGCAACAAAACCATCACACTATGTTCCGACAAAGAAACGTCATCCCACCAGATGCCCCCCGGGGACAACCTGGATTTGGAAACTAATTCGCCGATGCGAAATGGCCCATGAAAAGGCCACCCGAAAAAGAAGGGTCTCAAACCCCGATGAGCACACCTCCGGCAACAAGGACAGAATACCCGAGAGGATCTGGATAGAAATAGGGCGCCTAGCATCAGGTGAATGGGTGACCCGTTTCCAACCCCGCAACACCCGCCGGACCGGGAAAGCTTTGGTGACATCCTCCCACCCAAGGAGTTGGAACCAGAAGGACAACACCGACATGGCAGAGGAAACAGTAGAACCCGAAACACCCTTTTCCTGCAAATAAACTAGGTAGGCAAATAACAAATGTCTGTCATCTGAAGAAGGAATAGTAAACTCACCGCCCGACGCTTGGGACCACTTGTGCCAGACCCGACAGTACACCACGTCTGCAGAGAAAGCGACGACCGTAGAAGCTCTAGCAAGCCCCGGAAATGAGGTTCCATACGTGGGCCAATCAGGGGAGGCCCTCCAGAGAAGCCGACGGAGCCAGAGAGCGAAAATGAAGGAACTGTTGACGGGAAAGAGCATCAGCAATATCATTAGAGACTCCCGGAACATGTCTGGCCCTAACATAAATGTTAAAATGCAAACATTTTAGGACTAAAAAGCGCAGCAGCTAAACGACTGGAGGGGAACTGGCCGACTGCTTGTTCACTACCTGCACTATGCTCATATTGTCCGACCAGAAGATTACCTGATGATTGCGCAACCGTTCACCCCAAAGCTCAACGGCAACAATGATTGGAAAAAGCTCCAGAAGGGTGAGGTTGCGCAACAAGTCCATGCGGGCCCATGAGGCCGGCCAACATTCAGCAGAACACTCCCCTTGAAAGAAAGCGCCGAAACTACAGGAGCCTGCAGCATCGGTATATAACTCCAGCTGTGAGTTCGGCACTTCCTCCCGCAACCCACAAGACTGTCCATTGTAAGACTGCAAAAAGGTTAGCCAAATCTCCAAGTCGTCCCGCATGGGCTTGGTGATCCGGACATAGTGATGAGGGGCCATAACGCCCTTCGTGGCCCACGACAGGCACCTGCAAAAGGCTCTCCCCATACGTATGACCCTACAGGCGAAGACCAAATGACCCAGCAACGACTGTAGCTGCTTCAACTGCAGTTTTTTCGCCCCTTTTGCCAAGCGAACCAATGAGAGAAGCCTGGTTAGCTTATCACTAGGCAGCCGAAAAACCATCGCCACCGTGTCTATCTCTATCCCTAGAAAAGCCAAGACCGTTACGGGACCCTCGGTTTTGTCAGCAGACAGTGGGACGGCAAAAAGCCAGCAAGTATCCTGAAAAACAGAGAGGAGGCATTGACACTGCCCACTGGGCCTATGAAGAGGAAGTCATCTAAGTAGTGTAGAAGGGACTGAAAACCAGCCTCCTGGGTGACTACCCATTCGAGGAAGCTGCTAAATAGCTCAAAGAAATAACACAAAATGGCGCAAACCATGGGAAGGCACATGTCGAAGAAATAGCTTCCTTGAAAGTAGCAACCCAGGAGATGGAAACAGTCCGGGTGGACCGGGAGAAGGCGAAAAGTGGACTCAATGTCCGCCTTTGCCAGCAGAGCGGACTGCCTTACCGTCCTAACGAGGTGGAACGCCTTATCGAAAGACGCGTAATGTACCCTGGATTCCTCCCTATCGATGCCGTCGTTCACCGAGGAGCCAGAAGGGTAGGATAAGTGATGAATAAGGCGGAATTGACCCCCCGCCTTTTTGGGACCACACCGAGGGGAGACACCCTCAGGTTGTGGAAAGGGGGGGAATCGAAGGGGCCTGCCATGCGCCCCAGTTCTAACTGCTTCTGAAGCTTTTCGGCCACGACGGACTCGAATTCCGCTGCTGATTTTAAATTTGGAGACATGGTCAGGGCGTCCGACGGGGAAAAAGGGATCCAGAAACCGTGGTCCAGGCCATCCTTCAGGATCAGGGCCTCCCTATGAGGGGGGTACTGGTCTAGCCAGGGAAGCATCTCTAAGACATTCACCGGCGTCCTCTGGTTTAGGAAGGTCAGTCTTGACTCCTGTTCTGGGAAGCGGCTGTTTACCTCTCCGGAAGCACCGGCTGGCGGGGTGTGCGCCCCCACAACTGGAGCACTCATGCCTGAAGCAACAGGTGGAGTACCACTTGCAGTGGCTTTCATTGAAAAGCCAGCAGATACCCTTTTTTGAAGCAGCCGACGCTCCGGATTGAGGAGCACCGACCGCAGACTGAAAGGGCGAGGGCCTGTGGGGGCACATAAGCAGCAACCACAGGCTACCGTCCTTACATGCCGCCATTTTTTGGCGAAATTGGGTGACATAATGGAACCAACACTGACCCCCGTAAACCTTGTACGCACCCCAAATGAGATCTAGATAACAAAACAGCGAAGTTGCCAACTCCGGGAACCGCTCGCAGAGCACTCCCGCGTAGGCGCAGAACCCTTGCAGCCAGTTCCCAAAAGTCCTAGGAAGCCGTTTAGGTTTTCACCCTGCGCCGATACGTCAACCTGTGGAGATTTGTTGATCGTCTCTCTATCCGGCGGCACGAGGGCGAGGAAATCGATGAATTTGCGTCACCAAATCTTTTCTTTCATCTCCTCCATTAGGTGGGTACCAGTGGGTGCGACCGCCCACAAAGCACCACAGGAAGCGGAGTTGGGGTTGGGCGCAGAGCCCGAAACTCCCATACTGGAAAGAACTGATTTGACGACCGACGCTATGCGGTCTTCAGGACCCGATATGGAAACATCAGCTGACCTACCCCAAATCAATTCACAGTCATACTCACTGATCCGCGGAGGCATCACCGATGATGGACGACCAACCGGGGAATCCGATTCCGAAACGACTCTGGAAGGCTGGAGACTGAGGCAACCAGCCCCTTGAAGACCAGCGGGGCCGTGATCCGCAGGACCGTCCCGACCTATGGAGAGATCCAGGGGTGGGCGTCCAACCACCGAAACGGAAGAGTCTCCCTGGCCAAGGGCAGCGGCTGAGCACCGACATGAACATCTACCGGCTCCAGCTGGCTGACCCAGGGCGGGTGCTGCCGCCAGCCCGGGTCCGGAGCCAAAATCTCCCGCCCTGCCGGGCGCAGGGAGACGAGGCCGGGTAAGAGTGGCAGGCATCCCACTAGGGCCTCCGGCCTGGCCAGGCGCGTAGGGGAGCGTAAGCCCCAGCAATGGGATGGAGGTCAAAGACGAACGACCATCCTTCCGGGCGCGGGAGGACGTCGGTGGGCATGGAGTGGAGGGGGAGGAGGGATCACGAGCGCCGACGGACCCTCGCCGGCCCTGCTGGGCGTAGAGGGGCCATACCCTGCCCGGGACGCAACGCCTAAATGAAAAGCCAGGGGATGGAACCGATCCCCCCCGTTCGGGCGCAGGGGGAGTCCCTATCTATGAGCCGTACTCGCAGGATGGCCTAGGAGCCGGCTGTGCCCCTGCCCAGGAGGGCACAGGGAGAGACTGTACCGGCCTGGAGGCAGTAGCTGTGCTGCCATACACACTGCAACCCCCCGCCCTGTCGGGCGCTGAGAGATGCTGCACACAATGACATTTTTGCGCCAGATATTCTGCAGCATCCAAATCTCCCGCCCAGCCTGGCGCAGGGAGCGAACTGTCCACCAGGGGGAGCCGAGCCGGCTCCAAATCCCCGGCAGAACCATCCTCGAGGTGACCAGGACGCTAAGGGCTCAGGCGAACGGATCCACCCTCTACGCCCCGACCCCCTAGAGGACATCCGGGTGGAGGAACGGAGTGATCGCCCGCTCGATACCCCCCCGCTGGCCGCAGGGGCGAGAACAGGTACTGCCGACGGACTGCGGAACTAAGCGGAGCCAGGGAGCGCTATGGCTCCAGCCTGGCCCTGAGTGCAACTACCGGCAGGGGAGGGGGGGCGCACTGCCGAACGGGGGCTCTGCGAGTGGGGACATCGAGAGGAGGCCCGAGGCGCGACCTTAGCGGTGGGAGAGGGGGACCGCCGAGGGAGGGCCCGACGGACGCGAGCAGCGGCGCCACGCTTCCCCGCCGGGGAAGTCCTGACACCTGCAGCCGCAGGGGGGGCGGAGGGGGAAGAAGAAGGGGGATGCTATAAGAGACCGCGGAGGGGCTGGGACTCAGGCAGGAAGGCGGGCGGGCACGTCTGCCGGGCCCTATGCCTAGGGATATCCTGAGGGGGATTGGAGGGAGGGACGGGAAGGCGCCTCAGGGGACAGGAGGGCAAAGAGCCAGTCAGCCTGACCCTGGAGAGCCAGCTCACGGACCTTGGCCAGGAGGCGATCCGTGTCCATGGTTGGAGACACAGGGTCAGGTCCGAGCTCTTCCATTCTGCATCCGAAAAGGCCCAGAATCCCGTGGGGTGCCAAACTAGTGAGCTCAGGCCCAACCCCGTCCCGTCCTGCACCAATCCCCAGTGACCCCATTAGTCACCTTACTACGCCCTGGCCCTGCCCCCATCAGTCAGGGCTCTCTTTCCCGAAGGGTTCAAGAGGCCTTCATTAATTGAACGTGCAAACGGGCGCACATTGAAGCGCAAATAGCAGTAATAAATACCTGCATACGTAAACTGCACCTGTGCTAGGGTAACTGCGGTTTTCTCATTGATAATAGCGCACGCCCAATACAATTGGTTAATTTTATATCATTGGATGTGTCTTGTTAGGCAATTAGTAGGTGTTCTCAGTTAATTAACCCTTTTGATGCTAATCTCATTCCTATCACTTCTAATATATCTTTGAAATGTGTTTTTTATTTTTTTACCCAAATCTTTCAATACATTACAGAGAAGTGTTTCTAAACCCAATAAATTATTTTTTTTCCGATCTTGATCTTTAAAAGGTGACCATACACTGCAATCAGTTAGATTTTAAATAAATTAGATTTAGTGCAAGAGCCTGTTTGATTTCCTGTAATTTGAATTAATTGTTCAAGTGCGTCTTTCTTTTACATATTTTGCCTAAATATCGAGTTGCACAGAGATTGGCCCATCAGATTGCATAGTGCATGACCATCTTAAGTGCCAAATTTGGAATATTGATGTGCCATGACCCAGTTGTATTTTCGAAACGATATTTCTTGGGCATTATACAAGGTACATGAAAAACCACCTTTTTTTCAAGACATGCTACAGTGATCAGGAATCTCCAGCTGTTGAGGAACTACACATCCCATGAGGCATTGTAAAACTCTGACATTTACAGACATGACTAGGCATGATGGGAATTGTAGTTCCTGAACAACTGGAGGGGCACAGTTTGAAGACCCCTGTGCTAGAACATTATTATGCCACCAGAATTGGGAGAGTGGCATCTACCCAACCTCTCTCTGCTGGTGGACACGAGAACCTCCATCTCTATATAAAGATATATCTATATATACACACATACTGAAGCAGGAAGCAATATACATTGGCCAGGAAGTGAATCTGTACACAGGAAGTACATAGTTGCCAACATTGCAAAAAAAATCTGTGGGCCACTTTTTTGGCTGTAGGCGGAGCCGTACAATAATTAGGGGGCGGGCATTCGTTTGTGGGTGTGGCTTAGCAATAAAAATACAAATGCTACGAAAATGGGCGGGGTTTATGTGAAATAGTGGGCGTGGCTTAAATGGGCGTGGCTCAAAGAGGGTGTAGTTAGAGTCTGAGATGAATGAGGGATGGAGAGGGAAAGGGGGAGAGAGGAATGACGGGACAGCAGCCCCAGATCCTACACAACAATAGAAATATGTGTATTCTAGAAAGTTTAACAATCAGCAGATAAAGATACTCCAAACACCTGGTGTTAACGCTTCAATCATCCCGGCACCATGATTGGTATGTTGTCAGGATGATTGAAGCGCATTATTTCTTTTATTACAATGTAATATAAAATTAAATCATTCAACTCACCATAATGCCGAATCAGTGGGATCCCTGAGTGTGTCACCTGCCACGTCGCCTGCCACCAGCAGAGTCCATCCTTGCATCAGGTGCCACCAGCAGAGTCTGTCCTTGCATCAGGTGCCCCTAGCAGAGTCCGTCCTTGCATCAGGTGCCCCCAGCAGAGTCAGCATAGACCCCCTCAGTGCAGACCCCTCTCCATCAATGCAGACCCCCTCAGTGCAGACCCCCCTCCATCAGTGCAGACCCCCTCAGTGCAGACCCCTTTCATCAGTGCAGACCCCCTCAGTGCAGACCCCCCTCCATCAGTGCATATCCCCCTCCATCAGTGCAGACCCCCTTATTGCAGACCCCCCTCTAATAGTGCAGACCCCCCTCATTGCAGCCCCCCCTCTATTAGTGCAGACCCCCCCTTAGTGCAGCCCCCCTCTATTAGTGCAGACCCCCCTCAGTTCAGCCCCCCCTCTATTAGTGCAGAACCCCCTCAGTGCAGAACCCCCTCTATTAGTGCAGACCCCCCTCAGTGCAGCCCCCCCTCTATTAGTGCAGACCCCCCCTCTATTAGTGAAGGCCCCCCTCAGTGCAGACTCCCCTCCCATAACGCCCCCCACCACACACCCAGGAGCGGCCGGTGTTCTGCCGAGAAAGTTCCCCTTGGCAAGTAAGGACCCCCCTGTAATGCGCAGGCACAGCGCTTGCACAGTACGAGCCGGCGGAAATAGCCGAGCTGAATAGCTGGGGAACTTTCTCGGCAAGACACCGGCGCCGTGTGTACAGTGGAGAAGGGAGGGGCCGATCCATGCAGCTAAAGAAGCCGATTCATTGGCTGCATGGATCGAGCCCCCTTCCTCTCTCCACTGAACACTAGGGAGAAGATCTAGCGGCGGCGCTGGCGGCCATTTTGCTGGAGCCAGCTGCTCCAAAAATTAAAAAAAACAACATTCCCGATTTTCCTGATGGAAATCCCGATTCGGGACAGCCTCCAATCGGGACGAGGGTCCCAAAATCAGGATTGTCCTAGGAAAATCGGGACTGTTGGCAACTATGGAAGTAGGTGTGTGTTTTGAGGCCAAATCGTTTAGACATACACATGACCCACACAAACACCACCCCATGTAAAAATAAGTCAAAAATTATCTTAATTTGCAAATAAGGATCATCTCTTCCTCAGAGAACAGTGAGCGGGGCATGGTGGTGGGAAGAAATTAGCAGCCGTACAAACAACTTCCTGGAGGGGCGTAATGTCATTCCTGTGTGCTGGCCACCTCTTTCAGGAACTAGATATGCACCACGGGTACATACCTTCATGCACACAGCAGTTGTGCATCTCACATACACAGCGGTTGCGCATCTAGATGCATTTGGCGCATCTAGCTGCAGGAACCCAATTTGTATGGAAATTAATAATAAAGCAGAAGCAGATTTCCAGGACTGGACTAACAAATGTTTATAGTGAAATGTAACTGGTGTTTTCTATTAAACAAGGTTTAGAGTGGCCATTGACATGCATCACAGTTGAACTTAGGAATGTGTCTTTGCAAAGTTAAACTAAATGAAATCCTTACTTATTTTAAACTTTTTGCACTTTAAAGACAAGTCACTTTATATGTTATATTTACACTCAGCTGGAGAGTGTACACATCACCTTATTTTCATGTGTACTACTTACTACCTTTCACATCTTATTGTATGCTTCACTGATTGGATATTCTTTAACATATATTTCTCAGGTGGTTTTAGTTTGATTTTAGCTTTATCTTTAACAGCGCAGAACCATCTATTTTATAAATTTCATATGTGCGGGTATGGACTGACCCTTTTTGGTGCTTGTGGCAGTTAAATTATTATTTTCATAATAGCGCGGAAATATATATTTAATTTATTGGCAGGTTTCCCTTTTCATAGGGTATGTTTATTTGGTGATCATTTTGACAAACATATCCAAAAGATCTCCGGAGGGAAGAGTGCTCTACTTCCTGTGAAGAAAAGCACCAGATGTCCCTCGTTTAAAACCTCAAGGACTGCTTCCTCCAATGTCTCAGCGTCAAGGCGGTTCTGCCGCCAACTGGGCACTAGGGCCAGGGGCAAGCCGCAGGGCCAGAAAAAAGCCCTAGGTTCAAGATTCTTCTAAACCCAGCACCAAGCCCTCCTTTTGAGGGGACGCTCCCACTCCATCGAGTGGGGGGAAGGCTGCTGCACTTTACAGATATTGGGAGAACAATAATTCCGGAACGAGTAGGTCACCTCAATTATATTTTGCGGTTACAAGCTCGAGTTGCGGGGGGTTCCCCCTCAGAGATTTTTAAGATCAGGCATTCCCTCGGATCCTCCAAAAAGAAACCTATTGCTTCAGACACTACATCATCTACAAACAACATACACCAAACGGGGACACAAGGCCATTTTGGACCTAAGATCCTTGAACAAGTATCTACTGATACAGTCCTTTCGGATGGAGTCTGTCCGCTCAGTAGTAGCAATCATTCCAGAGGGGAGACTTTCTAGCCTCCATCGATATAAAAGACGCGTATTTACACATACCTCTCTTTCAGCCTCATCAGAGGTTCCTACGTTTTGCAGTAGAGGAACGTCATTTTCAGTTTGTGGCTCTACCCTTCGGCTGGCTACAGCTCCCCAGGTCCTAGCACCAGTACTGGGTCTTTTAAGAGCCCAAGGTATCCTGGTGCTCGGGTATCTGGATGACCTCCTACTCAGAGATCACTCATTACAGACTCTAGAACAGAGCATAACATGCACAGTGCGGTATTTGAAAAGCTTAGGCTGAATCATAAATACCGAAAGGTCAGCCTTGAAACCAGCTCAAAGTCTAAAATATTTAGGTCTGATCCTAGATTCAGCTCAAGCAAAAATATTCTTGCCACCCATAAGGATCTGTGCCCTGAAGGTTCAGATGCATCAGATAAGGGGCACCAGACAACCCTCCATTCGGCTCTGTATGAGTCTTCTAGGGAGGATGGTTTCCTCCTTCGAGGCAATGCCCTATGCCCAGTTCCATTCCAGGCCTTTACAACAAGGCATCTTGTTGGCCTGGACCAGAAGAGGAAAAGCCCTGGATTATCCAATGTGCTTATCTCCTCGGGCACGCTTAAGCGTAAACTGGTGGTTGCAGGATCAGAACCTGCGAAAGGGAAATCCTTTCTCCTGATAACTTGGAGAGCACTGACTACAGATACCAGTCTCTCGGGCTGGGGAACGACCCTAGAAGGGCTCACATCTCAGGGGAAATGGTCAGGGACAGAACAGAGCCTGCCCATCAACGTCCTGGAATTACGTGCAGCACGTCTGGCCCTATGTTCCTGGATGGTGGAGCTTCAGGACTGCCCTATCAGGGTTCAATCCAATGATGCCACTGCAGTGGCCTATATAAACCACCAAGGTGGTACCAGGAGTCGTTCAGCTCTGAAGGAGGTGAACCACATACTAGCCTGGCCAGAGGGACATGTGCCGATTATATTACATAGTTGCATACATAGTTACATTAGTAGGTGAGGATGAAAAAAGACACACCTCCATCAAGTCCAAACTACATGTGTGATTATATGTCAGTATTACATTGTATATCCCTGTATGTTGCAGTCATTTAGGTGCTTATCGAATAGTTTTTTGAAACTATTGATACTCCCCGCTTAGACCACCGCCTGTGGAAGTGAATTCCACATCCTTGCCGCTCTTACAGTAAAGAACCCTCTACATAGTTTAAGGTTAAACCTATTTTCTTCTAATTTTAATGATTGGCCACTTGTCTTGATAAACTCACTTCCGCAAAAAAGTTTTATCCCTATTTTGGGGTCAACAGTACGGTATTTATAAATTAAATTCATATCCCCTCTCAATCGTCTCTTCTCCAGAGAGAATAAGTTCAGTGCTCACAACCTTTCCTCATAAATAAAATCCTCCAGACCCTTTATTAGCTTAGTTGCCCTTCTTTGTACTCGCTCCATTTCCAGTACATCCTTCCTGAAGACTGGTGCCCAGAACTGGACAGCATAATCTAGGTGCGGCCAGACCAGAGTCTTGTAGAGTGGTAGAATTATCATTTTATCTCTGGAGTTGATCCCCTTTTTAATGCATGCCAATATTCTGTTTGTTTTGTGAGCAGCAGCTTGGCATTGCATGCCATTGCTGAGCCTATCTACTAGGAACCCCAGGTCCTTTTCCATCCTAGATTACCCCAGAGGTTCTCCCCCCCAGTATATAGATTGCATTCATATTTTTGCCACCCAAATGCATTATTCTACATTTTTCTACATTAACCACTTACCGACCGCCTCACGCTGATATACGTCAGCAGAATGGCACGGGCAGGCAGAATCACGTACCTGTACGTGATCTGCCTCCCGCGGGCGGGAGGCCGATCGGACCCCCCCCCCCGTGCCCGAGGCGGTCGGCGTTTGTCCCCTGGTGATCAGAGGTGAGGGGGAGGCCATCCATTCGTGCCCCCTCCCTCGCGATCGCTCCCAGCCAATGGGATCATTCCCCTGCCTCTGTATAGTACACAGAGGCAGAGGGAACTATGTCATCTCTCCTCGGCTCGGTATTTTCCGTTCCGGCGCCGAGGAGAGAAGAATGCAATGTGAGTGCACAAACACACACACACACACACACAGTAGAACATGCCAGGCACACAATACACCCCCCCCTTTACCCCCGATCCCCCCATCACCCCCCAATCACCCCTACCCCCCGTCACACTGACACCAAGCAGTTTTTTTTCTGATTACTGCATTGGTGTCAGTTTGTGACAGTTAGTGTGGTAGGGCAGTTAGTGTTAACCCCCTTTAGGTCTAGGGTACCCTCCTTACCCCCCCTAATAAAGTTTTAACCCCTTGATCACCCCCCGTCGCCAGTGTCACTAAGCAATCATTTTTCTGATCGCTGTATTAGGGTCACTGGTTACGCTAGTTAGGGAGGTAAATATTTTAGTTCGCCGTCAGCGTTTTATAGCGTCAGGGACCCCCATATACTACAGTACCTAATAAATGTTTTAACCCCTTGATTGCCCCTAGTTAACCCTTTCACCACTGATCACCGTATAACAGTTACGGGTGACGCTGGTTAGTTTGTTTATTTTTTATAGTGTCAGGGCAACCGCCATTTATTACCTAATAAAGGTTTAGCCCCCTGATCGCCCGGTGGTGATATGCGTCGCCCCAGGCAGTGTCAGGTTAGTGCCAGTACTTCTAACACCCACGCACACAGAATACGTCTCCCTTAGTGGTATAGTATCTGAACGGATCAATATCTGATCCGATCAGATCTATACTAGCGTCCCCAGCAGTTTAGGGTTCCCAAAAATGCAGTGTTAGCGTGATCAGCCCAGATACCTGCTAGCACCTGCATTTTGCCCCTCCGCCCGGCCCAGCCCAGCCCACCCAAGTGCAGTATCCATCGATCACTGTCACTTACAAAACACTAAACGCATAACTTTAGTGTTCGCAGAGTCAGGCCTGATCCCTGCGATCGCTAACAGTTTTTTTGGTAGCATTTTGGTGAACTGGCAAGCACCAGCCCCAGGCAGCGTCAGGTTAGCGCCAGTAGTGCTAACACTCACACACGCACCGTACACCTCCCTTAGTGGTATAGTATCTGAACGGATCAATATCTGATCCGATCAGATCTATACTAGCGTCCCCAGCAGTTTAGGGTTCCCAAAAACGCAGTGTTAGCGGGATCAGCCCAGATACCTGCTAGCATCTGCATTTTGCCCCTCCGCCCGGCCCAGCCCACCCAAGTGCAGTATCGATCGATCACTGTCACTTACAAAACACTAAACACATAACTGCAGCGTTTGCAGAGTCAGGCCTGATCCCTGCGATTGCTAACAGTTTTTTGGTAGCGTTTTGGTGAACTGGCAAGCGACAGCGGCCTAGTACACCACGGTCGTAGTCAAACCAGCACTGCAGTAACACTTGGTGACGTGGCGAGTCCCATAAGTGCAGTTCAAGCTGGTGAGGTGGTAAGCACAAGTAGTGTCCGGCTGCCACCAAGAAGAAGACAAACACAGGCCCGTCGTGCCCATAATGCCCTTCCTGCTGCATTCACCAATCCTAATTGGGAACCCACCACTTCTGCAGCGCCCGTACTTCCCCCATTCACATCCCCAACCAAATGCAGTCGGCTGCATGAGAGGCATTTTCTTTATGTCCTCCCGAGTACCCCTACCCAACGAACCCCCCCAAAAAAGATGTCGTGTCTGCAGCAAGCGCGGATATAGACGTGACACCCGCTATTATTGTCCCTCCTGTCCTGACAATCCTGGTCTTTGCATTGGTGAATGTTTTGAACGCTACCTGTCACGTACCTGGTAGGTTGTGAGCCTGAAGTGCAGAGAAGGACCTCCCTTACAGCTCCCACTCCTGTTCCTCTGGAATGGAGACAGAAGGCCAGAAGTGAGGAGTGGTATGGGTGCCTGGCAGGATCAACAGTCACCGGAAGTTCAGGAGTGGTGACACCCTCTGGGTCCAGAAGCTGAAGAGGACGCTGGATCGCAGAGAGGACCCGGAGCCACAGCAGATAAGGAAGCAGGTAAGTAAGCAGGTAAGTAAGCAGGACTGGAACCAGGAACAAAGCAGCATGTAGTAGCCTGGAACGCTGGACTGGAACCGGGAACAACAGCAGGTAGTAGCTTGGAACGCTGGACTGGAACCTGGAACAAGCAGCAGGTAGTAGCCTGGAACACTGGACTGGAACAAGGCAGCAGGTAGTAGCCTGGAACGCTGGACTGGAACCAGGAACAAGGCAGCAGGTAGTAGACTGGAACGCTGGACTGGAACCAGGAACAAGGCAGCAGGTAGTAGACTGGAATGCTGGACTGGAACCAGGAACAAGGCAGCAGGTAGTAGACTGGAATGCTGGACTGGAACCAGGAACAAGGCAGCAGGTAGTAGACTGGAATGCTGGACTGGAACCAGGAACAAGGCAGCAGGTAGTAGACTGGAATGCTGGACTGGAACCAGGAACAAGGCAGCAGGTAGTAGACTGGAACGCTGGATACAGGTGTCAGACTGAGGAGTGGTCAAACAAGCCAGAGGTCGGTATCGGTCGATCAGCAGAGGTACCAGGGACAACACAGAGGGATGGTCAGGCAAGCCAAGAGGGTCTGGTGCAGGCAGATAGCAGGATGGTCTAACAGGAAGCCGGGTCTGATAGCAGAGTACACAGGTCAGATCAGGTTAAGGCACACGGAACGCTGTAGAGCAGACAGCGGGGCTGGAGTGTGACAGGCCGGTTTAAATAGCCCGCCTGGCACTAGCGTGAGTGTGCGCGCGCGTGCCCGCGCGTGACAGCACCCGTGAACGCGCGCGCATGCGCAGTGGAACCCGCGGCCGTGTCCCCCTGCGTCTGGATCGCTGATTATTGGCAGGATCTTCATGACACTACCATTCACTAGTTCACTAGTTGAGTATTAGCGTAGGGTACAGCATTACACAGACTAGGCATACTTTCACAGGGTCTCCCAAGATGCCATCGCATTTTGAGAGACCCGAACCTGGAACCGGTTACAGTTATAAAAGTTAGTTACAAAAAAAAGTGGAAAAAAAAATTATAAAAAAAAAAAAAAAATAGTTGTCGTTTTATTGTTCTCTCTCTCTCTCTCTATTCTCTCTCTATTGTTCTGTTCTTTTTTACTGTATTATATTATGCAATGTTTTATTGTTATTATGTTTTATCATGTTTGCTTTTCAGGTATGCAATTTTTTATACTTTACCGTTTACTGTATTTTATTATTAACCATTTTTTCGTCTTTAGGTATGCCATTCACGACTTTGAGTGGTTATACCAGAATGATGCCTGCAGGTTTAGGTATCATCTTGGTATCATTCTTTTCAGCCAGCAGTTGGCTTTCATGTAAAAGCAATCCTAGCGGCTAATTAGCCTCTAGACTGCTTTTACAAGCAGTGGGAGGGAATGCTCCCCCCCCACCGTCTTCCGCGTTTTTCTCTGGCTCTCCTGTCTTAACACTGAACCTGAGAATGCAGCCGGTGATTCAGCCAGCTGACCA
This sequence comes from Lithobates septentrionalis, assembly GCA_037952835.1. Classification (NCBI taxonomy): domain Eukaryota; kingdom Metazoa; phylum Chordata; class Amphibia; order Anura; family Ranidae; genus Lithobates; species Lithobates septentrionalis. The sequence goes on along the minus strand of JBBDGP010000079.1, from coordinate 2,268,867 downwards.
TAGAGCTGATCAGAGACCAGAGTGGCTCCAAACATCTCTATGGCCTAAGAAACCGGAAGCTACGAGCATTTCATGACTTAGATTTCGCCGGATATAAACAGCGCCATTGGGAAATTGGGAAAGCATTTTATCACACCGATCTTGGTGTGGCCAGATGCTTTGAGGGCAGAGGAGAGATCTAGGGTCTAATAGATCCCATTTTTTTCAAAAAAAAGAGTACCTGTCACTACCTATTGCTATCATAGGGGATATTTACATTCCCTGAGATAACAATAAAAATGATTTTAAAAAAAATGAAAGGGAACAGTTTAAAAAAAAGATAAAAAAGCAAAAAAATAATAAAGAAGAAAAAAAAAAAAATCACTTCTGCCCCCCCTGCTCTCGCACTAAGGGGAACGCAAGCGTCGGTCTGGCGTCAAATGTAAACAGCAATTGCACCATGCATGTGAGGTATCACCGCGAAGGTCAGATCAAGGGCAGTAATTTTAGCAGTAGACCTCCTCTGTAAATCTAAAGTGGTAACCTGTAAAGGGTTTTAAAGGCTTTTAAAAATGTTTTTTTTGTTGCCACTGCACGTTTGTGCGCAATTTTAAAGCATGTCATGTTTGGTATCCATGTACTCGGCCTAAGATCATCTTTTTTATTTCATCAAACATTTCTGCAATATAGTCTGTTTTAGTGCATTAAAATTTAAAAAAGTGTGTTTTTTCCCCAAAGAATGCATTTGAAAAATCGCTACGCAAATACTGTGTGAAAAAAAAAAATGAAACACCCACCATTTTAAACTGTAGGGCATTTGCTTTAAAAAAATATATAATATTTGGAGGTTCAAAGTAATTTTCTTGCAAAAAAAATGATTTTTTCATGTAAACAAAAAGTGCCAGAAAGGGCTTTGTCTTCAAGTGGTTAGAAGAGTGGGTGATGTGTGACATAAGCTTCTAAATGTTGTGCATAAAATGCCAGGACAATTCAAACCCCCCCCAAATGACCCCATTTTGGAAAGTAGACACCCCAAGCTATTTGCTGAGAGGCATGTCGAGTCCATGGAATATTTTATATTGTGACACAAGTTGCAAGAAAAATACACTTTTTTTGCACAAAGTTGTCACTAAATGATATATTGCTCAAACATGCCATGGGAATATGTGAAATTACACCCCAAAATACATTCTGTTGCTTCTCCTGAGTACGGGGATACCACGTGTGAGACTTTTTGGGAGCCTAGCCGCATACGGGACCCCGAAAACCAAGCACAGCCTTCTGGCTTTCTAAGGGCGTAAATTTTTGATTTCACTCTTCACTGCCTATCACAGTTTCGTAGGCCATGGAATGCCCAGGTGGCACAAACCCCCCCCCCCCCCAAATGACCCTATTTTGGAAAGTAGACACCCCAAGCTATTTGCTGAGAGGTATAGTGAGTATTTTGCAGACCTCACTTTTTGTCACAAAGTTTTGAAAATTGAAAAAAAAAATGTTTTTTCCTGTCTTTCTTCATTTTCAAAAACAAATGAGAGCTGCAAAATACTCACCATGCCTCTCAGCAAATAGCTTGGGGTGTCTACTTTCCAAAATGGGGTAATTTGGGGGGGGGGGGGTTGTGCCACCTGGGCATCCCATGGCCTTCGAAACTGTGATAGGCAGTGAAGAGTGAAATCAAAAATTTACACCCTTAGAAATCCTGAAGGCGATGATTGGTTTTCGGGGCCCCGTACGCGGTTAGGCTCCCAAAAAGTCCCACACATACTCAGGAGAAGCAGCTAAATTTATTTTGGGGTGCAATTCCACATATGCCCATGGCCTGCGTGAGCAATATATCATTTAGTGACAACTTTGTGCAAAAAAAAAAATTGTCACTTTCCCGCAACTTGTGTCAAAACATAAAATATTCCATGGACTCAACATGCCTCTCAGCAAATAGCTTGGGGTGTCTACTTTCCAAAATGGGGTCATTTGGGGGGGTTTTGTGCCATCTGGGAATTTTATGGCCTTCAAAACTGTGATAGGTAGTGGAGGAGTGAAATCAAAAATTTACACCCTTAGAAATCCTGAAGGCGGTGATTGGTTTTCGGGGCCCCGTACGCGGCTAGGCTCCCAAAAAGTCCCACACATGTGGTATCCCCGTACTCAGGAGAAGCAGCTGAATGTATTTTGGGGTGCAATTCCACATATGCCCATGGCCTGTGTGAGCAATATATCATTTAGTGACAACTTTTTGTAATTTTTTTTGTCATTATTCAATCACTTGGGACAAAAAAAATAATATTCAATGGGCTCAACATGCCTCTCAGCAATTTCCTTGGGGTGTCTACTTTCCAAAATTAGGTCATTTGGGGGGGTTTTGTACTGCCCTGCCATTTTAGCACCTCAAGAAATGACATAGGCAGTCATAAACTAAAAAGCTGTGTAAATTCCAGAAAATGTACCCTAGCTTGTAGACGCTATAACTTTTGCGCAAACCAATAAATATATGCTTATTGACATTTTTTTTACCAAAGACATGTGGCTGAATACATTTTGGCCTAAATGTATGACTAAAATTAAGTTTATTGGATTTTTTTATAACAAAAAAATATCATTTTTTTTCAAAATTTTCGGTCTTTTTCCGTTTATAGCGTAAAAAATAAAAACCGCAGAGGTGATCAAATACCATCAAAAGAAAGCTCTATTTGTGGGAAGAAAAGGACGCAAATTTTGTTTGGGTACAGCATTGCATGACCACGCAATTAGCAGTTAAAGCGACGCAGTGCCAAATTGCAAAAAGTGCTCTGGTCAGGAAGGGGGTAAATCCTTCCGGGGCTGAAGTGGTTAAACCTCATTTGCCATGTAGTTGCCCACCCCATTAATTTGTTTAGATCTTTTTGCAAGGTTTCCACATCCTGCAGAGAAGTTATTGCCCTGCTTAGCTTAGTATCGTTCACAAATACAGAGATTGAACTGTTTACCCCATCCTCCAGGTCGTTTATGAACAAAATAACTAGGATTGGTCCCAGCACATAACCCTGGGGGGACCCCACTACCCACCTCTGACCATTCCAAGTACTCCCCATTTATCACCACCCTCTGAACTCACCCTTGTAGCCAGTTTTCAATCCATGTATTCACCCTATGGTCCATGCCAACGGACCTTATTTTGTACAGTAAACATTTATGGGGAACTGTGTCAAATGCTTTTGCAAAATCCAGATACACAACGTCTACGGGCCTTCCTTTATCTAGATGGCAACTCACCTCCTCATAGAAGGTTAATAGATTGGTTTGGCAAGAAAGATTCTTCATGAATCCATGCTGATTACTGTTAATGATACCGTTCTCGTTACTAAAATCTTGTATATAGTCCCTTATCATCCCCTCCAAGAGCTTGCATACTATTGATGTTAGGCTAACTGGTTTGTAATTCCCAGGGATGTATTTTGGCCATTTTTAAATATTGTTGCTACATTGGCTTTTCTCCAATCACCTGGTACAATTCCAGTCAGTAGACTGTCAGTAAAAATTAGGAACAATAGTCTGGCAATTACTTGACTGAGTTTCCCAAGTACCCTCGGATGCAAGCCATCTGGTCCCGGTGATTTATTAATGTTAAGTTTCCTATGTCTCATTTTTATTCTGTCCTCTGTTAACCATGGAGGTGCTTCCTGTGATGTGTCATAAGGATAAACACTGCAGTTTTGGTTACTGAAGCTTCCCAATTCCCTCGTGAAGACTGAAGAGAAGAATACATTCAATACCTTCGCCATCTCCCCATGCTTTGTAAACAGATGTCATTCCTCATTCTTTATGGGGCCAATATGGTCTGTCCTCCCTTTTTTAATGTTTACATAGTTCCACACTACTTAAAGAATTTATTGGGATTTTTTTGCTCTCCTCCGCTGTATGTCTTTCGTGTTCTATCTTAGCCTCCCTAACTGCACCCTTACATTTCTTGTTGCATTCTTTATAAAGTCTGAATGCTGATGATGATCCCTCAACCTTGATTTTTTTAAAGGCCTTCTCCTTTGCTTTTATATGCATTTTTACATTGGAGTTAAGCCATCCAGAACTTTTGTTCGCTCTTTTAAATTTATTACCAAATGGGATGCATTGGCTAATGCCCTTATTCAATATGCTCTTAAAGCAAACCCATCTCTCCTCCGTGTTCTTTGTTCCTAAGATTTTATCCCAATTCATGCCTTCTAACAAGGTTGGTAGTTTAGGGAAGTTGGCTCTTTTAAAATTCAGTGTCTTTGTAGTCCCCTTATGTTTCCTATTTGTGTGATTTATTTGGAGCCAATTGACCTGTGATCGCTGTTTCCTAAATTGCCCCGTATTTCCACATCCATGATCAGGTCTGTATTGTTGGTAATCAGTAGATCCAGTAACACTTTATTTCTAGTTGGTGCGTCTATCATCTGAACCATGAAATAGTCCTTCAAGACATTTAGGAACTGGCGAGCCTTAGACGAATGTGTGGTTCCCTCCGCCCAGTCTATGTCTGGATAATTAAAATCCCCCATTATGATAACACTTCCCATCCTTGCTGCTAATCCAACTTGTGATAGGAGATCCGCCTCCCCCTCCTCCCTCAGGTTAGGGGGCCTATAGCATACTCCCAGTAATATTTTCCCCTTAGCGCCATCCCTTTAGAGCTCTACCCATAAGGATTCCACCTCCTCCCTAGCTCCTTTAGTGATGTCATCTCTCACATTCACTTGTACATTATTCTTGATATATAGGCATACCTCTCCCCCTTTTTTACCCTCTCTATCTCTGCGATAAAGGGTATACCCTTGAATGGTTGCCAGCCAATCATGAGAGCTGTTGAACCAGGTCTCTGAAATTCCCACAAAATCCAAATCCTCCTTGTACAACAGTATCTCTAGTTCACCCATCTTGTCCGCCAGGCTCCTGGCATTGGGGAACATGCCACGTAGCCCAGACTGGTTGCATACTATCCTCTCATTGGGTTTTCCGAGATTGTAACTAGGACTTGTTACTATACTTACCTTGGGTTTATGTGCTTTAGTCAACCTACCACTAATGCCCCCAATGCTACCCTCTGGAATATGTTCCGCGCTGACTATCTCTACCTCTGGACCCTCCCCCCGTTGCCTAGTTTAAAAACCCCTCTAACTTTTTGGCCATCTTTACTCCCAGCTGATCTGCACCCTCCTCATTTAGGTTCAGTCTGTCCCTTCTATAGTACTGGTGACTGACTGAGAAGTCGGCCCAGTCCTCAAGGAACCCAAACCCCTCCTTACTACACCAGCTCTTCAGCCACTTCTTTACTTCCCTAATCTCCCTCTGCCTTTCTGGTATGGCTCGATGTACCGGTAGTATTCCTGAGAATACTACCATGAAAGGTCCTTTTCTTCAATTTAGCTCCCAAGTCCCTAAAATCGTTCTTTAGGACACTCCATCTGCCTCTGACTCTGTTATTGGTGCCAACGTGCACCATAGCAGCCAGGTCTTCCCCAGCCCCTCCCATTAATCTGAAAAAAAGCGGGAAAGAAACTGCGCTCTGGTGATACAAAACAACAAAATAACAAAACTAAGTAGTTGTGCAAGTTAAAAAAGCAGCAATTCCTCTGGGCAACACAAACACAGTAATGATAAATTGGAAAAATTGGAATCGCGCTGAAAACTGACATGCACATGAATAATCACCACTCAGCAATAAATCCCTGAATGCATATCATACAAATTGTACAAAGTGAATACAAAAATGTGAACATATCAAAGTGACATAACACCAAAATAGATGATATAATGGAATGTGAAATAAGTGAAAATAAAATTAATAAATAATGTAAATGAGTAAATGCACATGAGTCCATATACATATACAACTAAATCACCAATGTGATAAGTAAGTAAAGAGTCCATAAAAGGCTGTATGGTCTCTGCTGCATGTGGAAATAGTGCTCGATCCACTACCACAAGTAAACAATGGGCGCTTACCAGAGACTCATGATCCCCCACTACAGAGGATCACTTATTTCACATCCCATTATATCATCTATTTTGCAATATGTACATGTGAGCGCTGCAATCAACCAATATAAAACAGTTGGAACCCCAAAAAACACACACACACACACATATACATATAAGGTATTTTCACAAAAAAAATTATATTAATTGGTAAAAGCTATAAACAAGCAGACTCTGAACTGCTAAAGTCCAAATAAAACTAAATTGAGTGAGTTAAAATAAAAGTCCATGAGAAGCAACTGTAGAAGGCGGCCCTGTGGATAAGGATGAAGCAATCCTCTGGATGCTGGAGAAAAAGAACAACAGTGGCGCCACTCTAAGTGCAGTATTAAAAACGAATTTTAATATATATCTTTAAAATCTGGTACTCACAAAAGGTACATGTAAACAAGCGTATAGAGTAAAGTTGATAGTGCCAGGTGTCCCAAATGAGTTGTCCAGTCATATCATGCGGTGGCGTTCTGACAGGCTGCACTGCAGGATGTTCGCTGTGTCCTGCCGCTGGAACGCACTGTTTCCGATCCGGGGGACGGAGTCACTTCCGGGTCCGTGCAGGGATAAACTTGATTGGCAGACTGATAGCTCCGCAAACGCGTCGCCTATGCCTATCAGTCTGCCAATCAAGTTTATCCCTGCACGGACCCGGAAGTGACTCCGTCCCCCGGATCGGAAACAGTGCGTTCCAGCGGCAGGACACAGCGAACATCCTGCAGTGCAGCCTGTCAGAACGCCACCGCATGATATGACTGGACAACTCATTTGGGACACCTGGCACTATCAACTTTACTCTATACGCTTGTTTACATGTACCTTTGTGAGTACCAGATTTTAAAGATATATTAAAATTCGTTTTTAATACTGCACTTAGAGTGGCGCCACTGTTCTTTTTCTCGATCATCTATTTTGGTGTTATGTCACTTTGATATGTTCACATTTTCGTATTCACTTTGTACAGTTTGTATGATATGCATTCAGGGATTTATTGCTGAGTGGTTGTCATGGTTATGCAATAGAGGTTGTTTGTCAGCTTGCCTGTTTCCATGTGTTCATCTCCTAAGACCAGCTGTCTCTCACCTGACTGCTTTTATTAACTCTCCTCTAGCGTGGCTCCACCCCAGCTCCTGTTGTCCTTGTCTGCTTGTGGCCCTGACCTTGGCATATTCCTTTACTATCCTTATCCTTCTGTCGCCTACTGTGGGTGTGAGCTGGGGGACCCTGGGTTCGCGACCTGGAGCCAGTTGCAGCCCAGTCCATCCTCACCATCAGAGGCTCTGGTGAAAACCTGCTGGCTCTCAGACTCCGCGCCCCAGGGAATCCTACGCTCTAACCCCGGTGGGATCAGTGTTGGTGTTCCAGCGACCCTGCCTCCCTTATACCTGGACTCCCATCCGCAGCAGTCAGCCGTAGGGTCCACTGCCTTGCGGTGCACTCCTGATCCCAACGGTGTGCATCTGTCACCTAGCCTCAAGGTGACCTGACAGTTTGATCAGCCATGGAACCGGCTGATGTGTCGCTTCCTGCAGCCGATCCATTGCAGGGCATAGTTCGCAGACTCGAGGCCCAGGATTCTAATCAGACTCAGGTGATGCGATTCCTTAAGGATCTGGCTTCCAGCTTCGAGCAGCTCCAGGCCTCCTTGGGAAACCTGAACCTGCAGCCTCAAGTACAATCAGCAGCTGCACCTATCGCACCAGTCGCAGCCACACATTCATATTCACTACCAGCTCCGTCCCGTTTTTCTGGAGACTCCAAGGCCTGCAGGGGCTTCCTCAGCCAATGCACCATTCATTTTGAGCTCCAGCCTCAAAACTTTCTGTCTGATCGGGCTAAGGTAGCCTATATCATTTCCCTCAACTCTGGTGAAGCTTTAGCTTGGGCTGCCCCCCTGTGGGAGAAGAATGACCCGGTGGTTTTCAGCCTGTCCGACTTCTTGAAGCTGTTTCGTAATATCTTCGAGGAGCCAGCTCGGGTTTCTTCAGCGGCTAGTGCCATTTTACGCCTTCGCCAAGAATCTTGTTCAGTGGGACAATATGCGCTTCAGTTCCGTATTCTCACAGCTGAATTGCGCTGGAACAATGAGGCCCTGGTCGCAACCTTTTTACATGGCCTCTCTGACCGAGTGAAGGACGAATTAGCAGGAAGAGCCATCCCCGCCTGTCTGGACGATGTAATCTCCTTGTGCAATCAGATTGCCATTCGTTTCCAGGAGAGGTCCCTAGAAGAAAAAAAAAAAAAAAAAAAAAAAAAGGAGGCCAGCACCCTCTAGGTCCTCTGCCTGCTAAGGAACCTATGCAGCTGGGCTGGACTAGACTAACCCCCGAAGAACGTGCTAGATGCAGAACTCTAGGCTTGTGTCTTTATTGTGGGGGCAAGGGTCATTTTCGTGACTCCTGCTCACTTCGTCCGGGAAATGCTTAGGGTCTAATACGTTTGGAAGGTGGAGTATTGGACCCAGAAACATCACCTTCTCGTCTTCTTCTTCCGGTGTTCCTCCATGTAGGCTCTTCTCTCCAATCGGTCCTAGCATATCTGGACTCCGGGGCTGCCGGCAATTTTATGGACTGGAGAACTGCTTCTTCTATAAAGCTTACCCTTTCTCCCCCTCGCTACACCACTGGTTGTTTCGGAAATTGATGGCACTATGCTCCCAGGGGGTCCAGTACGTTTCCAGACGCTACCTATTAGGATGTCGGTAGGGATACTCCACCAGGAGTGGATTTCCTTCCTCATTCTACCCAATACCTCTACCCCCATTGTATTGGGCCTTCCTTGGCTACAGCTCCTCTCTCCACATGTGGACTGGGTCTCTGGGCAGATCCTAGCTTGGGGTCCTTTGTGTTTCTCGTCCTGTCTTCTCAAGGTGGTCCCCAAGGAGAGACTTTCCATTGCTACCACATCCGTATCTTCTGATCTTCCCGCGGCATACAGCGATTACCGGGATGTGTTCTGTAAGAAGTCTGCTGAGGTGCTTCCTCCCCACAGATCTTTCAACTGTGCCATTGACCTTGTCCCTGGAGCAACTCTGCCCAGGGTTCGTACCTACCCTCTGTCCATTCCAGAGACCCAGGCCATGTCTGAGTATGTCACCGAGAATCTGGAGAGAGGTCTCATCCAGAAATCCTCGTCAAAAAGTGCTCTGGTCAGGAAGGGGGTAAATCCTTCCGGGGCTGAAGTGGTTAAACCTCATTTGCCATGTAGTTGCCCACCCCATTAATTTGTTTAGATCTTTTTGCAAGGTTTCCACATCCTGCAGAGAAGTTATTGCCCTGCTTAGCTTAGTATCGTTCACAAATACAGAGATTGAACTGTTTACCCCATCCTCCAGGTCGTTTATGAACAAAATAACTAGGATTGGTCCCAGCACATAACCCTGGGGGGACCCCACTACCCACCTCTGACCATTCCAAGTACTCCCCATTTATCACCACCCTCTGAACTCACCCTTGTAGCCAGTTTTCAATCCATGTATTCACCCTATGGTCCATGCCAACGGACCTTATTTTGTACAGTAAACATTTATGGGGAACTGTGTCAAATGCTTTTGCAAAATCCAGATACACAACGTCTACGGGCCTTCCTTTATCTAGATGGCAACTCACCTCCTCATAGAAGGTTAATAGATTGGTTTGGCAAGAAAGATTCTTCATGAATCCATGCTGATTACTGTTAATGATACCGTTCTCGTTACTAAAATCTTGTATATAGTCCCTTATCATCCCCTCCAAGAGCTTGCATACTATTGATGTTAGGCTAACTGGTTTGTAATTCCCAGGGATGTATTTTGGCCATTTTTAAATATTGTTGCTACATTGGCTTTTCTCCAATCACCTGGTACAATTCCAGTCAGTAGACTGTCAGTAAAAATTAGGAACAATAGTCTGGCAATTACTTGACTGAGTTTCCCAAGTACCCTCGGATGCAAGCCATCTGGTCCCGGTGATTTATTAATGTTAAGTTTCCTATGTCTCATTTTTATTCTGTCCTCTGTTAACCATGGAGGTGCTTCCTGTGATGTGTCATAAGGATAAACACTGCAGTTTTGGTTACTGAAGCTTCCCAATTCCCTCGTGAAGACTGAAGAGAAGAATACATTCAATACCTTCGCCATCTCCCCATGCTTTGTAAACAGATGTCATTCCTCATTCTTTATGGGGCCAATATGGTCTGTCCTCCCTTTTTTAATGTTTACATAGTTCCACACTACTTAAAGAATTTATTGGGATTTTTTTGCTCTCCTCCGCTGTATGTCTTTCGTGTTCTATCTTAGCCTCCCTAACTGCACCCTTACATTTCTTGTTGCATTCTTTATAAAGTCTGAATGCTGATGATGATCCCTCAACCTTGATTTTTTTAAAGGCCTTCTCCTTTGCTTTTATATGCATTTTTACATTGGAGTTAAGCCATCCAGAACTTTTGTTCGCTCTTTTAAATTTATTACCAAATGGGATGCATTGGCTAATGCCCTTATTCAATATGCTCTTAAAGCAAACCCATCTCTCCTCCGTGTTCTTTGTTCCTAAGATTTTATCCCAATTCATGCCTTCTAACAAGGTTGGTAGTTTAGGGAAGTTGGCTCTTTTAAAATTCAGTGTCTTTGTAGTCCCCTTATGTTTCCTATTTGTGTGATTTATTTGGAGCCAATTGACCTGTGATCGCTGTTTCCTAAATTGCCCCGTATTTCCACATCCATGATCAGGTCTGTATTGTTGGTAATCAGTAGATCCAGTAACACTTTATTTCTAGTTGGTGCGTCTATCATCTGAACCATGAAATAGTCCTTCAAGACATTTAGGAACTGGCGAGCCTTAGACGAATGTGTGGTTCCCTCCGCCCAGTCTATGTCTGGATAATTAAAATCCCCCATTATGATAACACTTCCCATCCTTGCTGCTAATCCAACTTGTGATAGGAGATCCGCCTCCCCCTCCTCCCTCAGGTTAGGGGGCCTATAGCATACTCCCAGTAATATTTTCCCCTTAGCGCCATCCCTTTAGAGCTCTACCCATAAGGATTCCACCTCCTCCCTAGCTCCTTTAGTGATGTCATCTCTCACATTCACTTGTACATTATTCTTGATATATAGGCATACCTCTCCCCCTTTTTTACCCTCTCTATCTCTGCGATAAAGGGTATACCCTTGAATGGTTGCCAGCCAATCATGAGAGCTGTTGAACCAGGTCTCTGAAATTCCCACAAAATCCAAATCCTCCTTGTACAACAGTATCTCTAGTTCACCCATCTTGTCCGCCAGGCTCCTGGCATTGGGGAACATGCCACGTAGCCCAGACTGGTTGCATACTATCCTCTCATTGGGTTTTCCGAGATTGTAACTAGGACTTGTTACTATACTTACCTTGGGTTTATGTGCTTTAGTCAACCTACCACTAATGCCCCCAATGCTACCCTCTGGAATATGTTCCGCGCTGACTATCTCTACCTCTGGACCCTCCCCCCGTTGCCTAGTTTAAAAACCCCTCTAACTTTTTGGCCATCTTTACTCCCAGCTGATCTGCACCCTCCTCATTTAGGTTCAGTCTGTCCCTTCTATAGTACTGGTGACTGACTGAGAAGTCGGCCCAGTCCTCAAGGAACCCAAACCCCTCCTTACTACACCAGCTCTTCAGCCACTTCTTTACTTCCCTAATCTCCCTCTGCCTTTCTGGTATGGCTCGATGTACCGGTAGTATTCCTGAGAATACTACCATGAAAGGTCCTTTTCTTCAATTTAGCTCCCAAGTCCCTAAAATCGTTCTTTAGGACACTCCATCTGCCTCTGACTCTGTTATTGGTGCCAACGTGCACCATAGCAGCCAGGTCTTCCCCAGCCCCTCCCATTAATCTGAAAAAAAGCGGGAAAGAAACTGCGCTCTGGTGATACAAAACAACAAAATAACAAAACTAAGTAGTTGTGCAAGTTAAAAAAGCAGCAATTCCTCTGGGCAACACAAACACAGTAATGATAAATTGGAAAAATTGGAATCGCGCTGAAAACTGACATGCACATGAATAATCACCACTCAGCAATAAATCCCTGAATGCATATCATACAAATTGTACAAAGTGAATACAAAAATGTGAACATATCAAAGTGACATAACACCAAAATAGATGATATAATGGAATGTGAAATAAGTGAAAATAAAATTAATAAATAATGTAAATGAGTAAATGCACATGAGTCCATATACATATACAACTAAATCACCAATGTGATAAGTAAGTAAAGAGTCCATAAAAGGCTGTATGGTCTCTGCTGCATGTGGAAATAGTGCTCGATCCACTACCACAAGTAAACAATGGGCGCTTACCAGAGACTCATGATCCCCCACTACAGAGGATCACTTATTTCACATCCCATTATATCATCTATTTTGCAATATGTACATGTGAGCGCTGCAATCAACCAATATAAAACAGTTGGAACCCCAAAAAACACACACACACACACATATACATATAAGGTATTTTCACAAAAAAAATTATATTAATTGGTAAAAGCTATAAACAAGCAGACTCTGAACTGCTAAAGTCCAAATAAAACTAAATTGAGTGAGTTAAAATAAAAGTCCATGAGAAGCAACTGTAGAAGGCGGCCCTGTGGATAAGGATGAAGCAATCCTCTGGATGCTGGAGAAAAAGAACAACAGTGGCGCCACTCTAAGTGCAGTATTAAAAACGAATTTTAATATATATCTTTAAAATCTGGTACTCACAAAAGGTACATGTAAACAAGCGTATAGAGTAAAGTTGATAGTGCCAGGTGTCCCAAATGAGTTGTCCAGTCATATCATGCGGTGGCGTTCTGACAGGCTGCACTGCAGGATGTTCGCTGTGTCCTGCCGCTGGAACGCACTGTTTCCGATCCGGGGGACGGAGTCACTTCCGGGTCCGTGCAGGGATAAACTTGATTGGCAGACTGATAGCTCCGCAAACGCGTCGCCTATGCCTATCAGTCTGCCAATCAAGTTTATCCCTGCACGGACCCGGAAGTGACTCCGTCCCCCGGATCGGAAACAGTGCGTTCCAGCGGCAGGACACAGCGAACATCCTGCAGTGCAGCCTGTCAGAACGCCACCGCATGATATGACTGGACAACTCATTTGGGACACCTGGCACTATCAACTTTACTCTATACGCTTGTTTACATGTACCTTTGTGAGTACCAGATTTTAAAGATATATTAAAATTCGTTTTTAATACTGCACTTAGAGTGGCGCCACTGTTCTTTTTCTCGATCATCTATTTTGGTGTTATGTCACTTTGATATGTTCACATTTTCGTATTCACTTTGTACAGTTTGTATGATATGCATTCAGGGATTTATTGCTGAGTGGTTGTCATGGTTATGCAATAGAGGTTGTTTGTCAGCTTGCCTGTTTCCATGTGTTCATCTCCTAAGACCAGCTGTCTCTCACCTGACTGCTTTTATTAACTCTCCTCTAGCGTGGCTCCACCCCAGCTCCTGTTGTCCTTGTCTGCTTGTGGCCCTGACCTTGGCATATTCCTTTACTATCCTTATCCTTCTGTCGCCTACTGTGGGTGTGAGCTGGGGGACCCTGGGTTCGCGACCTGGAGCCAGTTGCAGCCCAGTCCATCCTCACCATCAGAGGCTCTGGTGAAAACCTGCTGGCTCTCAGACTCCGCGCCCCAGGGAATCCTACGCTCTAACCCCGGTGGGATCAGTGTTGGTGTTCCAGCGACCCTGCCTCCCTTATACCTGGACTCCCATCCGCAGCAGTCAGCCGTAGGGTCCACTGCCTTGCGGTGCACTCCTGATCCCAACGGTGTGCATCTGTCACCTAGCCTCAAGGTGACCTGACAGTTTGATCAGCCATGGAACCGGCTGATGTGTCGCTTCCTGCAGCCGATCCATTGCAGGGCATAGTTCGCAGACTCGAGGCCCAGGATTCTAATCAGACTCAGGTGATGCGATTCCTTAAGGATCTGGCTTCCAGCTTCGAGCAGCTCCAGGCCTCCTTGGGAAACCTGAACCTGCAGCCTCAAGTACAATCAGCAGCTGCACCTATCGCACCAGTCGCAGCCACACATTCATATTCACTACCAGCTCCGTCCCGTTTTTCTGGAGACTCCAAGGCCTGCAGGGGCTTCCTCAGCCAATGCACCATTCATTTTGAGCTCCAGCCTCAAAACTTTCTGTCTGATCGGGCTAAGGTAGCCTATATCATTTCCCTCAACTCTGGTGAAGCTTTAGCTTGGGCTGCCCCCCTGTGGGAGAAGAATGACCCGGTGGTTTTCAGCCTGTCCGACTTCTTGAAGCTGTTTCGTAATATCTTCGAGGAGCCAGCTCGGGTTTCTTCAGCGGCTAGTGCCATTTTACGCCTTCGCCAAGAATCTTGTTCAGTGGGACAATATGCGCTTCAGTTCCGTATTCTCACAGCTGAATTGCGCTGGAACAATGAGGCCCTGGTCGCAACCTTTTTACATGGCCTCTCTGACCGAGTGAAGGACGAATTAGCAGGAAGAGCCATCCCCGCCTGTCTGGACGATGTAATCTCCTTGTGCAATCAGATTGCCATTCGTTTCCAGGAGAGGTCCCTAGAAGAAAAAAAAAAAAAAAAAAAAAAAGGAGGCCAGCACCCTCTAGGTCCTCTGCCTGCTAAGGAACCTATGCAGCTGGGCTGGACTAGACTAACCCCCGAAGAACGTGCTAGATGCAGAACTCTAGGCTTGTGTCTTTATTGTGGGGGCAAGGGTCATTTTCGTGACTCCTGCTCACTTCGTCCGGGAAATGCTTAGGGTCTAATACGTTTGGAAGGTGGAGTATTGGACCCAGAAACATCACCTTCTCGTCTTCTTCTTCCGGTGTTCCTCCATGTAGGCTCTTCTCTCCAATCGGTCCTAGCATATCTGGACTCCGGGGCTGCCGGCAATTTTATGGACTGGAGAACTGCTTCTTCTATAAAGCTTACCCTTTCTCCCCCTCGCTACACCACTGGTTGTTTCGGAAATTGATGGCACTATGCTCCCAGGGGGTCCAGTACGTTTCCAGACGCTACCTATTAGGATGTCGGTAGGGATACTCCACCAGGAGTGGATTTCCTTCCTCATTCTACCCAATACCTCTACCCCCATTGTATTGGGCCTTCCTTGGCTACAGCTCCTCTCTCCACATGTGGACTGGGTCTCTGGGCAGATCCTAGCTTGGGGTCCTTTGTGTTTCTCGTCCTGTCTTCTCAAGGTGGTCCCCAAGGAGAGACTTTCCATTGCTACCACATCCGTATCTTCTGATCTTCCCGCGGCATACAGCGATTACCGGGATGTGTTCTGTAAGAAGTCTGCTGAGGTGCTTCCTCCCCACAGATCTTTCAACTGTGCCATTGACCTTGTCCCTGGAGCAACTCTGCCCAGGGTTCGTACCTACCCTCTGTCCATTCCAGAGACCCAGGCCATGTCTGAGTATGTCACCGAGAATCTGGAGAGAGGTCTCATCCAGAAATCCTCGTCGCCTGCAGGAGCAGGGTTCTTTTTCGTTGCTAAAAAGGATGATACCCTTAGACCCTGCATCGACTATCGAGGGTTAAACGCAGTGACCATCAAAAACCAATACCCCTTACCTCTAATATCTGAGCTATTCGACAGGTTGAAGGGGGCTTCCATTTTCACCAAGTTGGATCTCAGAGGTGCATACAATCTCATTAGAATACGGGAAGGTGGCGAATGGAAGACTGCGTTTAACACTAGGGACGGGCATCATGAATACCTGGTTATGCCTTTTGGTTTGTGTAATGCTCCAGCTGTGTTCCAGAACTTTGTCAATGAAATCTTCAGGGATCTACTGTACCAGTTTGTTGTCATCTATCTGGATGACATTCTCATCTTTTCCGAAAATCTGCTTGCTCACAGAAACCATGTCTGCACCGTTCTTCAGCGCCTTAGAGAGAATAATCTCTATGCCAAGCTGGAGAAATGTTCCTTTGAATGTCCTGAGGTCCTGTTTCTGGGATGTTTTGTTTCTAGTTTGGGTCTTCGCATGGATCCCGGAAAGGTCTCGGCCATTACCAACTGGCCCCTTCCTGCTAGCCTCAAGGCAACGCAGTGCTTTCTTGGCTTCAAGAAATAGGCCTTTGTTTCTGGACCTCTCTTGAGGAGACCAAATCCTGGGGATACATTTTTTATTGAATTAGACGCTTCTTCAATAGGGGTGGGAGCTGTGCTTCTTCAGTTCTTTGAGAAGAGACGTCAACCATGTGCGTTCTTCTCCAAAAAAATTTCTCAGGCAGAGAGAAATTATGCCATTGGTGATCAGGAACTTTTTGCAATTAAATTGGCGTTGGAAGAGTGGAGTCATCTCTTGGAGGGTTCCCCTCACTCCATTACGATCTTTACTGATCACAAGAATCTACCATACCTACAGAATGCTAAATGTCTGAACCCCAGACAGGCCAGGTGGAGTCTCTTCTTTTACCGTTTTAAATTCACGATTACGTACAAACCTGGTTCCTGCAATGGTCGGGCTGATGCGCTCTCTAGGTCATTTGACACTTTGGACGAGGAGTCCACCCCTGATCCTGAGCCGATCATTCCGACCTCATGCATTGTTGCCCATTCCACCACCCTGGAATCAAAAATTCCTCCTGGCAAGACCTTTGTTCCCACGGAGCTAAGAGCTAAGATCCTTCGTTGGGGACATGATTCCAAGGTGGCAGGTCATGCTGGGTTCCTCCGATCCTTCCTGCTCATCAGTCGTCTCTACTGGTGGCTTAACCTCCTCTTGGATGTTAAAGAGTATGTTAAGGCTTGTCATGTTTGTGCTCAGTCTAAATCTTCCACACTAGCCCCTGCTGGTCTTCTCATGCCCTTGCCCATTCCTAAGGAGCCCTGGTCTCACATTGCCATGAATTTTAGCACCGATCTTCCACTGTCTGAGAAAAATACAGCCATTTGGGTGGTAATCGATCGGTTCTCCAAGATGGCTCATTTTGTTCCTCTTCCTGGTCTCCCTTCTGCCTCTGCCTTGGTTCCCATTTTCGTACGAGAGATTTTCCGCCTTCATGGTGTTCCTTCCCATGTAGTTTCGGACAGGGGTGTTCAGTTTACGTCCCGTTTTTGGAGAGCCTTTTGCAAATCCCTCAACATTACTTTGGATTTTACCTCTTCTTACCATCCCCAATCCAATGGCCAGACTGAGAGGGTTAATCAGGAGTTGGAGGTCTTTCTCTGTACCTTGGTCTAGGCTCATCACAATGATTGAGCATCACTACTTCCGTGGGCAGAGTTCTCCCACAACAATCATGTCAATGTCAGTTCTCAGAAATCACCCTTTATCACTGTTTATGGAAGACATCCTCAACTCCCTCTTCCTATGACCTGTTCTTCCGACATTCCAGCCTTGGCTACTGTTCATGAATCATTCAATTCCATGTGGGCTGACGTTCATGATTCCCTCCAGAAAGCTGCCAACAAATTCAAGAGTTTTGCTGACCGTCGCAGGCGTAAGCCGCCTTCTCTTCAGCCAGGAGACAAAGTCTGGCTCTCCACCAGGAACATCAAACTCCGGGTTCCTTCTCTCAAATTTGCCCCAAGATTCATTGGTCTGTACACCATAACTTCTAAGCTGAATCCGGTTTGTTTCAAGCTCCAGATTCCCAAAAGCCTCAAAATCTCTAACTCCTTCCATGTTGCCCTTCTGAAGCCTTTAGTCCTCAATAAGTTCTCTCATCCTCTCTCTACCGCAGCTCTGGTCTCTGAGGATAATCAGGAGTACGAGGTTAGCCAAAGTTTGGATTCCCGACTCTGTAGAGGCATTCTCCAGTACCTCGTGCATTGGAAGGGGTTTGGTCCTGAGGAGAGGTCGTGGATCAAGGCTTCTGAGGTCTTTGCACCTCGTCTGTTGAGGAAGTTTCATTTGAAGTTCCCCTCTAAACCTGGTCCCAGGCGGGGAAGGGGGAGGCCTCGTAAGAGGGGGGGTACTGTCATGGTTATGCAATAGAGGTTGTTTGTCAGCTTGCCTGTTTCCATGTGTTCATCTCCTAAGACCAGCTGTCTCTCACCTGACTGCTTTTATTAACTCTCCTCTAGCATGGCTCGACCCCAGCTCCTATCAGAGAACTCTATATTAACCTCTGCACTACAGGTCAGCCCTGCTGATCAACCTTTGTGTGTTTGGCTTCCTGTTCCTGCCTGCCGTGTGCTCTTCATTTATTTCTGTTACCGACCTTGGCGTGTTCTATACTATTCCTGTCTGCTCGTAACCCTGACCTTTTGGCGTGTCCCCGACTATCCTTGTTTGCCTGTGACCCTGAACCTTGGCATGTACTCTGTTGTCCTTGTCTGCTTGTGGCCCTGACCTTGGCTTATTCCTTTACTATCCTTATCCTTCTGTTGCCTACTGTGGGTGTGAGCTGGGGGACCCTGGGGGTCGTGACCTGGAGCCAGTTGCAGCCCAGTCCATCCTCACCATCAGAGGCTCTGGTGAAAACCTGCTGGCTCTTAGACTCCGCGCCCCAGGGAATCCTATGCTCTAACCCCGGTGGGATCCGTGTTGGTGTTCCAGCGACACTGCCTTCCTTATACCCGGACTCCTACCCGCAGCAGTCAGCCGTAGGGTCCACCGCCTAGCGGTGCACTCCTGATCCCAACGGTGTGCATCTGTCAACTAGCCTCAAGGTGACCTGACAGTGGTGATTATTCATATGCATGTCAGTTTTCAGCGCGATTCCAAATCCTCCCAGTAATCTGTCCACCAGATCCGTGATGTGCCGAACCCGAATGCCCGGTAGACAACATACAGTTCGGCGCTTCAGGTCTTTGTTACAGATTGCCCTCTCTGTCCTTCTAAGAATTGGGTCCCCTACCACCAGAATCTGTCTTTCCTTTCCCTTCGCTTCCCCCCCACTCTCACTGAAGGAGTTCTTTCCCCGGCAGCTAGGAGAGTCCCTCAGCTCCAGCAGTGCTGATCCCTGACTGGTTTCACTCAATAGAGCCTACTTATTGGGATGCTCCAGCCCTGGATCAGCCTCCCTAGCACTTCGCCCTCTACCCTTCCTGACTGTCACCCATCTACTCTTTCCTAGAGCCTGCACCTCTTTGTCTCCACCCGCCTCTGTGTTGGCCCCTGCTGCCACCTGCCGTGTACGTTCCTGGCTCTCCTTTAATATGAAGGGACTTCACAGTGCTGACAGTTGCTTCCCCAGATTCAGAACCTGGGCTTCCAGGGAAACAATGTGCTTACATTTTGCACAGCAGTATTCACCCTTGATCGGATGATCAAGGAACACATACATGCCGCAAGATGTACACAGAGTCGCATCTCCACACCCACCAGGCATCGTGCCTACTAATTTAATGAGGATTGGGGATTATACCCTGTCCAAATTACCTAACAATTAGCTTCCTGACACTAATACTCAATAAGACAATACACAGGTACTCAACCAGGCAATACACGGGTACTCAACAAGACAATACACGGGTACTCAACAAGACAATACACGGGTACTCAACAAGACAATACACGGGTACTCAACAAGACAATACACGGGTACTCAACCAGACAATACACGGGTACTCAACAAGACAATACACAGGTACTCAACCAGACAATACACAGGTACTCAACAAGGCAATACACAGGTACTCACTAACCAACGTGCACTCGCTGACCAACGTGCACTCGCAGACCAATGTGCACTTGCAGACCAACATGCACTCGCAGACCAACGTGCACTCGCTGACCAACGTGCACTCGCAGACGAGCGTGCATTCACTGACCAATGTGCACTCGTTGACCAATGTGCACCCGCTGACCAACGTGCACCCACTGACCAATGTGCACTCGCTGACCAACGTGCACTCACATACCCATGTGCACACACACACACAATACACAAGTACTAATGATCCACATACACTACTCAGACAACACTCCTGTGGCATTCCATATTGGCAGTCCATATCCCGGAAGTAGAGAACTGGAAGGCAGATTATCTCAGCCGCCAGCAGATCTGCCCGGGGGAATGGTCCCTACACCCAGGGGTGTTCCAGGAAATTTGCCAACGTTGGGGATGGCCAGAGGTTGACCTATTGGCATCCAGATTCAACAACAAGCTACAGCAATTTGTGTCCCAAACAAGGAATACTCTGGCAATCAGAGCAGATGCTCTGATAGTTCCATGGAGACAGTACTCCCTGGTTTATGCTTTCCCTCTGATCCCTCTCCTTCCACATTTGTAGGTCAGGATTCGGAAAGAGGGAGTTCCAGTCATTCTGGTGGCACCAGCCTGGCCCAGAAGGCCCTGGTTCCCGGAGATTGTGAGACTGACAATAGACGGGCCATGGACACTTCCATGTCTCCCTGATCTACAGTCTCAAGGTCCTATATTCCACCCCAATTTACAGTCTCTAAATTTGACGGCATAGCTATTGAAGCCAGGGTGTTAAAGGACCATGGCATCTTGGGATCAGTAGTGTCTACCTTAGTGAATGCTAGAAAAGTTGTCACTAGAAAAATTTATCATAAGGTCTGGAAGACTTATATTGCTTGGTGTGAAGCAAGAAAATGGCATCCTCGGAAATTTGTGATTGGGAGAATACTCTCCTTTCTACAGTCAGTAGGTCAAGTTTCGGCCCTGTCAGTATTCTTCCAAAGGCCATTAACCTCCCATTCACTGGTCCGAACCTTTATACAGGGGGCAACTCGCTTGCTTCCCCCCATTAGGTCACCTATGTGTCCTTGGGACTTAAACTTGATGCTGTCTGTGATACAGAAACAACCATTTGAACCTATCAAGGAAATTCCATTAGACTTGCTGTCATGCAAGCTAACCTTCCTGATGGCTATCACCTTGGCTAGAAGGGTGTCAGAGTCGGCAGCCCTTTCATGCAGGGAATCATACTTGATCCTTCACAATGACAGGGTTGTGTTACGGCCTGTTCCATTCTTTTTGCCAAAAGAGGTGTCAGCCTTTCATTTAAATCAGGACATTATTTTGCCTTCTTTTTTCTCTCAGCCTCGTTCGGCAGAAGAGAGATGACTGCATTCTTTGGACGTTGTCCGGGCAGTCAAGGTTTATTTGTCTAGATCTGCAGAGATCCGAGGATCAGACTCCTTTTTTATTTTACCAAAAAGAAAGGGCAGGCAGCTTCCAAAGCTTCCATTGCCAATTGTGTCCGTCAATTGGTCATTCAGGCCTACGGTCTGAAACGTAAAGCTCCTCTCTTTAGGGTGAGAGCTCATTTTACCAGGGGTGTAGGAACCTCCTGGGCTTTTGGCCATCAGGTATCTGTGGCTCAGATTTGTAAGGCTGCTGCCTGGTCTTCAGTGCATACATTCACAAAATTTTATCAAGTGGATGTTTGAGCAACCGAGTGTACTGCTGCTTCTACTGATGGCTATTGTTTGGCAGGGTGTCTCCCTCCCCTCAAGGCTATTGCTCTGGGACGTCCCAGTAGGTAATGAATATTATCCTAACTCTGTGTCCCATGATGTATAAAAAAGATTTTTTCTTCATACTTACCTGTAAAATCTTTTTCTTTGAGTACATCATGGGACACAGAGATCCCTCCCCTTTTTTTTTTTTTGAGGATTCAGTGCTTGCTACAAAACTGAAGTGCTTCCTGTGTGGGCGGGGTTATATAGGGGATCACTTCCTGTCTGAAGACCTTTGGTCTACCAGTGTCCATTCACCTGGAGATAGAGAATAACCCAGTAGGTAATGAATATTAGCCTGTCCCATGATGTACTCAAAGAAAAGGATTTTACAGGTAAGTATGATGAAAAAATCCTATTATTTTTTATGTGTTTTTGGAAGTTGTAATGAAAAGTTGCTATTGCTTATTAAATCCCACTCAATTGTCTGTTTTATTTGGGATGGGCAATTATGGGGTGTAACAGTAACTGGCTTAATCTGAAACACCCTAGTCATAAAAGTACTACTCAAAGACTTCATCACACTAACTTTACAATGATTTCATCTTGCATCCAGACCTTGTATGCTCCTGCATTTTTCAGCTTTTTATGAATGTCAGAGTATCTTTTATTATTAGTTCCTCAACTAAACCATGGGATAGACACAAGTGAGGCACTTGCCCTTTAATTCTATAGAGTATTCAATTGAGAACACTTCTGATGGAATCTCCTAATGGCTGCTTTCTCTGCTGTTACTGTAAAATACCTTTCTTTTTTACCATTTAGATCTGAACCACTGAACTGATATTTGAGATGTCCCAGCGGAGACAGATACACACATAGAGCTTTTTTCTTGATCTTGTCTTCAGGAAAGGGTAATAGTGCACTTACTTTTAATTCAGACCACAAATGTCAAGGATAAAAGTGATCATTGTGCTTTTGGAAAGATGTTTCCCCATTTTCAGCACCACAAACGCAATGATATTTATGAAAAGCTTGGGGAGAGCACAGTCAAGTGCTCACTAAGGAAATGCACATGCTCTATAGGATTTGGATATATTTCTGGTATTCTTTCTCGTAGAGGATGTTCAGTGGAGACATATCACAGCCTGTGGCTAGACTGTAAAGTAAACAATATAACTGTGTTTATAGCAAGACTGTCCTATTACAAGGTAACTTATTCTGTGAACTATAAATTATATTGCGGTTCCACTGTGAGCCAGTCTAGTGGAATGTACAAAAATGATAAGGCTAATGTGGAAATCCATTTAAAAACACTTACACGGAATGCAGAATTATTTCAGGTTCAGTGCAACAAAAGAGATTAAAATAATCTATCTCTTTAACGCACATGCTTTACAACCAGCAAAGCAAGTTTAAGTAAAATCGTTGAAGGATATCTGCGGCTGTGGAATGTTAGTTCCCTTAAACACTTTCCTTTGAAAGTAAGTATCAAAGGAAGGCTTACTTATTTCTAAGCTGTGCTTTATTTCTGGGGAGGAAAGGTGCACGCAATGAGCAAAACCAAAGGGAACTGCTGAAGAAAAAGATCAGGAAAGCACCTAAGTGTTTTAGTTACACAAGGGTATGCCTTTTTTTTCAGTCTTCGGATGAGGTGCATCTTATAAAGAACATGTATGATCACACAAAACATGTTCATGAACAATCTACCATGTGAAGTTCTAAAATGGCAATCATTACCATGGGTCATTTCAGTGTTTAAAATACTGAAAGATAGAAATGTATATTTTTGAGGTAACTGTCAAATATCCTGGGCTGATGATGGAGAGCATGAAGAAATATGTTTGTCCAACAAATTACTGCCTAGAGCTAGCTTGGTATTTTGTGGATTACACATGTTTCAGATCAAAAGGGGAATGAATTGCCACAGGTATTACCAAATCTTGCTGCATTTGTGGTAGATCAGAGAAAATCTGCCCAGGTTCAGTTCATGTGCCTTTTCACAAATTTTGCCTGAAGATGGAAGTTTACAAATTTGCACTGAACCTCACTGAAGTCTATGGGGGGGGGGGGGGTAAATACAATTCTGGACAATCCATTTGTAGGTCTAATAAACAAGCTAATGTAAAAAGAAAAAAAGCCTGGGAAGAAGGTATTGCTATGTGGGACATGTGTCAATGCCAAAATGAAAAAATATATATACTTTACAGCATTGAGAGGGTTTTTTCATGCAGCTTTAATGGTAGTATTAAAATCACAAATCCATTCAAATGACATGCTTGGAGGATGTCTTAAAGCTAATTGTGGTGTTGTGAAACAACATGATTTTCACAGACATCTTCAGAGACAGAGCATGGAGGCAGTGCATATTTAGCTGAAAAAAATATTATTTTTTCTTTTAGAAGTAGCTTTGCTTATGTACAGCAGCAGTACACCAATCTAATCAATTTCAGTTACAGAAAGGCTTTTTTTGCAGGTAGTCTAACTATCCATCTACTGATGGTGATTATTGAATAGTGAAGTGGTAGATGCTTATTTTTGCAGTGCCAAAATGACTGCAGAAATCACACTTTGGCAGCCAGTGTGCTTGTTAATGGCTGTAATAGCTTGGTTAACAGTTACATTGTACAGATCCCATCCAATTGGTTCTACACCATGTGATTGCTATGATGACTCATCACAGTGATCCCAAATGTCAGCAGTGCAGGAACTATTGAATAAATGATTGAATGAATAATTCATTGATTACTTCCAGATCAGAGTGTTAGTGGTTCCGAAGATTATGGGATCCTTTTTTAACCCTTTTCTCCCCCCACAGTATATCTCAGCTCCATCCTGCCTCTGCAGTGATGCGTGTATTAACCAACTCATCTCCCTTATCCTGCACATCTGTACATTGACCCCTTCATCTTTATCCTCCCAATGTAAGTGGCCTGTACACTAACCCCTTCACCTCCTCAATTTGTGTATGACCTGTACCTTTAATGTATCTAGTGCACCATTACCAAGATCCATATTTTAACCCCTTCAATACCAGCATGTTTCATTCCAAAAAAAATTGTGGCAAAAAATTCCATGATTTTTTTTTCAATTCAGTCACTAACAAACATAGGACTAATGGTACTATTGTGGCTTGCCCTATTGTGGCTAGCTAAATAATATGTTAATAAGTTCTTAAATCAAGACCATAGTCAACTACCATCTGAACCAAATAAGTTTATGCTGGTCTCATCAGACCACAGGACATGGTTCCAGTAATCCATGTTTTTAGTCTGCTTGTCTTCAGCAAACCGTTTACGGGCTTTCTTGTGCATCATCTTTACAAGAGGCTTCCTTCTGGGACAACAGCCATGCAGACCAATTTGATGTAGTGTGCAGCATATGGTCTGAGCATTGACAGTCTGACCCCCCCCCCCCCCCCACCCCTTCAACCTCTGCAGCAATGCTGGCAGCACTCATGCATCTATTTCCCAAAGACAACCTCTGGATATGATGCTGAGCACGTGCACTCAACTTCTTAGGTCGACCATGGCGAGGCCTGTTCTGAGTGGAACCTGTCCTGTTAAACTGTTGTATGGTCTTGGCTGTCGTGCTGCAGCTCAGTTTCAGGGTCTTGGTAATCTTCTTATAGCCTAGGCCCTCTTTATGTAGAGCAACAATTCTTTTTTTCAGATCCTCAGAGAGGTCTTTGCCATGAGGTGCGATTTTGAACTTAAAGTGACCAGTATGAGAGAGTGAGAGCGATAACACCAAATTTAACACACCTGCTTCCCATTCACACCTGAGATCTTGTAACACTAATGAGTCACATGACACCGGGGAGGTAAAATGGCTAATTAGGCCCAATTTGGACATTTTCACTTAGGGGGGTACTCACTTTTGTTGCCAGCGGTTTAGACATTAATGGCTGTGTGTTGAGTTATTTTGAGGGGACAGCAAATTTACTGTTATACAAGCTGTACACTCACTACTTTACATTGTAGCAAAGTGTAATTTCTTCAGTATTGTCACATGAAAATATATAATGCAATATTTACAAAAATGTGAGGGGTGTACTCACTTTTGTGAGATACTGTACATGCCAAAGAACTAGATTGAGTTGAATAATGAATTTCCTCTTGTAGATATCATAATCAAATATTACTAAACCTAACAGATAATTAAATATGCATTTAACAGACTGTACCTGTTATTCCCCCATAGGATTAAGGGGCAGAGTCTGCGTCAATACAACAAAAACGTACTTATCTAATTCTAGGGAGGGGTTTTGATATTGTGAGTAGTATATTTCATTAAATTAGCAAAAGCTATTGTAAGAGAAATGTTACATTTAACAAGCAAAATCATCCAGATAATAACACACCATTAGTTACCCCCAGAAGTAAGACAGCAGTTTGAAAATACTGAGCAAATTCTACTATACCAGAAGAATTATTAAATTTGGGTTACGAGCCACACCCAGGCAGAGCCTTCAGGGAGATTGATCATGAGGATCATGATGGGGATGGTGATTCAAGATGGATCATGATGAATGGATGGATATGGATCACGTTACTCCCAGATAAAGATGAAGATGGAGCTGATATGGACCAAGCTGGGAATTGAGATAACGA
Source organism: Lithobates septentrionalis (assembly GCA_037952835.1). NCBI lineage: Eukaryota > Metazoa > Chordata > Amphibia > Anura > Ranidae > Lithobates > Lithobates septentrionalis. The sequence continues at coordinate 2,242,956 of JBBDGP010000079.1, read as the reverse complement.
TGAGCCTCCATCCTCTCTCTGAGTTTCCCCTTTCATTTCATAAAAACTGCCTCAATCTAAGGACCATCCCAGAGAATGTAGTTTGTAATATTTATCTGATTGGAGTGTAATATTATGGATTAACAATTTGTTTGAACAGTCAATAACTTAACTTAACCACATGATGGCACTCTAAAACTAGAACTCCTTATATTCGGTTTTCTGGGAATAAAAGGTGGATTTCTTTGATTCAGTCTTATAGCAGATAAAATATTTTTATCCCTAGATTGATATAAATGTAATTTTATTGAGAGGGTATGTAGATATAATTCCAACCGTGTGTGTAGGCTCCATCACACATTTCCCATCGGATTTTCCGACACACAAAGTTTGAGAGCAGGCTATAAAATTTTCCGACATGTCGGAATTTCCGATCATGTGTACACAAATCCAACGCACAAAGTGCCACGCATGCTCAGAATAAATAAAGAGATGAAAGCTATTGGCTACTGCCCCGTTTATAGTCCCGACGTACGTGTTTTACGTCACCGCGTTCAGAATGATCGTTTTTTCCAACAACTTTGTGTGACCGTGTGTATGCAAGACAAGTTTGAGCCAACATCCGTCGGAAAAAATCCTAGGATTTTGTTGTCGGAATGTCCGATCAATGTCCGACCGTGTGTACGGGGCATAAGACACTTATAGAGCGGTTCTAGAATGTTACCTTTTGGTTAATGGTTTAGGACTTCTCAAGAAGAAACAATAGAAGTCTCTTTCAGTATGGGTACATAAACTGTTTATTTACTAAAGGCAAATCCACTTTGCACTGCAAGTGCACTTGGAAGTGCAGTTGCTGTAGATCTGAGGGGGACATGCAAGGAAAATAAAAAACAGCATTTTTGTTTGTACATGATTGGATAATAAAATCAGCAGAGCTTCACCTCATTTTAAATCTTCCCTTCAGATCTAAGGCAACTGCACTTCCAAGTGCACTTGTAGTGCAAAGTGGATGTGCCTTTAGTAAATCAACCCCTCTGTCTCTTCACAATAGTAAAACTTGTAAGTGCTGAAGGCCTTGAAAACATAGAAGAGGAGTTTTAATGGAGAGTATGTTTTCCTTAATCATATAACTAGTTAGTTTGTTAATGCCTCGCAAATATAAGACAGTTTCAGCCTAAAGCCGGCCATAGATGGATCGAATCTTAGGTTCAGCAGGGACTGGTCGAGATTTGATCCATCTATAGGCAGGATGATTGTACCCTAGCCGATCCATTTAATGACTTGGGTACAATCAGAATGTCATATTTTTAGTATGTGATTATAGCCACTATCCATAATCACTGTGTTCTTCCAGCAGGGACAGCTCTCCATGCTCCACCTCAGAGAACACAATAGCTCTGTGGGAGGGATTCCACACACAGAGTGTTGATGGGGGAATCATGGTTGCAGAAAAGAAAATCGCATAATCTATGGCCTGCTTAAGATGGGTCTTTTTGGATTCAGTTGTTTGAGTGAAAAAGTATCTCATTGTCCATGGGTTTACTGTGTCCTTGCAACTAATTCCTCTGTACACAAGTTGAACAAACTCTTCATGGTTCTGTCACTCTGGGATAGGTAAACATTCATGTGACACGTTCGATTTTTGAACTATTTGAAGTCCCCCAGTTTCTCTCACAAACCATATTTTATAGTTCAAAATCAGAGAAACCATATATCATAATTTTACTTTATAGAGGCTCTGACAATTGAGTTCATGCTCTGTACTCTGTACAGCAAATCTGCATAGCCCAGATGTGTTACTTGCTTTATATTGAATTGCAGGATGCTCTAGTATCTTTTCAGCTACCCTGTGCTATAGATGGATGAATTTAGCCAGCATGCACTCTGGTCCTCCAAGACAAACCTGTCTGCCTTGATTGGACTAAGCTAAGTTAGTGGGCATCATGTTTGCACACACCAACCTTCAAGTGATTGTAAAGGATCATTTTTTTTTTTTTTTAAATAACAAACATGTCATACTTACCTCCACTGTGCAGCTCGTTTTGCACATAGTGGCCCCGAACCTCCATTTCTGGGGTCCCCGGCGGCTCTCTCGACTCCTGCAAACATCAGATAACCCCCTAGGAGAAGCGCTCTCCTGAGGTGGTTACCTTGCGGGCGCACTCCCGAGTCCAGCATTTGCGTCCATAGACACGAATGCCGGACTCGGCCCCGCCCCCCAGCACCCACGTCATTGGATTTGATTGACAGCAGCAGGAGCCAATGGCTGTGCTGCTATCAATCTAGCCAATCAGTACACGAGACACCGGCTAGAGCTGGTGTGCTCATCCCCGGTGCCTGAAAGAGAGGGTTCAGGTAAGTAAAACAAGGGTACTGGGGGGCTGCTGCACTGCCAGAGGTTTTTCACCTCAATGTATAGAATGCATTGAGGTGCAAAACCACAAGGGTTTACAACCCCTTTAACTTCATTCAAGCTCCCTGGGCTTAAAATTGATTAGCACTAATCTTTCATTAGCAATGAGAATTACCGATTTACCCACCATCATTTTTATGACTGGGCATTGTTTATTCTGTGACTGGTCGAGCACACTTTTATTAGTTTTTGCTGTGCAACTGTATACCTACAGTTGTGCTCAAAACCTTGCATACTCTGGCAGAAATCCTACAATTTTGGCATTAATATTCAAAACATGACTGATCATGCCATAAAACAATATTTAAGGATAGTGATCACTTAAAGCCATTTATTATCATATAGCTCCTTTTAAATCATAATGATAACATAAATCATCTAAATGACCCTGATGAAAAGTTTACATACCCTGGAATGTTTGGCCTTGGTACAGATATACAAGATAACACACAGGTTAAAATGGCAATTAAAGGTTAATTTCCCACATCTGTGGCTTTTTAAATTGCAATTCGTGTCTGTGTATAAATAGTCATTGAGTGTGTTAACTCTCACACAAATGCACTATGCAGGCTGGATACTGAGCCATGGAGAGCAGAAAAGAACTGTCAAAAGACCTGGGTAACAAAGTAGTGGAACTTTATAAAGATGTAAAAGTATATAAAAAGATATGTAAAGCCTTAAATTTGCCAGTAGGTACTGTTCAATCAGTTATTACGAAGTGGTACATTTTGGTATCTCTTGATACCAGGCCAAGATCAGGTAGACCAAGAAAGATTGCAGCCACAACTACCAGAGGAATTGTTCGGTATACAAAGAAAACCCAGAGGTAACCTCTGGAGAAATACAGGCTGCTCTGGAAAAAGACAGTATGGTTGTTTTTAGGGAGCACACTATAATACTTGAACAAAAATGATCTGCATGGTTGAGTTGCCAGAAAGAAGCCCTTACTGCACCAGTGCCAAAAAAAAGCCCAGTAAGACATGTCAAGGTGTTGTCGGACATATTGTAACTGCAAAAACATATAAACAGGAAGAAGGCCCCAGGGATTTTGTGGGTGGGAGGGAGATGAGAGGTATAGGTATATAAAAGGTGAGAGGCATCGGGGTATGTAAAAATAATAATACTTTATTCAAAATTATACGAAAATAGAAAATTTAAAAGCAATTAAGTATACAATAACTGCACTTGATCATAGACATAAAGGCTCTACTGGTGAAGAACACATGTATGAATGATACATATGGAAAAATCCAACGTGTTTCGGAATATTTGAGATGTTAATTCCTTCTTCAGGGATTTCCTGTGCAGTTGTAATATGTAGTCTGCAAGGTGTATGAAAATAAAGACATGCTAAGCCCAAGTACAAAAGTAATAACCATATACAATCTTGTGGACATATATAAATAAATTAGGGGGCTTGGAAAAAAGGGAGGGACAAGAAAAATAGTAATACAACACCAAAAAAAGACTATTTTACACAGATTATAGTTGTTTGCAAGAATCAAAAAGGATAAAATGTTGAAAGATGATACTTCAAATTCTGATCTCCCAATTTATAAGGAAAAAAGGGGGTGGAGCAGTTTAGAAACTCAGTCCATTTGTTTGCAACGTTGACAGAACGTGTTTGAATAGTTTACTCCATGTAAATTACATGGGTGGCAGCATCACAGCAGGCAAAGTCGTAGGGCATACCCGGCCCATGCGGTCCGCAAGGAACGGCTCAATTGGTATGGATGCAAAGTCCTAAGTAGGGATGAGCTTCGAGTTCAAGTCGAACTCATGTTCGACTCGAACATTGGCTGTTCGCAAGTTCGCCGAACAGCGAACAATTTGGGGTGTTCGCTGCAAATTCGAATGCCGCAGAACACCCTTTAAAAGTCTATGGGAGAAATCAAAAGTGCTAATTTTAAACGCTTATATGCAAGTTATTGTCATAAAAAGTGTTTAGGGACCCGGGTCCTGCCCCAGGGGACATGGATCAATGCAAAAAAAAGTTTTAAAAACGGCCGTTTTTTCAGGAGCAGTGATTTTAATAATGCTTAAAGTCAAACAATAAAAGTGTAATATCCTTTTAAATTTCGTACCTGGGGGGTGTCTATAGTATGCCTGTAAAGGGGCGCATGTTTCCCGTGTTTAGAACAGTCTAACAGCAAAATGACATTTCAAAGGAAAAATTCCATTTAAAACTACCCACGGCTGTTGCATTGCCGACAATACACATAGAAGTTCATTGATAAAAATGGCATGGAAATTCAACACAGGGAAACCCCGAACCAAAATTAAAAAAAAAAAGACGTGGGAGTCCCCCTAAATTCCATACCAGGCCCTTCAGGTCTGGTATGGATATTAAGGGGAACCCCGGCCAAAATTTAAAAAAAAATGACGTGGGGTCCCCCCAAAAATCCATACCAGACCCTTATCCGAGCACGCAACCTGGCAGGCCGCAGGAAAAGAGGGGGGACGAGAGTGCGCCCACCCCCCCTGAACCGTACCAGGCCACATGCCCTCAACATTGGGAGGGTGCTTTGGGGTAGCCCCCCAAAACACATTGTCCCCATGTTGATGAGGACAAGGGCCTCATCCCCACAACCCTGGCCGGTGGTTGTGGGGGTCTGCGGGCGGGGGGCTTATCGGAATCTGGAAGCCCCCTTTAACAAGGTAACCCCCAGATCCCGGCCCCCCCTGTGTGAAATGGTAAGGGGGTACTTACCCCTACCATTTCACTAAAAGCTGTCAAAAATGTTAAAAATGACAAGAGACAGTTTTTGACAATTCCTTTATTTAAATGCTTCTTCTTTCTTCTATCTTCCTTCATCTTCTTCTGGTTCTTCTGGCTCTTCTGGTTCTTCCTCCGGCGTTCTCGTCCAGCATCTCCTCCGCGGCGTCTTCTATCTTCTTCTCCTCGGGCCGCTCCGCACCCATGGCATGGGGGGAGGCTCCCGCTCTTCTCTTCATCTTCTTCTTCATCCTCTTCTCTTCTTCCTTCTTCTCTTCTTCTCTTCTTCATTTTCTTCTCCGGGCCGCTCTGCACCCATGCTGGCATGGAGGGAGGCTCCCGCTGTGTGATGACGTCTCCTCGTCTGACGGTTCTTAAATAACGGGGGCGGGGCCACCCGGTGACCCCGCCCCCTCTGACGCACGGGACATGACGGGACTTCCCTGTGGCATTCCCCGTGACGTCACAGGGAAGTCCCGTCAAGTCACCGTGCGTCAGAGGGGGGCGGGGTCACCGGGTGGCCCCGCCCCCCCCCATTATTTAAGAACCGTCAGACGAGGAGACTCCGTCACACAGCGGGAGCCTCCCTCCATGCCAGCATGGGTGCGGAGCGGCCCGGAGAAGAAAATGAAGAAGAGAAGAAGGAAGAAGAGAAGAGGATGAAGAAGAAGATGAAGAGCGGGAGCCTCCCCCCATGCCATGGGTGCGGAGCGGCCCGAGGAGACGAAGATAGAAGACGCCACGGAGGAGATGCTGGACGAGAACGCCGGAGGAAGAACCAGAAGAGCCAGAAGAACCAGAAGAAGAAGAAGAAGAAGAAGGAAGATAGAAGAAAGAAGAAGCATTTAAATAAAGGAATTGTCAAAAACTGTCTCGTCATTTTTAACATTTTTGACAGTTTTTTTAGTGAAATGGTAGGGGTAAGTACCCCCTTACCATTTCACACAGGGGTGGGGGCCGGGATCTGGGGGTCCCCTTGTTTAAGGGGGCTTCTAGATTCTGATAAGCCCCCCACCCGCAGACCCCCACAACCACCGTCCAGGGTTGTGGGGATGAGGCCCTTGTCCTCATCAACATGGGGACAAGGTGTTTTGGGGGGCTACCCCAAAGCACCCTCCCAATGTTGAGGGCATGTGGCCTGGTACGGTTCAGGAGGGGGGGCGCACTCTCGTCCCCCCTCTTTTCCTGCGGCCTGCCAGGTTGCGTGCTCAGATAAGGGTCTGGTATGGAATTTAGGGGGAACCCCACGTCATTTTTTTTTTAAATTTTGGCCGGGGTTCCCCTTAATATCCATACCAGACCTGAAGGGCCTGGTATGGAATTTAGGGGGACTCCCACGTCATTTTTTTTTTTTAATTTTGGTTCGGGGTTTCCCTGTGTTGAATTCCCATGCCGTTTTTATCAATGAACTTCTATGTGTATTGTCGGCAGTGCAATAGCCACGGGTAGTTTTAAATGGAATTTTTCCTTCGAAATGTCATTTTGCTGTCAGACTGTTCTAAACACGGGAAACATGCGACCCTTTACAGGCATACTATAGACACCCCCAGGTATGAAATTTAAAGTGATATTACACTTTTATTGTTTGACTTTAAGCATTATTAAAATCACTGCTCCTGAAAAAACGGCCGTTTTTAAAACTCTTTTTTGCATTGATCCATGTCCCCTGGGGCAGGACCCGGGTCCCCAAACACTTTTTATGACAATAACTTGCATATAAGCCTTTAAAATTAGCACTTTTGATTATTCATGTTCGTGTCCCATAGACTTTAACGGTGTTCGCGTGTTCGAGCGAACTTTTTTCCTGTTCGCATGTTCTGGTGCGAACCGAAAAGGGGGGTGTTCGGCTCATCCCTAGTCCTAAGGTATAAATGATGGTTTATATAGTCAAATATACTATACTGCTATAGGGTATAATATGTAATCTGTATGTATAACGTATCACGTGTAGGAACTATAACAGCTGGTCAAGCTAAGTGGATATAACACTAAAGAAAAAAATCTCTATAAAGTAATAGAGCATATGTAAAACATATTCTATAATAGTAGCCATGAACTTAAATGCAGCAAGCCTATAAGGTAGCTGCAAAAGGGAGGGTCTAGAGCTCATATAACATATAAAGATAAAAGCTATTTTGAAAGCTAGATAGGTGCATGGTTGCACATGAGTTGTAAATGAAAACATATATTATGTGTTAATCTAGTATGCTTCAAATAGTATAATAGGTAATTAAAGTATGCAAAAGTACTGAGACATAAACAGAATATAGGTAGAATGGGCACACCCGAAGGTACTTACTTTATGGATAAGAGTTCAAATACGTCTGCTCCAAATGAAAGGTGCAGGGTGTATGACAAAAAGACCAGCATATTATAGAAATATATACCAGCTGATTGTGAGACAAGACCGCCTCCAAAGGGGCGTGAAGTCTCACAATCGCGGATCTAATAGGGCAGAGGATGAGGACAAAGGGGAGGACTGCATGAATTAGGCGACATACCTCCAACAGCTGACTAAAGTGTCAGCAAGGAGGTATACCATCACCTAATGCTCATTCCCCCGGCGCTGCGGCGTCCGACGTCACCGCGCCGACAAGCGCAATGATGTCAGACGTCAGAGCGCCGCCGACACGGAGAGGGGGACGCAGCCATAATGGATCCGGGAGTCTGCCGCACAGCGCATGCGCGGATGGCAGGACATGACGGAACGCTGGGCGTCCAATGTTAGGCCCCACACAATATATGCGTGGAGCCTACCCGTGCCGAGGGACCACACAGGGGGGGACCCCGATCAATCCCTAACCATAGATGCTTGCCTGAAAAGAAGTCAATTAAGTACAATGGACAGGATGATTGGACTGTGGGAGACCAGAAGAAGTGGTGGCTAAAACCAAGAAATATGCACAAAAATAAAGGAACATTGACATGCAGTATTAGTGCAGTACAAAGTAATGAACAGCAAGATATTATAATTATTGTACATTGCATTGCTAGAATTTACATGTTATGTGCACAGTCTGAGACTATTAAACAGAATTTGTATAAACTATAATCTCATCATGATCTAATGCAACAGACATAACAAATGACAGTACATCTTAAACTACCATTCCAATATAAATATTATATAGGAGGATCACGTGATAGATACTAAACGCAGTTGCAAGTGGAACGAATCGTGAAAAGATGAAGAAAAAGAAAAGGCCCAAGAGAAAAAAGAATAAGCGTACCAAAGTAGGGTATGAGGGCGCACTACATGTCACCCTCATAGCCACCTGATGTGAATCCTTGGAGGAAGGGTTTAAAGCTCAGAATCTCGTTCAAGCCTGGAGGTGAGGTGGCATTTAAAATGGAAATCCACCTCATCTCCCGCTGAAGGAGCAATTTGTTTAGGTCCCCTCCTCTAGGAGTCTGGTGTAGTCGATCCAAAACTAAAACTGATATCTTTGGAAAGGATTCACCATGGACTGTGGCCATATGTCTTCCCCAGGGGAAATCTGGATTTTTGGTTTTCATTGCCAGTATATGGTGATAAAGCTGTTTGCATAATTTCTGAATGGTTTTGCCCACATAATAGCAGCCACACTCACACTGTATCAAGTATACAACGAATGTGGTTTGACAGTTGGCATAGTGTTTGGCAGAAAATATCCAACTATTGGGGAGGTATGGGTTCTTATTAGTATTCATATACTGGCAGTAGGGATGAGCTTCGAGTTCGAGTCGAACTCATGTTCGACTCGAACATTGGCTGTTCGCAAGTTCGCCGAACACCGAACAATTTGGGGTGTTCGCGGCAAATTCGAATGCCGCGGAACACCCTTTAAAAGTCTATGGGAGAAATCAAAAGTGCTAATTTTAAAGGCTTATATGCAAGTTATTGTCATAAAAAGTGTTTGGGGACCTGGGTCCTGCCCCAGGGGACATGGATCAATGCAAAAAAAAGTTTTAAAAACGGACGTTTTTTCAGGAGCAGTGATTTTAATAATGCTTAAAATCAAACAATAAAAGTGTAATATCCCTTTAAATTTCGTACCTGGGGGGTGTCTATAGTATGCCTGTAAAGGGGCGCATGTTTCCCGTGTTTAGAACAGCCTGACAGCAAAATGACATTTGGAAGGAAAAAACTCATTTAAAACTACCCGCGGCTATTGCATTGCCGTCAATACACATAGAAGTTCATTGATAAAAACGGCATGGGAATTCCCCACAGGGAAACCCCGAACCAAAATAAAAAAAAAAAAAATGAAGTGGGAGTCCCCCTAAATTCCATACCAGGCCCTTCAGGTCTGGTATGGATATTAAGGGGAACCCCGGCCAAAATTTAAAAAAAAAATGACGTGGGGTTCCCCCTAAATTCCATACCAGACCCTTCAGGTCTGGTATGGATTTTAAGGGGAACCCCGAGCCAAAAAAAAAAAAAAAACGGCGTGGGGTTCCCCCAAGAATCCATACCAGACCCTTATCAGAGCACGCAACCTGGCAGGCCGCAGGAAAAGAGGGGGGGACGAGAGTGCGCCCCCCCTCCTGAACCGTACCAGGCCACATGCCCTCAACATTGGGAGGGTGCTTTGGGGTAGCCCCCCAAAACACCTTGTCCCCATGTTGATGAGGACAAGGGCCTCATCCCCACAACCGTGGCCGGTGGTTGTGGGGGTCTGTGGGCGGGGGGCTTATCGGAATCTGGAAGCCCCCTTTAACAAGGGGACCCCCAGATCCCGGCCCCCCCCTGTGTGAAATGGTAAGGGGGTACTTACCCCTACCATTTCACTAAAAAAGTGTCAAAATAGTTAAAAATGACAAGAGACAGTTTTTGACAATTCCTTTATTTAAATGCTTCTTCTTTCTTCCTTCATCTTCTTCTGGTTCTTCTGGCTCTTCTGGTTCTTTCTCCGGCGTTCTCGTCCAGCATCTCCTCCGCGGCGTCTTCTATCTTCTTCTCCTCGGGCCGCTCCGCACCCATGGCATTGGGGGGGAGGCTCCCGCTCTTCTCTTCATCCTCTTCTCTTCTTCCTTCTTTTCTTCTTCCTTCTTCTCTTCTTCTGCGGGCCGCTCCGCATCCATGCATGGAGGGAGGCTCCCGCTGTGTGACGGCGTCTCCTCATCTGACGGTTCTTAAATAACGGGGGGCGGGGCCACCCGGTGACCCCGCCCCCCTCTGACGCACGGTGACTTGACGGGACTTCCCTGTGACATCACGGGGAATGCCACAGGGAAGTCCCGTCATGTCCCGTGCGTCAGAGGGGGCGGGGTCACCGGGTGGCCCCGCCCCCCGTTATTTAAGAACCGTCAGATGAGGAGACGCCGTCACACAGCGGGAGCCTCCCTCCATGCATGGATGCGGAGCAGTCCGCAGAAGAAGAGAAGAAGAGAAGAAGGAAGAAGAGAAGAAGGAAGAAGGAAGAAGAGAAGAGGATGAAGAGAAGAGCGGGAGCCTCCCCCCCAATGCCATGGGTGCGGAGCGGCCCGAGGAGAAGAAGATAGAAGACGCCTCAGAGGAGATGCTGGACGAGAACGCCGGAGGAAGAACCAGAAGAGCCAGAAGAACCAGAAGAAGAAGAAGATGAAGGAAGAAAGAAGAAGCATTTAAATAAAGGAATTGTCAAAAACTGTCTCTTGTCATTTTTAACTATTTTGACACTTTTTTAGTGAAATGGTAGGGGTAAGTTCCCCCTTACCATTTCACACAGGGGGGGGCTGGGATCTGGGGGTCCCCTTGTTAAAGGGGGCTTCCAGATTCCGATAAGCCCCCGCCCGCAGACCCCCACAACCACCGGCCACGGTTGTGGGGATGAGGCCCTTGTCCTCATCAACATGGGGACAAGGTGTTTTGGGGGGCTACCCCAAAGCACCCTCCCAATGTTGAGGGCATGTGGCCTGGTACGGTTCAGGAGGGGGGGCCGCACTCTCGTCCCCCCCTCTTTTCCTGCGGCCTGCCAGGTTGCGTGCTCGGATAAGGGTCTGGTATGGATCTTTGGGGGAACCCCACGCCGTTTTTTTTTTTGGCGCGGGGTTCCCCTTAAAATCCATACCAGACCTGAAGGGTCTGGTATGGAATTTAGGGGGAACCCCACGTCATTTTTTTTTTAAAATTTTGGCGGGGGTTCCCCTTAATATCCATACCAGACCTGAAGGGCCTGGTATGGAATTTAGGGGGACTCCCACTTAATTTTTTTTTTTTTTAATTTTGGTTCGGGGTTTCCCTGTGGGGAATTCCCATGCCGTTTTTATCAATGAACTTCTATGTGTATTGACGGCAATGCAATAGCCGCGGGTAGTTTTAAATGAGTTTTTTCCTTCCAAATGTCATTTTGCTGTCAGGCTGTTCTAAACACGGGAAACATGCGCCCCTTTACAGGCATACTATAGACACCCCCCAGGTACGAAATTTAAAGGGATATTACACTTTTATTGTTTGATTTTAAGCATTATTAAAATCACTGCTCCTGAAAAAACGTCCGTTTTTAAAACTTTTTTTTGCATTGATCCATGTCCCCTGGGGCAGGACCCAGGTCCCCAAACACTTTTTATGACAATAACTTGCATATAAGCCTTTAAAATTAGCACTTTTGATTATTCATGTTCGTGTCCCATAGACTTTAACGGTGTTCGCGTGTTCGAGCGAACTTTTTTCCTGTTCGCATGTTCTGGTGCGAACCGAACAGGGGGGTGTTCGGCTCATCCCTAACTGGCAGTAACCACAGGAACCACAAGGGAAGGTCCCCCGGGTGTTGCAAGGGTCTCCCCGAGTGAGGCCCCTAAATTCACTTTTGACCAGACCGTCACCCACCGATGTAGTAAGTCGGAAGGTGACCAGGGGGTCAGGTGACACAAAAGGGCCCACTATTTGGTCATTGGTGAGGAGGTGCCAATATTTAGACAGAATCTGTCTCAGCTCCACATGTTCATTCGAAAAAGTCGTGATTATCCTGGTATAGGGATTTGGAGCAGAGGTGGATCTGCCAGACGATCGCAACAGATCTTGTCTGTCGCGAGCATTAGCTTTATTGAAAACTTTTTTCAAGCACTTGTGGCTGTACCCTCTATCTAGAAGTTGGCTTTTGAGGGATCTGGCTTCGCTAAGGAAGTCATCATTATTGGAACAATTGCGTTTGATCCTCAAGAATCGACTGAAGGGAATGGAATTGTTAAGGGTCTCTGATGGAAACTATTAGAGTGTAAGATTGTATTTCCTGATGTAGGTTTGCGATGGAGTTTGCAGGCTAGATAATTGTTGGAGTCCTTAAATATTTCAATATCCAAAAATGTTAGAGACTTATGGTTATAAACCATCGTAAATTTCAAGTTAAATGCGTTATTGTTCAAGATATTCAGCAATGTGTGCAGAAGTTCGACAGGCCCCTTCCATAGGATGTAGATGTCGTCGATGTACCTGCGCCACAAACTAATGTGGCGCAGGTACAAAGAGAGATCCTCATCCTCCATCAGAACTCTCTCCCATTCCCCCAGGTACAGATTGGCGTAGCCGGGGGCACAGCAAGTGCCCATGACTACGCCCTATACCTGGAGGAAATGCTGACCATGGAAACTGAACACATTATGTCGAAGTATAAAATCAAGTGCCAACAGTATAAATTCATTAAACGTTTTTTTAGACAGAAAAGTTTGTGATAAAATTCCTTGAATACAGGTTAGTCCTTTGTCATGAGGAATCGAACTATAAAGTGTTTCTACATCGATGGAGACCAGGATAGTCTGATCAGTTACCTGGACGCCATCGATGATTTGAATTAAATGGATTGTATCTTTTATGTATGATGGTAAGGAGCATACAAGAGGTTCTAAATGTTCGTCTACCATTTTGGAGAGGTTCTCGGTAATGGACCCATTACCCGACACGATCGGTCTCCCTGGGATATCTTTGTTGTTTTTATGAATTTTGGGGAGGGAATAAAATGTAGGGATGATGGGAAAGGGGGTGCGAATAAATTTCCATAGTTGGTTAGAGATTATATTATTATTATTTGCTTTGTCTACGAGGATATAAAATTCCTCGTTAAATGCAGTAATTGTTTCAGGCCTAATTGGTCTATACTATTCGGTGTTATTAAGTATCCTTATCTGAGGGTTTAATAACCAGATTAGGATTGTTTGCTAATGCGTTCAGGGCCAGTTTTTCTTTATTTGTTAAGTTGTCAGGAAGACTTGTATTTGCATTCATATCTCTAATTTCCTGAGTTGATAATTTTAGGAAAGATCAGATTTTTTCTTTAATTTAGAAGATGTCTGATCCTTTGTATTAGAGCTGATCGGTGGATTAAGGAGGGATTCTAAGTCTATTGTATCTATAAGGTCCTGGGTGTCGCTCTCCTCTAAAAGTACGTTTATATCATTCAATGCCTGTCGTTCCTTGAGGGATCGAAAAGTGCTTGAATCTGCATCAGCTTTGTCAAACATGCTTTGTAGCTGGAGTTTCCATGTGAACAAGTGTAGATCTTTTATAGTATCAAATTTGTTAATTTTCTGATTAGGACAAAAGGTGAGTCCCCGGTCAGAACAGCTGTTTCATCTACTGTAAGGGAATGAGATGAGAGGTTGATGATATTGTATTGGGGAGAGGATTGTCTTGTGGTGATTTCTATGTTGGAAGGGCTGGAGGAGTGCCCAAGTTTTTTGCCTGAAATAAACTGGGGATCCTTACATTTGGCGGTAATGTAGTGTCTTTAATATTAGTGTTTGTAAAAGTTGGAGCGGTTTGGTTTTCAGATGAATGTGGAGCAGAGACAGATGTTTTGGTTGGTGTTTTGCGTGTTCGATTACTCTGACTGCGTTTAGGTTTGCCTTCAACACTACCTCCTTCTCTGTGTCTTTTAGCCTTTCTTGTACGCATAGTACCCTTAAAAAAAGGTTGTGATGAATTGGAGGCCATAGAGGAAGTGTCAGAAAATTCTGATTGATAGTCATGATGTGCCTGTTGATGTTGGTATGTTCTATTTTTTGTCCGTTGATGCCATTTGTAGGCACGGCCTTCGTGAAAGGCTTGCTGGTCGCGTAAAAATTTAATTTCTTTTTTAGCAAGGATATTTTTATTATAGCATTCAATATGTGTCTTTAATTTTTCATTGAGTTCAGAGAAGGAAGAATGGGTGTTAAATGTGTTGAGCTTAGAGTATAGATCATCAATATTTCTATCGATGTCTATCAGTCGTTTCTTATATTCTTCAGTTAGTAGGCTCATCATCTGGCTAGAACAAGATTTTAAAATGTTTTCCCAGGCTGTTTTGAAGGTGGAGTCAATATTGTCAAAGGAAGGGAAGATCTGAACCCTAAGACCTAAAGGGTTCAGATCAACCCTAATGTATTCCTCGAAGGTTTTGGTATGCCAATAAAGTGAGGATTTCTTTTCTAGCCATTTAGTTAGATTGGAAAATAGGAATGCTAATTCAGATTCTTTTGATTCCTTGTGTCCATATTCCTTTTGAAGGTTTTTCGCAAAAGCGATCCAAGCTTGCCCTATAAATTCTGCCATACAGATGGCTAGCAATATGTCCACAGGAACAATATTGTAACTGGGTTTTTTTGTGGCATTGGTGCAGTAAAGGCTTCTTTCTGGCAACTAGACCATGCAGATAGGCTGGTATGGGGCCCATTAATTAATGCAGAGCCTTGTGAAAATAAATCTGCATCTTTGGACACACAGCTTGGGATTTGTCTTCAAACAAGACAAAAAAATGGCCAACATTTCATAAAAATTAAGCTATGGCAAATTATTTGTAACACCTCCTTTTATTGTCATGGGACTCCAAAAGTGTAAGGCATTGACAGTTCTGTCATTTGACAGTTATTGTATTAAATTTTATTGTATTGCATGTGTAGTGAGAACATAAAAAAAAGTGTGTATTCTTTGAGACAACTATGATGTGGAAATACAATATCACAAACATCTATGATGTAAATACTCAAAGTGAAATACAAGATATTGAGCTGATGCATTTTTAAATGTAGCAGAGTCTATAGTTATCAGAGCTCACAATACATATTAAATGTCATTCTGCAGACTGAAGGAATAATCTACTCAATGGTTATACTTGTCCAAATAAAGTGGTTTGGTTTCCAGTAGATAAGGCTAGACTCACTTAGAATATTCATTATGCTTCTGAATTCACTGAGCTCCATTCTATCCAAAAACCATAATATTAAATCTGCAGATTACCCAATAATTTTGGAGAATTCAATAGCTCAAAGTAAACAGCTATACACAGTGACAACACTGACAAGTAGACCTATACTGTATAAATATTAGTTTAGGGGATAAGGCACATGTTAACCTTAGCTGTCACTGGTTTTTAAACCCAGACTATGAAAAACTCTCATTACATGTTATAAAAAGCACCTCTCCCCATGTTGAGGGCGTGTGGCCTGGTATGGTTCGGGGGGGGGGATGGGGGCGCTCGCTTTCTGACATGCCGGGCTGCATGCTCCGATAGGGGTCTGGCATAGATATTCGAGGGGACGCCACGCCAGTTTTTGTTTTAATTATGGCATGAGGTTCCCCCCAATCCATACCAGACCCAGATGGCCCGTTATGGATCGGGGGGGGCCCCATGCTGTTTTTTTTTCTGAATTTTTTATTGCTGCCATTCTTTTGTTTACATTTCAGCTGTCAGTGGGGAAGCCTGCTGACATCTGATGAGCCATTGGTTGTTATGGACGTAGAGGTCAGATTCCCAGCCCGCTGCTTAACAAGCAGCTATTCTACACACAGAATTTGAATCGGTCGATCATTTTTTCAAATTTTTCCAAAAATTTGGAATTTGTTAGAAAATTAATAAACAAAACAAAATTTAACAAATATGAAACTAAACTAAATGAATTCCAAGACAAAGTAACAAATTTAAATTAGTAACATAACTAATCTATCCGAAAGGAAAACATTTTTCCATTCTGCACATGTCTACTCTATGTCCACTAAAGGGGTGGAATATAGTATGCTGATTGATTACATTCAATAAGAAACTCACAAAAATGCTTAGTTTTAATATACTGTAAATCAATAAAGTAAAAAAAGAGCCTTGGATGCAGATGCCATCTGAACAAAATGAAAGCTATGGTCAATCATCTCTGATTCTGCCTACACTATATTAATGCACAAAAAATACCATAAGTCCAGACCTAAATCCAATTGAGAATCTGTGACAAGACTTGAAAATTGCTTTTTACAGATGCTGTACATCCAATCTGACAGAGCTTGAACTATTTTGCAAAGAAGAATTGGCAAAAATGTCACTCTCTAGATGTGCAAAGCTGGTAGAGACATACCCAAAAACACTTGCAGCTGCAATTCGCAATAGCAGGAGATTTTGATTGGCTCTCTATGGAGCTGGTGCAAATTTGCACAGGAGCCCTGTGCGTCTTTTGGTCCATTTCAGGCCTGAATTCAGCCAAAAATTCGGGCTGAAGTCGGACCTAAAACGGTGAACAGGGACACACTGGATCTCTGCTGTGAGCCGCATGCGAACCCAGTGCAAGTGCGAACCCAGCCTGAAAGCAGCTCTCTGAAAGCCTATGTGTTCTTGCACACGTAGGCATATACAGGAGTATTAGAAGAGGGGAATTTACTGGCTGAGAAAATCCCACCAAAGGCACGTTCAGGGGAGGAGCTAAACAGCATAAAAAAGCAGAACACACCTAAATGGCATCTATACCCACCTAAATGCTAGATCTATATAATATTTGAATGTTAAAGCATTTCAATTATCAGAAAAAAATACATATCCTAAACATCAAAATGCATTAATGCTCAAACGCCAGATGCGCCTAAACGTGCATGCAATATGCTGCTTTTAGCATGTTTTTTTTAAGCAGAATTTTACTGCCAGGAGTTCTGGCATTAACAGGGGCTTAAACAGATGCCCCGTGTACATGAGGCCTTATAGTGCCTACACTCTGGGTGAAGGAGCAACAGAGACATATTTGAACAGCATCATTGTCAGTGTGGGAGGGAGGGGAGTGTTAGATGCACTAGCAGATTTAAATACACTAACAAATTGAAGCCAAACTGCGGCTAACAGTTTATTAGCAGTTACAGCAACAGTTTTTTCCTCTTGGGATAAAGGTTTAACATAAATGAATAAAAGCTGAGCATTGTAATCACCTCTGTCAGTGCTAAATTGTTTGTCTCAACCCGCTAACTGCTACATCTTCAGGACAGCTTGTTCTGTTGAAAAACAACAAACTTACTGGTAGGATCACCTGGTGAAAATAAAAGAAAGATCGCTTAAAAAAGAAAACAAATGAAGCCATCGCATCTGGAAATTGGTAACCTGCAAAATAACAAATTTTTGCTTTTGGGTTTAATACTGCTTAAGGGCTAAATGAAGGTATATATTAAAAAAAACACTTACATTGGGCATACAGTAGTAAGGTTCAGTTGAAAATGTTAGTTTTAAGAACATTTGTTTGATTTTCTAATCATTAGTTATTATTCTTTATTATTATTATTATACAGGTTTTTCTAAGGAGCAGAATGGAAATGTTTTCTTCAATGAATACATTTCTAACCATGTACATGGTTTTTAGTTCAGGAAAGTTCATTTCAAATTCGAATGGTAAAAGGGAACAAGACTTTGAATGTACTGAGAATTTTTTGTATGAGCAGTTGTTTGAAAATCCACTTGTGTATGGCCAGCTTCATTGTTTTGGTTCTAAAGATCACCCAGCTCTAGCAGAAAATTCTGATTCCTATCTGCATAAGGCTGCGACTAAAGATTGCAGTCTCTATACGGTTGCCTACAGAGACTGCAAAAAATATTTGTTCTTTTATGTATTTAAACATTTTTGAAAGGAATAGGACCAATAGTGTGGTTTGTAGTATATATATACTACACTTTGCTACAATGTAAAGTAGTGAGTGTACAGCTTGCATAGCAGTGTAAATTTTTTTTTAAAAACGTACGTTTTTTCGGGAGCAGTGATTTTAATGATGCTTAAAGTGAAAAAAAAAGTGAAATATTCCTTTAAATATTGTACCTGGGGGGGTGTCTATAGTATGCCTGTAAAGTGGCGCGTGTTTCCCATGCTTAGAACAGACCCTGAACAAAATTACATTTTTAAAGGAATAAAAGTCATTTAAAACTGCTTGCGGCTTTAATGTAATTTCGGGTCCCGGCAATATTTATGAAAATCAGTGAGACAAACAGCATGGGTACCCCCCACCCCCCCAGTCCATTACTAGGCCCTAAGGCGTGGGGCCCCCAGGCCCTATATACCCTGAAAAGCAGTATACAGGCAGTACAAACAAGACAGGGACTGTAGGTTTGTTGTTAAGTAGAATCTGTTTGCAATTTTGAACTGGTACATTTTTAAAGTGTAGCTCCAGCCAAAAAATCTATTTTTAAGCTTTTTGGAAAACATAGAGAAGGGTTATCACCCCTGTAACATTTGTTTTGCTGTCTGTGCACCTCTTCAGAAGATTTCACCTCACTTTCTGTCCCAATGACAAATGTTTTTTGAATATTTGGGGTTTTTAGTGAAACAAGGATTGGATATAAAGCATCAGTGAACAGGAGACACGTTTTTCCCATAATAACTCTTACAGGAGAGAATTTTCCTTCCTAGGGGTAGATTTTGTCTCACTTCCTGTTGTCTCCTTCCGTTTGCAAGTAGGAGTCGTTTGTGTCAGGGTAGAGCATATAACAGGTAACAGTTCAGGTATTCTGATTATGCAAAGAGTTCAAAGAACAAGAGCACATACCATGAGCAGAGCAGGTCAGCTGGGACTTGTAGTTCACCGCTGTAGCTGTAGGTAGATGTTTGCTGGACCTTGTAGTTCACTGCTGCAGATGAGGATTGATGGTGTCTGGTGTTTGTAGTTCACCGCTGCAGGTGGAGGATAGATGTCTGGTGCTTGTAGTTCACTGCTGCAGATGAAGGTACTAGTGGTATCAGGCAAAAACGTAGTCTAGGCAAGCTGGGTCATACACAGGAAGATCAGAGTCCAAACGGTACCGAATCAGAAGCAAGCAAACAGGGTCAAACGAGCCGGGTCATACACGAAATACACAGAGCAGATATCAACTGGATCAAACACAGGTAAACTCTAACACGAGCAATGATTGAATGCTGATGCATGTTATTTAAAGGTGAGCTGGCCAATCATTGTTGTTTCCCAGGTAAAGGCTGTGTCAGGTGAGTTGTGCTGGGTCCTAAAGGGATCCTAGTACTGACAGTTTGTAAGTTGGATGTTTGAAAGTAGTGGCCTGCCCTATATAATCTGCAGAAATTTGGGCCTTAGGTGTTGGTGTTGCCACAACACTGTAAGCCCTCACAGTTACTCTTGGGGAGCGCAGAAATGGGTCCTGCTGTGACATATTAGATCAAGAATTGTAATTACATACCATTGTTGAACAGTGGTAGAAAAATTGGGCCGTTGGTGGTGGTGGTGGTGTTGCCACAACAGTGTAAGCCCTCTCAGTTACTCTTAGTGGGTGCAGGAATGGGCCCTGCTGTGAAATATTAGATCAAGAATTGTATTTACATGTCCCTGTTGAACGGGAGCAGAAAAATTGGGCCTTAGACACTGGTGCCACAACACTGCAACCCCTCACAGATGCTATAGTTGGAGCGCAGGAATGAGCCATGCTACAAAGTATTGCATCAAAAATTGTAATTATACGCCCCTGTTAAACAGGGGCTGAAATTTTGGGCCTTGGACACTGGTGCTGGTTCCACAACACTGCAACCCCTCACAGATACTTTAGTTGGAGCGCAGGAATGAGCCCTGCTGCAAAGTATTGCATCAAAAATTGTACCTACACGCCCCTGTTAAACAGGGGCAGAAAAATTGTGCCTTGGGCACTGGTGCTGGTGCCACAACACTGCACCCTCATAGATACTCTAGTTGGAGCGCAGGAATGAGCCCTGCTGCAAAGTATTGCATAAAAAATTGTAATTACATGCCCCTGTTAAACAGGGGCAGAAAAATTGCCACAACGCTGCAACCTCTCACAGATGCTATAGTTGGAGCACAGGAATGAGCCCTGCTGCAAAGTATTGCATCAAAAATTGTAATTATATGCCCCTGTCAAACAGGGGCTGAAAATTGGGCCTTCGGCACTGGTGCTGGTGCCAAAACACTGCAACCCCTCACAGATACTATAGTTGGAGTGCAGGAATGAGCCCTGCTGCAAAGTATTGCATTGAAAATTGTAATTACACGCCCCTGTTAAACAGGGGCAGAAAAATTGGGCCTTGGACACCGGTGGCGGTGCCCAGAACCAAAAATGTTCTTACAAGCTATCAGCATGAAAATTGAGGAGGAAGAGGATTGTGACTCAGCATAACAGGATAGTCAATCAGCATCAGCATAGGAAGTCTTGAAGGGATCTCACATTAAAAAAAAATCAATCTGCTACATCAGCATCAGGTGCTTGGTAGCTGGTGATCCAAGACTGATTCATTTTTATGAAGTTCAGCCAATTGACCGATTCGGTGGACAGGCGCACCCTGTGATCGGTTACAAAGCCTCCAGCAGCGTTGAATGTGAGTTCCGAAAGAACGTTGATTCAGGACAGGCCAGTAGCTCAGTTGCATACTGTGCAAGCTCTGGCCAGTGATCCATCCTCAAGACCCAGTAACCCAGAGGATTTTTGGTGGGAAAGGTGTCCAAGCCTGATCTTGCCCCAGGTAATCCTGCACCATGTGAATCAGACGCTGGCGATGGTTGCTGGAACCGATCAGACCTTGGGTCTGCAGACTAAAAAATTGTCTGAACGCATCAGTCAGACGGCCACCTTCTCTACCGCTCCTTCTGAGACTGACCGAGGCCTCAGCAACACGTTGTCCAGGAGGACCAGGAAATTGTAACCTCCCAGGCTTTGGAAACGCGTTGCACAAACCTTTCTGCAAGGCCTCCCGAAGATGTTTCATCCTCTGCTCCCTCTGCGACGGCAAGATAAGGTCCTCAACCTTACCCTTGTAACGTGGATCAAGGAAGGTTGCCAGCCAGTAATCACCCCTCCCCTTGATACCACAAATACGATGATCCTTCCGCAGGCTTACAGGATCAGGGAGACCATGCAGCGTAGGTTTGCTGAGGCATTCGGTCCAGAGTCCTCTGGGTCACAAAGGATGACATGATCCACAGCCACCTCCTCCCAGCCACATACAAGCCCATGGGTTTCTTCGGACGGTAAATGATCCCTTGAAGACTGCTGCTGATGCTGAGTGCCATGCTCCATCTCCATGCTGACACAATCCTCCTCCTCCTCTTCCTGTGTGATCGGCGGGCATGCAGGAACACTGTCTGGATATAGGGGGCATTGAGAGGTAAGGAAGTCCTCCTCTTCCTCCCTCTGTTCTGCCTCAAGTGCCCTGTCCATTATTCCATGTAGCGTGTGCTCCAACAGGTGGACAAGAGGAACAGTGTCACTGATGCATGCACTGTCACTGCTCACCATCCTTGTAGCCTCCTCAAATGGTGACAGGACAGTGCATGCATCCCTGATCATAGCCCACTGGCGTGGGGAAAAAAAACAAGGTCCCCTGACCCTGTCCTGGTGCCATAGTCACATAGGTACTCATTGATGGCCCTCTGCTGCATGTGCAGCCACTTAAGCATGACCAACGTTGAGTTCCACCTGGTGGGCATGTCACAGATTAGGCGGTTCTTGGGCAGGTTAAATTCCTTTTGGAGGTCAACCAGCCGAGCACTGGCATTATATGACCTGCGTAAACTTTCCTGGCCTGCCTCAGGACATCCTGTAAGCCCAGATACCTGCCCAAGAAACGCTGCACCACTGAGTTAAGGACGTGAGCCAAACAGGGCACATGGGTCAGTTGTCCCTGTCGGAGGGCGGAGAGGAGGTTGGTGCCATTGTCGTAAACCACCATACCTGCCTTAAGCTGGCGTGGCGTCAACCACCTCTGAACCTGCCCCTGCAGAGCTGACAGAATCTCTGCCCCAGTGTGGCTCCTGTCCCCCAAGCACACCAGCTCAAGAACCGCATGGCATCTTTTTGCCTGCATGCTTGCGTAGCCACTTGAATGCCTACGGAGCACCGCTGGTTCTGAGGACAAATGAGCACAGGAAGAGGCCATGGAAGAAGAAGAAGAGGAGGAGGTGGAGGAGAGAGGTGTGGCAGAATCACCACTAGCAGAATTTTGGAGGCGTGGTGGCGGAACAACCTCCAACACTACTGCACCCTGTCCTGCATCCTTCCCAGCTGCCATAAGAGTTACCCAGTGCATGGTGAAAGATAGCGGTCAGCGGTAATATGCACCTTACTACTGACCAGCCTGTGCAGCGAGGCCAAGACATTGCCTTCCACATGCCGGTAGAGAGCCGGAATTGCCTTCCGTAAGAAAAAAGTGGCGTTTGGGAACCTGCCACTGAGAAACCACACATTCCACAAACTCACGGAAAGGGGCAGAGTCTACCAACTGAAAAGGCAGCAGTTGAA
The DNA here is from genome assembly GCA_037952835.1 of Lithobates septentrionalis. Classification (NCBI taxonomy): domain Eukaryota; kingdom Metazoa; phylum Chordata; class Amphibia; order Anura; family Ranidae; genus Lithobates; species Lithobates septentrionalis. Next base: position 2,220,428 of record JBBDGP010000079.1, on the reverse strand, counting down.
GTGCTAGCAATTTTGCCAAGCTAGCATTCAACCGCTTGGCATGTGGATGGCTGGGAGCGAACTTCTTTCGGTGGTGCAACAGCTGGGGCAGGGAAATTTGCCTGGTACAATCTGACTTCGGTGTACCAATAGCAGATTGCCCGCAAGTACTTGGCTGTGACACACCTAATTCTACACCTTCATTCCTCTCAGTGCAGGTTTCAGAGAGGACTGAAGGTATAGTGGGGTTGGAGATCCCAGCTGATGAGGAGCAAGGAGAGGTCCACTTTGTTCTTTGTTGTGGGTCTTTTAGGTACGCTTGCCAATGAACTGCATGGCAGGTCGACATATGTCTGGTCAAGCATGTGGTGCCCAAGCGGGTGATGTTTTGGCCACACGAGATACGCTTGAGACATATGTTGCAAATAGCAGCGGTGCGATCTGATGCACTCGTCTCAAAAAAGGCCCACACCAAAGAACTTTTGAAATAACGTGCAGAGACAGCAGCGCCCTGCACATGCGGAGCTCTGTGGTGTGATGCAGTCTGTGTGCTGCCCTTAAGCTGGCCCTCCTCCTCCTCCTCCTCTCTCTTATTAGGCTCCCACGTGGAGTCAGTGACTTCCGCATCATCCCCTCCCTCCTCATCACTGGAGCAAAGCTGACAGTATGCTGCACATGGGGGAACATGACTGCCAGATTGCTGTCCTTCTTGGGCACCCCCTCTCTCTGGGCTCACGTTACTGCCTTCCTCTAGCTGGGTACCATCATCGGAGCCTTCAAAACACTGAGCATCCTCCTGGAGCATGTACCCAACACTGTGGTCAAACAGTTCTGGGGACTCCTCAGGAGGACATGGTGGGGCTAGGGAAGGAGTGACTGATGCCATTGAGCCGAAAGAAGAGGCCGCATTGGCAGCTGCTTTGCCAGACAAAGTACCCTGAGCCTGGGTGAGAAAGGGTGAGGAGGCAAAAAACTTGTTCGAACACGCAAACACCGTTAAAGTCTATGGGACACGAACATGAATATCAAAAGTGCTAATTTTAAAGGCTTATATGCAAGTTATTGTCATAAAAAGTGTTTGGGGACCTGGGTCCTGCCCCAGGGGACATGGATCAATGCAAAAAAAAGTTTTAAAAACGGCCCTTTTTTCGGGAGCAGTGATTTTAATAATGCTTAAAGTGAAACAATAAAAGTGTAATATTCCTTTAAATTTCATACCTGGGGGGTGTCTATAGTATGCCTGTAAAGAGGCACATGTTTCCCGTGTTTAGAACAGTCTGACAGCAAAATTACATTTCAATGGAAAAAAAGTCATTTAAAACTACTAGCGGCTATGTATGAATTGCCGGTCCGACAATACACATAAAAGTTCATTGATAAAAATGGCATGGGAATTCCCCACAGGGGAACCCCGAACCAAATTTTTTTTTTAAAATGGCGTGGGGGTCCCCCTAAATTCCATACCAGGAACTTCAGGTCTGGTATGGATATTAAGGGGAACCCCGGACAATTTTTTTTAAAAAAATGGCGTGGGGTCCCCCTCAAAATCTATACCAGACCCTTCAGGTCTGGTATGGATATTAAGGTGAACACTGCGCCAAATTAAAAAAAATGGCGTGGAGTCCCCCTAAAAATCCATACCAGACCCTTATCCGCAACCTGGCAGGCTGCAGGAAAAGAGGGGGGATGAGAGAGCCGCCCCCCTCCTGAACCGTACCAGGCCACATGCCCTCAACATTGGGAGGGAGCTTTGGGGTAGCCCCCCAAAGCACTTTGTCCCCATGTTGATGGGGACAAGGGCTTCATCCCCACAACCCTTGCCCGGTGGTTGTGGGGGTCTGTGGGCAGGGGGCTTATCGGAATCTGGAAGCCCCCTTTAACAAGGGGACCCCCATATCCCACCCCCCTGTGTGAAATGGTAAGGGGGTCCTACCATTTCACAAAAAAAAGTGTAAAAAATGTTAAAAATGACAAGAGACAGTTTTGACAATTCCTTTATTTAAATGCTTCTTCTTTCTTCTATCTTTTTTCTTCTATCTTCTATCTTCCTTCGGTTTTTCCTCCATCTTCTTCTTCTGATTCTTCTGGTTCTTCCTCCAGTGTTCTCATCCGTCATCTTCCTCCGCGGCGTCTTCTTCCCTTCTTCTCAGGCCACTCCGCATCCATGATGGGAGGCTCCCGCTGTGTGACGCTTCTCGTCTTCTGACGGTTCTTAAAGAACGGAGGGCGGGGCCACCCGGTGACCACCACCCTCTGACGTCACGGGGAATGCCACAGGGAAGTACCCGTCAAGTCCCCATGCGTCAGGGGGGCGGGGTCACCGGGTGGCCCCGCCCTCCGTTATTTAAGAACCGTCAGAAGACAAGAAGCATCAAACAGTGGGAGCCTCCCATCATGGATACCACAGGCAGGCAGCTACAGTATTTACAGTTAGTGGAATGTTTACTCTGTACAGTGTGCATCTAAAGCTACCTTTTTTGGGCTGCCACTGGTTCACTGAACCTTGGCCCCCAGAAATTCTCTTGAATTTCTGCTTTCACCCAGTCTTCATCACTCTTCGAGCTGCATCCCATCGTGACAGCTGCTCAGGTCTGGGGCCACACTTGAACAGGACAGACGGTGCTCTTAACTATGGACAATCAGGCCACGGCCGATATCATCAATAAAGGTAGATCCAAGTCACTCCCCATCATGTCCTTCCTGCGCAGGCTCGCGCAGCTGTCACTCTGTCACCAGTTTAATATCTTCTGTAGACAAATTCCAGGCAAATGCAAAATTGCAGCTGATGAGCTGTCCCGTTTCAACCTTACTATGTTTTTTCAGCAGGAGCCTGGAGCCGACCCAGCAAGTACTCCTGTCCCACCCTGGTCGTTGCTGATGATGACCTGAAGTCGCATCTTGTCAATGCAACCCAGCTCATTAACCACTCCTTGGCACGCAATACACTGAAGGCCTATCGCACTGCTTGGAACACTTATCGCAAGTTTTTGGCCTCTTGCCCTGGAGCAGCGATAGGCGACGTTAGACACATCCTAGCCTTCATATCGTATTGCCACAAGCAGCTGACCCTTTCTCACAATACTATCACTCTATACCTAGCCGACGTCCAGCATTTCCTGTCCTTACAGGACCCCAGTAAACCTTCAGTATTCTCGGCCCATGCAATCAAGTCCCTCCTACAGGGCATACAGAAGCACCTACCTGTATTCAGTGGCAAACGCCTACCTATCATGAGTGCCCTCTTCAGCGACATGTCTGAAATCCTTACTCATTCTCCGTTTGGGGCTTTGTTCAGCCTAGTCATCCAGGCAGCCATCTACCAGGCCTTACACGGTTTCCTACGACCTAGTGAATTTACCGTCACTGGCTCCGGCAGTCAGACACTGCTCTGACGCCACCTGACTTACTTTCCGAACCATTACACCCTTCATCTCACAGTCTGCAAAACCCAACAAACCTGCCTCAGGGTTAACATCAACCTGTTTCAGACTAACATCGCCTGGTGCTCAGTGACGGTGCTCGACCGACTACTGTCCCATCTACTCAGCCAATCTGATGGTAGCTCATTGCTACCTGAGTGACAGCCAGTTTATCAAGCATGTCAGGATCCTCCTAACATGGAGTACCAGACCACGTAATTAAGAAACTAGGCCGCTGGAAGTCCGCTTGTTTTGCCACATACATCCCAAATCCTCAGGAAGAAATGGCACAAGCCTTCACCAAGCTGGCTCAATAAACACAAGAATCAATTAAGAGTTATTCCCCTATCTGAGTCTTTTGCCCCCTTTTCTTGGCATACCGACCAGAGCACCAAGGCACACTTCAGGTCTATTTATGTTATAAGTCTTTCTCGTCACATTTTTATCTAATCCACATCTCTCTCGGCCATAGGGCCACTACCATAAATAAGAAGGCCAGTATGGTGGCCTGAATTTATGGGAGGAGCCCAGAGGGTATTTAAACAGCCCACTCACCCATGCTCTTTGTCGGTTCAGTGCGCGATACCCTCCCACCCTTCCCTTTTTCAGGGCAACTCTCAGCACATCCTTCTTCATAAACTGCCCATTACTTACCTTGGGTATGCCCCTTTTTTTGGCATACCGACCAGGCCACCAAGGCACACTTGACGTCTATTTATGTTGTAAGTCTTGTCTCGTGTTTATGTGATCCACATCTCTCTCGGTCATCTATCTATCTATCTATCTATCTATCTATCTATCTATCTATCTATCTATATATATATATATACACATACACAGTGGGGACGTATTCAGACCCCCTTAAATTTTTCACTCTTTGTTATATTGCAGCCATTTGCTAAAATCATTTAAGTTCATTTTTTTTCCTCATTAATGTACACACAGCACCCCATATTGACAGAAAAACACAGAATTGTTGACATTTTTGCAGATTTATTAAAAAAGAAAAAACTGAAATATCATATGGTCCTAAGTATTCACACCCTTTGCTGTAACACTCATATTTAACTCAGGTGCTGTCCATTTCTTCTGATCATCCTTGAGATGGTTTTACACCTTCATTTGAGTCCAGCTGTGTTTTATTATACTGATTGGACTTGATTAGGAAAACCACACACCTGTCTATATAAGACCTTACAGCTCACAGTGCATGTCAGAGCAAATGAGAATCATGAGGTCAAAGGAACTGCCTGAAGAGCTCAGAGACAGAATTGTGGCAAGGCACAGATCTGGCCAAGGTTACAAAAAAATTCTGCTGCACTTAAGGTTCCTAAGAGCACAGTGGCCTCCATAATCCTTAAATGGAAGACGTTTGGGATGACCAGAACCCTTCCTAGATCTGGCCGTCCGGCCAAACTGAGCTATCGGGGGAGAAGAGCCTTGGTGAGAGAGGTAAAGAAAAACCCAAAGATCACTGTGGCTGAGCTCCAGAGATGCAGTCAGGAGATGGGAGAAAGTTGTAGAAGGTCAATCATCACTGCAGCCCTCCACCAGTCGGGGCTTTATGGCAGAGTGGCCCTACGGAAGCCTCTCCTCAGTGCAAGACACATGAAGGCCCGCATGGGGGTGCACAATGTGAAGAGGACGCAGTACACTAACTCTAAAGCTGCCTGCCTGTGGTACTAATAAGATCAGAAGAACACCACCAATTTTCTTCAGGTAGCTTTAGGTGCACACTGTGTAGAGGACACAGTACACTAACTGTAAATACTGTAGCTACCTGCCTGTGGTACTAACAGGATCAGAAGAACACCACCAATTTTCTTCAGGTAGCTTTAGGTGCACACTGTGCAGAGGACACAGTACACTAACTGTAAATACTGTAGTTGCCTGCCTGTTGTATTAATAGGATCAGAACAACAGCAATTGTCTTCATGTAGCTTTAGGTGCACACTGGGCAGAGGACACAGTACACTTACTGTAAATACTGCAGCTGCCTGCCTGTGGTATTAATAGGATCAGAACAACAGCAATTGTCTTCAGGTAGCTTTAGGTGCACAATGTGCAGAGGATGCAGTACACTAACTGTAAATACTGCAGCTGCCTGCCTGTGGTACTAATAGGATCAGAAGAACACCACCAATTTTCTTCAAGTAGCTTTAGGTGCACACTGTGCAGAGGACACAGTACACTAACTGTAAATACTGTAGCTGCTGCCTGTGGTATTAATAGGATCAGAACAACAGCAATTGTCCTTATGTAGCTTTAGATGCACACTGTGCAGAGGACACAGTACACTTACTGTAAATACTGCAGCTGCCTGCCTGTGGTATTAATAGGATCAGAACAACAGCAATTGTTTTCAGGTAGCTTTAGGTGCACACTGTGCAGAGGATGCAGTACACTAACTGTAAATACTGCAGCTGCCTGCCTGTGGTACTAATAGGATCAGAAGAACACCACCAATTTTCTTCAGGTAGCTTTAGGTGCACACTGTGCAGAGGACACAGTACACCACCAATTTTTTTCAGGTAGCTTTAGATGCACACTGTACAGAGTACACAGTACACTAACTCTAAATACTGTAGCTTCCTGCCTGTGGTATTAATAGGATCAGAACAACAGCAATTGTCTTCAGGTAGCTTTAGGTGCACACTGTGCAGAGGAAGCAGTACACTAACTATACATACTGCAGCTGCTTGCCTGTGGTACTAATAGGATCAGAAGAACACCACCAATTTTCTTCCGGTAGCTTTAGGTGCACACTGTGCAGAGGACACAGTACACTAACTGTAAATACTGTAGCTGCCTGCCTGTGGTACTAATAGGATCAGAAGAACACCACCAATTTTCTTCAGGTAGCTTTAGGTGCACACTCTGCAGAGGACACATTACACTAACTGTAAATACTGCAGCTGCCTGCGGTACTACTAAGATCAGAAGATCAGCCAGCAATGCACTGCGATGCCGCAGTGAATTATGGGCCGTGACGCGCCACTCGAATTTTGCGCGAATGGCCCATAACGTTTGAAATTCAACGAACGGTCAAACATGCGATGTTTGAGTCGAACTCGAAGCTCATCCCTAGTCACAGTACATGTTGGCATTCATGGTTCCCTCAATGAACTTTAGCTCCCCAGTGCCTGCAGAACTCATGCAGCCCCAGACCATAACACTCCCACCACCATGCTTGACTGTAGGCAGTAGGCATAAGACCTAGGCCATCTTTATGAAGAGTAACAATTATTTTTTTTTCCAGATCCTCAGAGAGTTCTTAGCCATGAGATGCCAAGTTGAACTTCCAGTGACCAGTATGAAAGAGTGAGAGCGATAACACCAAATTTATCACACCTGCTCCCCATTCACACCTGAGACCTTGTAACACTAACGAGTCACATGAAACCGGGGAGGGAAAATGGCTAATTGGGCCCAATTTGGACATTTTCACTTAGGGGTGTACTCACGCTTCTTGCCAGCGATTTAGACATGAATGGCTGTGTGTTGATTTATTTTGAGGGGATAGCAAATTGACACTATTATACAAGCTGTACACTCACTACTCTACATTGTAGCAAAGATAAATTTCTTCAGTGTTGTCACATGAAAAATATAATAAAATATTTACAAAAGTGTGAGGGGTGTACTCACTTTTGTGAGATGCTGTATATACTGTATATATATACAGTGGGGACGGAAAGTATTCAGACCCCCTTCAATTTTTCACTCTTTGTTATATTGCAGCCATTTGCTAAAATCATTTAAGTTCATTTTTTTCCTCATTAATGTACACACAGCACCCCATATTGAAAGAAAATCACAGAATTGTTGACATTTTTGCAGATTTATTAAAAAAGAAAAACTGAACTATAACATAGTCCTAAGTAGTCAGACCCTTTGCTGTGACACTCATATATTTAACTCAGATACTGTCCATTTCTTCTGATCGTCCTTGAGATGGTTCTACACCTTCATTTGAGTCCAGCTATGTTTGATTATACTGATTGGACACCTGTCTATATAAGACCTTACAGCTCACAGTGCATGTCAGAGCAAATGAGAATCATGGGATCAAAGGAACTGCCCAAAGAGCTCAGAGACAGAATTGTGGCAAGGCACAGATCTGGCCAAGGTTACAAAAACATTTCTGCTGCACTTAAGGTTCCTAAGAGCACAGTGGCCTCCATAATCCTTAAATGGAAGACGTTTGGGATGACCAGAACCCTTCCTAGAGCTGGCCGTCCATCCAAACTGAGCTATCGGGGGAGAAGAGCCTTGGTAAGAGAGGTAAAGAAGAACCCAAAGATCACTGTGGCTGAGCTCCAGAGATGCAGTCAGGAGATGGGAGAAAGTTGTAGAAAGTCAACTATCATTGCAGCCCTCCACCAGTCGGGGCTTCATGGCAGAGTGGCCCGACGGAAGCCTCTCCTCAGTGCAAGACACATGAAGGCCCGCCTGGAGTTTGCTAAAAAACACCTGAAGGACTACAAGATGGTGAGAAATAAGATTCTTTGGTCCGATGAGACCAAGATAGAACTCTTTGGCCTTAATTCTAAGCGGTATGTGTGGATAAAAGCAGGCAGGGCATCACGCCACACGCCACACATTCACGCCACACCTTCCCGATATGTTGAACTCCAGTCACAGTCTGCCGCAAGCTCACTCGCATGGCCCACTGTTGCAAGTAAGATTTGTTACCACATTCTTTATGTCCTATCAATTCATTACCATTCGTTGTCTCCCATATCGTTTGTTAGTTGCCCCTACGGAACCTACGAATGAAAAGGATGTTGTCCTTATCCCTTATACCTGCTTGCTTAAGGGTACGGTAAGCCGCCAAATAAACCAGGTGTTTCTATCCTTTTCTCAGTAACCCAATTCTCATTTGTTGAGACCCTTGCAGCCAAGCAAAACCATCTCAGCAGCCTGTCACTCTTGTTGCAAAATGCAATATAGTCTCAGCTACCCCTCACTCATTAAAAAAAATAGAGTAATAATAAATAAATAAACAAATACATAAAAAATAATAATATATAGTAATAATAAACCTTCACCATCACACAACCTCGGCCCAGCAACCTGACACCTGTTGAGACTCTTGTAACCAGCCAAAATCACCTTAGCAGCCTGACACTCTTGTTGAGACCCTTGCAAAACGCAATATCGTCTCAGCAACCTCTCACTCGTTAAAAAAAAAAAAACCTTTGCCACCACGCAATTTTGGCCCAGCAACCTGATAGCTGTTGAAACCCTTGCAACCATGCAAATCGTCTCAGCAGCCTGACACCCTTGTTGAGACCCTTGCAAATGCAATACTGTCTCAGCAGCCCCACACTCATCAAGCCCCCTGCAACCACACAATTCTGTCATTGAGACCCTTGTTGAGACCCAACATCGTCTTAGCAAACCTCTCACTCATCAAACAAAATAATAATAGAAAAAAACCCTTTGCCACCATGCAACCTCTCATTTGTCAAAAAAATAAATAAATAAAATATAAATAAATAAATACACCCCTTGTCACCACGCAATCTCGGCCCAGCAACCTGACACCTGTTGAGAGCACGCAAAATCGTCTTAGCAGCCTGACACCCTTGTTGAGACCCTTACAAACGCAATATCGTCTCAGCACATTCTTCGAGACCCTTGCAACCACGCAATACCATCTCGAGCAACCTCCCATTTATTAAGACCTTTGTAACCATACAGTTTCACCCCAGCAACCTTACATTCATTGAGACCCTTGCAGCCAGACAAATCATCTTATACCTCATGTACACTGCTGCTGGTAAACAGACGTTTAGGAGCAGTTGGGCATTTTTTTTTTCAGCTGCCCCTGAACTCTCCTCTATTATTTATTATAGTTATTTTATCAGTACATGTATACAGGGTTGTTTATAGTGGTTTCTAGGCAGTTGAGTTCAGAAGCTTTTTTGGAATAAAAAAAAAAAAATTGGTTCAGACGGATGTTTAGAGGCATTTGAAACTGCAAATGCCTGTAACAGCTTGTAAACGTTGCTAAACGTGGTAAACACGGTTTGTTTACAGTCGTTTTCATTTTAACAGAAAAAAAAAAGTCAGGCAACATTGTCTCAGCAGCTTGACTCTCATTTGAGACCCTTGCAAAACACAATATCATCTCAGCAACCTCACACTTGTCTAAACTTTTGTGACCACGCAATCTTGTCTCAGCAACCTGACATCCGTTCAAACCCTTGCAGCTATACAAAATCGTCTCAGCAGCCTGATACTCATTTGAGACCCTTGAATAACGCAATATTGTCTCAGCAACCCCTCACTCGTCGAGATCCTTGTAACCATGCAATTTCATCATAAAAAATAAAATAAAAAACATTAAAAAAAATAAAAAAACTCATCAAGACCCTTGCAATCATGCAATATTGTCTCAGCAAAACACTCACTGAGACCCATGCAACCACGCAATATCTTCTCAATACAACTTCATACTCATCGAGACCCTTGCGACCACGCAATATAGTCTCAGCAAACCAGACTGAGACCCTTGCAATCACGCAATGTCGTCTCAAAAAACAAACCTTTATACTCATCGAGATCTCTGCAATCATGCAATATCGCCCCAGCAACCTAACACTCACTGACACTCACTGACACCCTTGCAACCAGTCAATATCGTCTCCAGTAGTATAAAACACTTTGTGGCACGCACCTACGTGCAAACCCACATACAAACTAACTTGCAAACACAATAATAAACAGTACTTCCGCGCCAGTGGTGTCAATAGAAAATTAAACCAATAGGAAAAATCCGTGCAATAGCTAAACCAAAATAGATCACCCGTGAATGATCAATTTTTCCGAAAAAACTCCCAAAAAAACACAGGTAACAAGCTGCTCCCCTTAATTTGAATAAGAAGATCAAATCTAGAAATGGTATTAAATAGGGGGCGCTATAAACATCAAAAAAATTAAGTGTTGATAAATCGCTAGACAGTTGAAAACATACACACACAATCAGCAACAAAAATATGTAAACCACAATATGTTGTTGTGCTAAAAACAAAATTGCTCAAATAATTCGATGTGTAATGATTGACATTCACAATATAAAGTCCTTAGTGCAAAAGGTAATTAGAATACATTCGTGATAATTGATTGTCCCAATCCAGTGAAGAGATTAGAGCAAAAAAATAGTAAAAGAAACAAAAACAAAGAAAACAGTAAAAATCTTCATAGATGCAACAAAATCTTATTGATGATATAAAGGTTCCGTCACCAAAGAGGAAGAGATCACCTTGGAATAATAGATATCTGCTTACCAGATACCAATGACTCCTTTAACTAAAAAGAGAGTCATTAGCGATTGTACAGGATTGTGCCTGTTCACATGAAGGGCTGGATGGCTGGGTGGTGCTTTAGGCATAGATCCCTCCCATCCCATTCATTCAGGATAGGAAATATAGGAAACAAAGAGGAGTCTCCATAGCGTAAAACCGTTTAATAAATGTAAAAAAAGACAATAAAATAGCCAAATGGCCGCTTACATTGATCGGTGCCCCCCCGGCAGGGTAAATGGTGTCAGAGACCCATCGCGTCACATCATGTGCGGCGTGCGTTCCACCCAGTACGCATAGTCAGCCAGAAGAACCGGATGTTGGTATACCAGGAAGGAAAAGGACACGTGACCACGTACCGCTCCGACGTACGTTTCGTTGTGAACGTCTTCAGGGAAGCGTACATTGGTCACTAAGATAATCTAGTCATCAAGATTTTCGTTCGTTTTTTTGATGTCGACTGTATTTTGGTGGCTGGATTCCCAATGTTTTAATGTTATTTGTCTCTACTTGAGGTTGATACCTGTTTTTATCAATTATTAGTGATTGATTATACAATTTGGTACATTGTTAAACTGAGACTGCTCAGAATGACAGAACAACAAGTTTTATACACATTTTTTCCTCTCCATCAATCATGACAAAGTACTAGATTATCTCCATTGGTTACAATAAGGTTCTTTATGAACTAATCTTTTCCAATCCCACGTGCATACTCACAACTTAAATATATCTGTTGTTATAAATCACTCTCGCCTGTCTTCTAACTGACCGATAGGGGGAGCACCTAATGCAACGTGACTATATGAGAGATATTAACATTCCTCCAATTCTAACTAACATCCGGACTATAAAGACACGTGGCCACCAGAGGGAGTTTTTGTCCCCTGGTCAATCCGTGTTTAATGTTCGGCAAACAAACGTTATTGGTAAGGAGGCGTAGTTCTCGTATCAAGCTAATTTACCCGCCCATATTCCCTATAAAAAACCTGTATCTTAGTGACCAATGCACGCTTCCCTGAAGACGTTCACAACGAAACGTACGTCGGAGCGGTACGTGGTCACGTGTCCTTTTTCTTCCTGGTATACCAACATCCGGTTCTTCTGGTTGACTATGCGTACTGGGTGGAACGCACGCCGCACATGATGTGACGCGATGGGTCTCTGACACCTTTTACCCTGACATACAAGCAGTCCCAGTGCCGGGGAGGCACCGATCAATGTAAGCGGCCATTTGGCTATTTTATTGTCTTTTTTTACATTTATTAAACGGTTTTACGCTATGGAGACTCCTCTTTGTTTCCTATATTTCCTATTCTGAATGAATGGGACAGGTGGGATCTATGCCTAAAGCACCACCCAGCCATCCAGCCCTTCATGTGAACAGGCACAATCCTGTACAAGCGCTAATGACTCTCTTTTTAGTTAAAAGAGTCATTGGTATCTGGTAAGCAGATATCTATTATTCCAAGGTGATCTCTTCCTCTTTGGTGACGGAACCTTTATATCATCAATAAGATTTTGTTGCATCTATGAAGATTTTTGCTGTTTTCTTTGTTTTTGTTTTTTCACTATTTTTTTGCTCTAATCTCTTCACTGGATTGGGACAATCAATTATCACGAATGTATTCTAATTACCTTTTGCACTAAGGACTTTATATTGTGAATGTCAATCATTACACATCGAATTATTTGAGCAATTTTGTTTTTAGCACAACAACATATTGTGGCTTACATATTTTTGTTGCTGATTGTGTGTGTATGTTTTCAACTGTCTAGCAATTTATCAACACTTAATTTTTTTGAGGTTTATAGCGCCCCCTATTTTATACCATAACTTGCAAACACACCTCAGTGACAAACATTCAGCCACACAAACACGCAACAGCACCCAGTTGGCCATTCATCTCCAGTGGCACGTGTGCCACTCATCTTTTCTCTGTCTTTCTCCCTTTCATCCCTAAATAGGATGGGAAGAACGTACAGTTCGCATCTTCACCAGGGTCAGGCGCATGACAGGGGTGAGACAGTTCATTTCAGATAAAGTCACACCAGGCCCACCGTCAGACGGTTATGCACCACCTTGCTGACTCCCTGCTCACCGAACAACCAGGCACACCACCAGCAGATCTATCACCTTCCTTGGTGTCACTCTGGACACGCATGCCATAGCCTACCCCCCGACAAACTAGCCCGTACCAGCACAGTTATCCACGACTTCACCCGGTCACAAGGGTGCACATGAGGCAGTCCCAATCCTTACTAGGGATGCTGAACTTCACGATGAGGATGATTCCTCAAGGACGGTCCTTTATACCACAGCTTTTAGTTTTTCTCACACTAGTGCAAGATCCAGACCAAGTTCTCAAACTAGACCAAGCAGCAGTAACAGACCTAGCTATGTGTGACAAGTTCCTCACCAGCTGGAACGGCATTTCAATTTTCATTGCGGCGGTGCCAGCCTAGCCACCACGGGTGGTCACCGATGCCGCAGCCTCCACGGGCTTCTCTGCCTTTTTTGGGCCGCCACTGGTTCACTAAACCTTGGCCCCCAGAAATTCTCTTGAATTTCTGCTTTCACCCAGTCTTCATCACTCTTCAAGCTGCATCCCATCGTGGCAGCTGCTCAGGTCTGGGGCCACACTTGAACAGGACAGATGGTGCTCTTCACCATGGACAATCAGGCCACGGCCAATATCATCGATAAAGGTAAATCCAAGTCACTCCCCATCATGTCCTTCCTGCGCAGGCTCGCGCAGCTGTCACACCGTCACCAGGTTAATATCCTCTGTAGACAAATTCCAGGCAAATGCAAAATTGCAGCTGATGAGCTGTCCCGTTTCAACATTACTATGTTTTTTCAGCAGGAGCCTGGAGCCGACCCAGCAAGTACTCCTGTCCCACCCTGGTCGTTGCTGATGATGACCTGAAGTCGCATCTTGTCAATGCAACCCAGCTCATTATCCACTCCTTGGCACGCAATACACTGAAGGCCTATCGCACTGCTTGGAACACTTATTGCAAGTTTTTGGCCTCTTGCCCCGGAGCAGCGATAGGCGACGTTAGACACATCCTTGCTTTCATATCGTATTGCCACAAGCAGCTAACCCTTTCTCACAATACTATCACTCTATACCTAGCCGGCGTCCAGCATTTCCTGTCCTTACAGGACCCCAGTAAACCTTCAGTATTCTCGGCCCATGCAATCAAGTCCCTCCTACAGGGCATACAGAAGCACCAACCTGTATTCAGTGGCAAACGCCTACCTATCATGAGTGCCCTCTTCAGGGACATGTCTGAAATTCTTACTCATTCTCCGTTTGGGGCTTTGTTCAGCCTAGTCATGCAGGCAGCCATCTACCAGGCCTTACACGGTTTCCTATGACCTAGTGAATTTATCGTCACTGGCTCCGGCAGTCAGACACTGCTCTGACGCCACCTGACTTACTTTCCGAACCATTACACCCTTCATCTCACAGTCTGCAAAACCCAACAAACCTGCCTCAGGGTTGACATCAACCTGTTTCAGACTAACATCGCCTGGTGCTCAGTGACGGTGCTCGACCGACTACTGTCCCATCTACTTAGCCAATCTGATGGTAGCTCATTGCTACCTGAGTGGCAGCCAGTTTATCAAGCATGTCAGGATCCTCCTAAGCAACTTGGGCTTCAACCCCAGTCAGTTCTCTGGACATTCCTTCCGGATCAGAGCAGCCTCAGCTGCCTCCCAACATGGAGTACCAGACCACGTAATTAAGAAACTAGGCCGCTGGAAGTCCGCTTGTTTTGCCACATACATCCCAAATCCTCAGGAAGAAATGGCACAAGCCTTTACCAAGCTGGCTCAATAAACACAAGAATCAATTAAGAGTTATTCCCCTATCTGAGTCTTTTGCCCCCTTTTCTTGGCATACCGACCCAGAGCACCAAGGCACACTTCAGGTCTATTTATGTTATAAGTCTTTCTCGTCACGTGTTTATCTAATCCACATCTCTCTCGGCCATAGGGCCACTACCATAAATAAGAAGGCCAGTATGGTGGCCTGAATTTTCGGGAGGAGCCCTGAGGGTATTTAAACAGCCCACTCGCCCATGCTCTTTGTTGGTTCAGTGCGCGATACCCTCCTGCCCTTCCCTTTTTCAGGGCAATTTTCAGCACATCCTTCTTCATAAACTGCCCATTACTTACCTTGGGTATGCCCCTTTTTTTGGCATACCGACCAGACCACCAAGGCACACTTGACGTCTATTTATGTTGTAAGTCTTGTCTCGTGTTTATGTGATCCACATCTCTCTCGGTCATCTATCTATCTATCCAGGCCTGGACTGGGACAAAAAATAGGCCCGGGCATTTTGGATTGAGCAGCCCATGACATGTTAACCGGCCCCTTCCCCACTCTCCACCCTGACAGATCCCCTTAGAGAGGGGAGGGGGGAACCCAGCAAAGGTGTGGGGGGGGGGGGGAGGTGCGACCAGGAAAGAGCATGGGGGTTGGAGAGCACAGGGAAGAACCTTGAGAACATGGGGTGGGGCGAGAGCACAGGGGAGAGGCAGAGAACACAGGGAGGAAGAGGAGAGCACAGGGGGGCAGCGGAGAGCATGGGGGGAGGTGGAGAGCCCAGGGAGGGTGGCGGAGAGCATGGGGGATGTGGACAACACAGGAGGGCTGGCGGAGAGCATGGGGTGATGTAAAGAGCACAGGGGGGAGTGGTGGAGAGCATGGGGGGAGGTGGAGAGCATGGGGGGGGAAACGGAGAGCATGAGGGATGTGAAGAGAACAGGGGGGAAGTTGAGAGCGTGGGGGTAATGTGGAGAGCACGGGGGGTGGCAGAGAGCATGGGGGGGAGGTGGAGAGCATGGGGGAAGGTGGAGAGCATGGGGCGAGGTGGAGAGCATGGGGCGAGGTGGAGAGCAAGGGGCGAGGTGGAGAGCATGGGGGGAGGTGGAGAGCATTGGGGGAGGTGGAGCGTATGGGGGGAGGTGGAGCGTATGGGGGGTGGAGAGTATGGGGGGGATGTGGAGAGTATGGGGGGAGGTGTTGAGTATGAGGGGGTGGCAGAGAGCATGGGGAGGAGGTGGAGCATATGGGGTGAAGGTGGAGAGTATGGGGGAGTGGCAGAGAGCATGGAGGGAGGTGGAGAGCATGGGAGGGAGGTGGAGAGCATGGGGGTGGCGGAGAGCATGGGGGGTGGCGGAGAGCATGGGGGGTGGCAGAGAGCATGGGGGGTGGCAGAGAGCATGGGGGTGGCAGAGAGCATGGGGGGAGGTGGAGAGTATGAGGGGGTGGCAGAGAGCATGGGGGGAGGTGGAGAGTATGGGGGGGAGGTGGAGAGCACGGGGGGTGTCAGAGAGCACAGGGGGTGTCAGAGAGCACAGGGGGGTGTCAGAGAGCATTGGGGAGGTGGAGAGCATGGGGGGAGGTGGAGAGTATGGGGGGAGGTGGAGAGTATGGGGGGGAGGTGGAGAGCACGGGGGGAGGTGGAGAGCACGGGGGGAGGTGGAGAGCACGGGGGTGTCAGAGAGAACTGAGGGGTGGCAGAGAGCATTGGGGAGGTGGAGAGCATGGGGGGAGGTGGAGAGCATGGGTGGAGGTGAAGAGTATGAGGGGGTGGCAGAGAGCATGGGGGGGAGGTGGAGCGTATGGGGGAGGTGAAGAGTATGGGGGGAGGTGGAGAGTATGGGGAGTGGCAGAGAGCATGGGGGAAGGTGGAGAGTATGGGGGTGGCAGAGAGCATGGGGGGGTGGCAGAGAGCATGGGGGGTGGCAGAGAGCATGGGGGGGTGGCAGAGAGCATGAGGGGGTGGCAGAGAGCATGGGGGGAGGTGGAGAGTATGAGGGGGTGGCAGAGAGCATGGGGGGAGGTGGAGAGTATGGGGGGGTGGAGAGTATGGGGGGGTGTCAGAGAGCACAGGGGGGTGTCAGAGAGCATGGGGGGAGGTGGAGAGCATGGGGGGAGGTGGAGAGTATGAGGGGGTGGCAGAGAGCATGGGGGGGTGGAGAGCATGGGGGGAGGTGGAGAGCATGGGGGTGGCAGAGAGCAGGGGGGGTGGCAGAGAGCATGGGGGGAGGTGGAGACTATGAGGGGGTGGCAGAGAGCATAGGGGGAGGTGGAGAGTATGGGGGGGAGGTGGAGAGTATGGGCGGTGTCAGAGAGCACAGGGGGGTGGCAGAGAGCATTGGGGAGGTGGAGAGCATGGGGGGAGGTGGAGAGTATGAGGGGGTGGCAGAGAGCATGAGGGGAGGTGGAGAGTATGGGGGGAGGTGGAGAGTATGGGGGGTGGCAGAGAGCATGGGGGGAGGTGGAGCGTATGGGGGGAGGTGGAGAGCATGGGGGGTGGCATGGGGGGTGGCAGAGAGCGTGGGGGGTGGCAGAGAGCATGGGGGGAGGTGGAGAGTATGGGGGGTGGCAGAGAGCATGGGGGGAGGTGGAGAATATGGGGGGGTGGAGAGTATGGGGGGAGGTGGAGAGTATAGGGGTAGGTGGCAGAGAGCATGGGGGGTGGCAGAGAGCATGGGGGAGGTGGAGTGTATGGTAGGAGGTGGAGAGTATGGGGGGAGGCAGAGAGTATGGGGGGTGGCAGAGAGCATGGGGGGGAGGTGGAGCGTATGGGGGGAGTTGGAGAGTATGGGGGTGACAGAGAGTATGGGGGTGGCAGAGAGTATGGGGGTGGCAGAGAACATGGGGGGTGGCAGAGAGCATGGGGGGTGGCAGAGAGCATGGGGGGTGGCAGAGAGCATGGGGGGAGGTGAAGAGCATGGGGGGAGGTGGAGAGCATGGGGGGTGGCAGAGAGCATGGGGGGTGGCAGAGAGCATGGTGGGTGGCAGAGAGCATGGGGGGGAGGTGGAGAGTATGAGGGGGTGGCAGAGAGCATGGGGGGAGGTGGAGAGCATGGGGGAGAGCATGGGGAGAGGTGGAGAGTATGAGGGGGTGGCAGAGAGCATGGGAGGAGGTGGAGAGTATGAGGGGGTGGCAGAGAGCATGGGGGGAGGTGGAGAGTATGGGGGGTGGCAGAGAGCATGGGGGGAGGTGGAGAATATGGGGGGGTGGAGAGTATGGGGGGAGGTGGAGAGTATGGGGGGAGGTGGCAGAGAGCATGGGGGTGGCAGAGAGCATGGGGGGGAGGTGGAGCGTATGGGGGGAGGTGGAGAGTATGGGGGGAGGCAGAGAGTATGGGGGGTGGCAGAGAGCATGGGGGGAGGTGGAGCGTATGGGGGGAGGTGGAGAGTATGGGGGTGACAGAGAGTATGGGGGTGGCAGAGAGTATGGGGGTGGCAGAGAACATGGGGGGTGGCAGAGAACATGGGGGGTGGCAGAGAGCATGGGGGGTGGCAGAGAGCATGGGGGGTGGCAGAGAGCATGGGGGGTGGCGGAGAGCATGGGGGGAGGTGGAGAGCATGGGGGGAGGTGGAGAGCATGGGGGGTGGCAGAGAGCATGGGGGGTGGCAGAGAGCATGGTGGGTGGCAGAGAGCATGGGGGGAGGTGGAGAGTATGAGGGGGTGGCAGAGAGCATGGGGGGAGGTGGAGAGTATGGGGGGAGGTGGAGAGTATGGGGGGGAGGTGGAGAGTATGAGGGGGTGGCGGGGAGTATGGGGGTAAGTGGAGAGCATGGGGGATGGCAGAGAGCATGGGGGGAGGTGGAGAGTATGAGGGGGTGGCAGAGAGCATGGGGGGAGGTGGAGAGTATGGGGGGGAGGTGGAGAGCATGGGGGGGAGGTGGAGAGTATGAGGGGGTGGCGGAGAGTATGGGGGTAGGTGGAGAGCATGGGGGGTGGCAGAGAGCATGGGGGGAGGTGGAGAGTATGAGGGGGTGGCAGAGAGCATGGGGGGAGGTGGAGAGTATGGGGGGGAGGTGGAGAGTATGGGGGGGAGGTGGAGAGTATGGGGGGAGATGGAGAGTATGGGGGTAGGTGGAGAGTATGGGGGTAGGTGGAGAGTATGGGGGGTGGCAGAGAGCATGGGGGGTGGCAGAGAGCATGGGGGGAGGTGGAGAGTATGAGGGGGTGGCAAAGAGCATGGGGGAGGTGGAGAGTATGGTGGGGAGGTGGAGAGTATGGGGGGTGGAAGAGAGCATGGGGAGTGGAAGAGAGCATGGGGGAGGTGGAGAGTATGGGGGGTGGCAGAGAGCATGGGGGGCAGCGGAGAGCATGGGGGTGATGTGGAGAGCACGGGGTTGGCAGAGAGTATGGGTGCGGTGGAGAGCCTTGCGGGAGCAGCAGAGAGAAGCAGGATAGGAGGATCGGTGGGGGCGGCTGCATATAGAAGAATAATTCTCTCCATCTTCCTCCTGCAGTCTCGGAATGCCTGCTTCTCCTCTACCTCTCACAGGCATTCCGATACTGCAGGAGGAAGATGGAGAAAATAATTTTCTATATGCAGCTGCCCCCACTGATCCTCCTATCCAGTTCACAGGGGAGGCTGAACTCACGTTTTCTGTTCCGGCACCTCTCGACATAACACCGGCTCCAAGGTGTCTGCTCTGGCTCCTCCCCCCCGGCACCGACGGCTGACCTATACGTGTGGCCGTGCAGCCGTGGTGAGGCCTAAGGCGTCTCATTTAGCTCCTCCCCCCAGCGCCCATGGCTGAGCTTAACTGGCAGCCGGGCGGCCGCGGAGAGGGTGGATGAGCGGCACAAGCTCAAGCCTTGGGCCATGCAAGGACTTGCAGCCTGGCGGCCCCAGCGGCCGCGGCCCACCGGGCAAGTGCCCGGTTTGCCCTATGGCCAATCCGGGCCTGTATCTATCTATCTATCTATCTATCTATCTATCTATCTATCTATCTATCTATCTATCTATCTATCTATCTATCTATCTATCTATCTGTCTGTCTGTCTGTCTGTCTGTCTGTCTGTCTATCTATCTATCTATCTATCTATCTATCTATCTATCTATCTATCTATATATACAGTGGGGACGTATTCAGACCCCCTTAAATTTTTCACTCTTTGTTATATTGCAGCCATTTGCTAAAATCATTTAAGTTCATTTTTTTCCTCATTAATGTACACACAGCACCCCATATTGACAGAAAAACACAGAATTGTTGAAATTTTTGCAGATTTATTAAAAAAGAAAAAAATGAAATATCATTGGGTCCTAAGTATTCAGACCCTTTGCTGTAACACTCATATTTAACTCAGGTGCTGTCCATTTCTTCTGATCATCCTTGAGATGGTTCTACACCTTCATTTTAGTCCAGCTGTGTTTTATTATACTGATTGGACTTGATTAGGAAAACCACACACCTGTCTATATAAGACCTTACAGCTCACAGTGCATGTCAGAGCAAATGAGAATCATGAGGTCAAAGGAACTGCCTGAAGAGCTCAGAGACAGAATTGTGGCAAGGCACAGATCTGGCCAAGGTTACAAAAAAATTCTGCTGCACTTAAGGTTCCTAAGAGCACAGTGGCCTCCATAATCCTTAAATGGAAGACGTTTGGGATGACCAGAACTCTTCCTAGATCTGGCCATCCGGCCAAACTGAGCTATCAGGGGAGAAGAGCCTTGGTGAGAGAGGTAAAGAAAAACCCAAAGATCACTGTGGCTGAGCTCCAGAGATGCAGTCAGGAGATGGGAGAAAGTTGTAGAAAGTCAATAATCACTGCAGCCCTCCACCAGTCTGGGCTTTATGGCAGAGTGGCCCTACGGAAGCCTCTCCTCAGTGCAAGACACATGAAGGCCCGCATGGGGGTGCACAATGTGAAGAGAACGCAGTACACTAACTATAAATACTGCAGCTGCCTGCCTGTGGTACTAATAGGACCAGAAGAACACCACCAATTTTCTTCAGGTAGCTTTAGGTGCACACTGTGTAGAGGACACAGTACACTAACTGTAAATACTGTAGCTACCTGCCTGTGGTACTAATAGGATCAGAAGAACACCACCAATTTTCTTCAGGTAGCTTTAGGTGCACACTGTGCAGAGGACACAGTACACTAACTGTAAATACTGTAGCTGCCTGCCTGTGGTATTAATAGGATCAGAACAACAGCAATTGTCTTCAGGTAGATTTAGGTGCACACTGTGCAGAGGATGCAGTACACTAACTGTAAATACTGCAGCTGCCTGCCTGTGGTACTAATAGCATCAGAAGAACACCACCAATTTTCTTCAGGTAGCTTTAGGTGCACACTGTGCAGAGGACACAGTACACTAACTGTAAATACTGTAGCTGCTGCCTGTGGTATTAATAGGATCAGAACAACAGCAATTGTCTTCATGTAGCTTTAGGTGCACACTGTGCAGAGGACACAGTACACTAACTGTAAATACTGCAGCTGCCTGCCCGTGGTATTAATAGGGTCAGAACAACAGCAATTGTCTTCAGGTAGCTTTAGGTGCACACTGTACAGAGGATGCAGTACACTAACTGTAAATACTGCAGCTGCCTGCCTGTGGTACTAATAGGATCAGAAGAACACCACCAATTTTCTTCAGGTAGCTTTAGGTGCACACTGTGCAGAGGACACAATACACTAACTGTAAATACTGTAGCTGCTGCCTGTGGTATTAATAGGATCAGAACAACAGCAATTGTCTTCATGTAGCTTTAGGTGCACACTGGGCAGAGGACACAGTACACTTACTGTAAATACTGCAGCTGCCTGCCTGTGGTATTAATAGGATCAGAACAACAGCAATTGTCTTCAGGTAGCTTTAGGTGCACAATGTGCAGAGGATGCAGTACACTAACTGTAAACACTGCAGCTTCCTGCCTGTGGTACTAATAGGATCAGAAGAACACCACCAATTTTATTCAGGTAGCTTTAGGTGCACACTGTGCAGAGGACACAGTACACCACCATTTTTTTTCAGGTAGCTTTAGATGCACACTGTACAGTGTACACAGTACACTAACTGTAAATACTGTAGCTGCCTGCCTGTGGTATTAATAGGATCAGAACAACAGCAATTGTCTTCAGGTAGCTTTAGGTGCACACTGTGCAGAGGAAGCAGTACACTAACTGTAAATACTGCAGCAGCCTGCCTGTGGTACTAATAGGATCAGAAGAACACCACCAATTTTCTTCCGGTAGCTTTAGGTGCTAACTGTGCAGAGGACACAGTACACTAACTGTAAATACTGTAGCTGCCTGCCTGTGGTACTAATAGGATCAGAAGAACACCACCAATTTTCTTCAGGTAGCTTTAGGTGCACACTGTGCAGAGGACACAGTACACTAACTGTAAATACTGACGCTGCCTGCGGTACTAATAAGATCAGAAGATCAGCCAGCAATGCACTGCGATGCCGCAGTGAGTTATGGGCCGTGACGCGCCACACAAATTTGGCGCAAATGGCCCATAACGTTTGAAATTCAACGAACGGTCAAACATGCGATGTTTGAGTCGAACTCAAAGCTCATCCCTAGTCACAGTACATGTTGGCATTCATGGTTCCCTCAATGAACTTTAGCTCCTCAGTGCCTGCAGAACTCATGCAGCCAAAGACCATAACACTCCCACCACCATGCTTGACTGTAGGCTGTAGACATAAGACCTAGGCCATCTTTATGTAGAGTAACAATTCTTTTTTTTCCAGATCCTCAGAGAGTTCTTAGCCATGAGGTGCCATGTTGAACTTCCAGTGACCAGTATGAAAGAGTGAGAGCGATAACACCAAATTTATCACACCTGCTCCCCATTCACACCTGAGACCTTGTAACACTAACGAGTCACATGAAACCGGGGAGTGAAAATGGCTAATTGGGCCCAATCTGGACATTTTCGCTTAGGGGTGTACTCATGTTTCTTGCCAGCGATTTAGACATGAATGGCTGTGTGTTGATTTATTTTGAGGGGATAGCAAATTGACACTATTATACAAGCTGTACACTCACTACTCTACATTGTAGCAAAGATAAGTTTCTTCAGTGTTGTCACATGAAAGATATAATAAAATATTTACAAAAGTGTGAGGGGTGTACTCACTTTTGTGAGATGCTGTATATACTGTATACATATATACAGTGGGGACGGAAAGTATTCAGACCCCCTTCAATTTTTCACTCTTTGTTATATTGCAGCCATTTGCTAAAATCATTTAAGTTCATTTTTTTCCACATTAATGTACACACAGCACCCCATATTGACAGAAAATCACAGAATTGTTGACATTTTTGCAGATTTATTAAAAAAGAAAAACTGAACTATCACATAGTCCTAAGTAGTCAGACCCTTTGCTGTGACACTCATATATTTAACTCAGGTGCTGTCCATTTCTTCTGATCGTCCTTGAGATGGTTCTACACCTTCATTTGAGTCCAGCTATGTTTGATTATACTGATTGGACACCTGTCTATATAAGACCTTACAGCTCACAGTGCATGTCAGAGCAAATGAGAATCATGGGATCAAAGGAACTGCCCAAAGAGCTCAGAGACAGAATTGTGGCAAGGCACAGATCTGGCCAAGATTACAAAAAAATTTCTGCTGCATTTAAGGTTCCTAAGAGCACAGTGGCCTCCATAATCCTTAAATGGAAGACATTTGGGATGACCAGAACCCTTCCTAGAGCTGGCCGTCCAGCCAAACTGAGCTATCGGGGGAGAAGAGCCTTGGTGAGAGAGGTAAAGAAAAACCCAAAGATCACTGTGGCTGAGCTCCAGAGATGCAGTCAGGAGATGGGAGAAAGTTGTAGAAAGTCAACTATCATTGCAGCCCTCAACCAGTCGGGGCTTCATGGCAGAGTGGCCCGACGGAAGCCTCTCCTCAGTGTAAGACACATGAAGGCCGCATGGAGTTTGCTAAAAAAACACCTGAAGGACTCCAAGATGGTGAGAAATAGGATTCTTTGGTCTGATGAGACCAAGATAGAACTTTTTGGCCTTAATTCTAAGCGGTATGTGTGGAGAAAACCAGGCACGGCATCACGCCACACCTTCACGAAACACCTTCCCGATATGTTGAACTCCAGTCACAGTCTGCCGCAAGCTCACTCGCATGGCCCACTGTTGCAAGTAAGATTTGTTACCACATTCTTTATGTCCTATCAATTTGTTACCATTCGTTGTCTCCCATATCGTTCGTTAGTTGCCCCTACAGAACCTACGAATCAAACGGATGTTGTCCTTATCCCTTATACCTGCTTGCTTAAGGGTACGGTAAGCCGCCAAATAAACCAGGTGTTTCTATCCTTTTCTCAGTAACCCAATTCTCATTTGTTGAGACCCTTGCAGACAAGCAAAACCATCTCAGCAGCCTGTCACTCTTGTTGCAAAATGCAATATAGTCTCAGCTACCCCTCACTCATTAAAAAAAATAAAATAATAATAAAAAAATAAACAAATACATAAAAATAATAATATATAGTAATAATAAACCTTCACCATCACACAACCTCGGCCCAGCAACCTGACACCTGTTGAGACTCTTGTAACCATGCAAAATCGCCTTAGCAGCCTGACACTCTTGTTGAGACCCTTGCAAAATGCAATATCGTCTCAGCGACCTCTCACTCATTAAAAAAAAAAAAACCTTTGCCAACACGCAATTTCGGCCCAGCAACCTGATAGCTGTTGAAACCCTTGCAACCATGCAAATCGTCTCAGCAGCCTGACACCCTTGTTGAGACCCTTGCAAATGCAATACTGTCTCAGCAGCCCCACACTCATCAAGATCCTTGCAACCACGCAATACTGTCATTGAGACCCATGTTGAGACCCTTGCAAAATGCAACATCGTCTTAGCAAACCTCTCACTCATCAAAAAAATAATAATAAAAAAAAACCCTTTGCCACCACGCAACCTCTCACTTGTCAAAAAAATAAATAAATAAATAAATAAATAAAATATAAATAAATAAATACACCCCTTGTCACAACGCAATCTCGGCCCAGCAACCTGAAACCTGTTGAGAGCACGCAAAATTGTCTTAGCAGTGTGACACCCTTGTTGAGACCCTTGCAAATGCAATATCATCTCAGCACACTCATCGAGACCCTTGCAACCACGCAATACCATCTCGAGCAACCTCCCATTTATTAAGACCTTTGTAACCATGCAGTTTCACCCCAGCAACCTTACATTCATTGAGACCCTTGCAGCCAGACAAATCATCTTATACCTCATGTACACTGCTGCTGGTAAACAGACGTTTAGGAGCAGTTGGGCATTTTTTTTTCAGCTGCCCCTGAACTCTCCTCTATGTTATTTTATCAGTACATGTATACAGGGTTGTTTATAGTGGTTTCTAGGCAGTTGAGTTCAGAAGCTTTTTTGGAACCAAAAAAAAAAAATTGGTTCAGACGGATGTTCAGAGGCATTTGAAACTCCAAATGCCTGTAACAGCTTGTAAACGTTGCTAAACGCGGTAAACACGGTTCGTTTACAGTCGTTTTCATTTTAACAGAATAAAAAGTCAGGCATCATTGTCTCAGCAGCTTGACTCTCATTTGAGACCCTTGCAAAACACAATATCATCTCAGCAACCTCACACTTGTCTAGACTTTTGTGACCACGCAATCTTGTCTCAGCAACCTGACATCCGTTCAGACCCTTGCAGCTATACAAAATCGTCTCAGCAGCCTGATACTCATTTGAGACCCTTGCAAAACTCAATATTGTCTCAGCAACCCCTCACTCGTCGAGATCCTTGTAACCATGCAATTTCATCATAAAAAATAAAATAAAAAACATTAAAAAAAATTTAAAAACGCATCGAGACCCTTGCAATCAAGCAATATTGTCTCAGCAAAACACTCACTGAGACCCATGCAACCATGCAATATCTTCTCAATACAACTTCATATTCATCGAGACCCTTGTGACCACGCAATATAGTCTCAGCAAACCAGACTAAGACCCTTGCAATCACGCAATGTCGTCTCAAAAAACAAACATTCATACTCATCGAGATCCCTGCAATCATGCAATATCGCCCCAGCAACCTAACACTCACTGACACTCACCGACACCCTTTCAACCAGGCAATATTGTCTCCAGTAGTATAAAACACTTTGTGGCAAGCACCTACGTGCAAACCCACATACAAACTAACTTGCAAACACACCTCAGTGACAAACAATCAGCCACACAAGCACGCAGCAGCACCCAGTTGGCCATTGATCTCCAGTGGCACGTGTGCCACTCATCTTTTCTCTGTCTTTCTCCCTGAGTTTAGTTCAGGTTTCCATCCGGCGCCAGGTTTAACTTTATCTCCCCAGATAAAATAAATAAATACATAAATAGGAGGGGAAGAACGTACAGTTCGCATCTTCACCAGGGTCAGGCGCATGACAGGGGTGAGACAGTTCATTTCAGATAAAGTCACACCAGGCCTACCATCAGATGGTTATGTACCACCTCGCTGACTCCCTGCTCACCGAACAACCAGGCACACCACCAGCAGATCTATCACCTACCTTGGTGTCACTCTGGACATGCATGCCATAGCCTACCCCCCGACAAACTAGCACGTACCAGCACAGTTATCCACGACTTCACCCGGTCACAAGGGTGCACATGAGGCAGTCGCAATCCTTACTAGGGATGCTGAACTTCACGATGAGGATGATTCCTCAAGGACGGTCCTTTATACCACAGCTTTTAGTTTTTCTCACACTAGTGCAAGATACAGACCAAGTTCTCAAACTAGACCAAGCAGCAGTAACAGACTTAGCTATGTGTGACAAGTTCCTCACCAGCTGGAATGGCATTTCAATTTTCATTGCGGCGGTGCCAGCCTAGCCACCATGGGTGGTCACCGATGCCGCAGCCTCCACGGGCTTCTCTGCCTTTTTTGGGCCACCACTGGTTCACCGAACCTTGGCCCCCAGAAATTCTCTTGAATTTCTGCTTTCACCCAGTCTTCATCACTCTTCGAGCTGCATCCCATCGTGGCAGCTGCTCAGGTCTGGGGCCACAATTGAAAAGGACGGACAGTGCTCTTCACCATGGACAATCAGGCCACGGCCAATATCATCGATAAAGGTAGATCCAAGTCACTCCCCATCATGTCCTTCCTGCGCAGGCTCGCGCAGCTGTCACTCCATCACTATCTTCTGTAGACAAATTCCAGGCAAATGCAAAATTGCAGCTGATGAGCTGTCCCGTTTCAACCTTACTATGTTTTTTCAGCAGGAGCCTGGAGCCGACCCAGCAAGTACTCCTGTCCCACCCTGGTCGTTGCTGATGATGGACTGAAGTCGCATCTCGTCAATGCAACCCAGCTCATTAACCACTCCTTGGCATGCAATACTGAAGGCCTATCGCACTGCTTGGAACACTTATCGCAAGTTTTTGGCCTCTTGCCCCGGAGCAGTGATAGGCGACGTTAGACACATCCTAGCCTTCATATCGTATTGCCACAAGCAGCTGACCCTTTCTCACAATACTATCACTCTATACCTAGCCGGCGTCCAGCATTTCCTGTCCTTACAGGACCCCAGTAAACCTTCAGTATTCTCGGCCCATGCAATCAAGTCCTTCCTACAGGGCATACAGAAGCACCTACCTGTATTCAGTGGCAAACGCCTACCTATCATGAGTGCCCTCTTCAGGGACATGTCTGAAATCCTTACTCATTCTCCGTTTGGGGCTTTGTTCAGCCTAGTCATCCAGGCAGCCATCTACCAGGCCTTACACGGTTTCCTGCGACCTAGTGGATTTACCGTCACTGGCTCCGGCAGTCAGACACTGCTCTGACGCCACCTGACTTACTTTCCGAACCATTACACCCTTCATCTCACAGTCTGCAAAACCCAACAAACCTGCCTCAGGGTTGACATCAACCTGTTTCAGACTAACATCGCCTGGTGCTCAGTGACGGTGCTCGACCGACTACTGTCCCATCTACTCAGCCAATCTGATGGTAGCTCATTGCTACCTGAGTGGCAGCCAGTTTATCAAGCATGTCAGGATCCTCCTAAGCAACTTGGGCTTCAACCCCAGTCAGTTCTCTGGACATTCCTTCCGGATCGGAGCAGCCTCAGCTGCCTCCCAACATGGAGTACCAGACCACGTAATTAAGAAACTAGGCCGCTGGAAGTCCGCTTGTTTTGCCACATACATCCCAAATCCTCAGGAAGAAATGGCACAAGCCTTCACCAAGCTGGCTCAATAAACACAAGAATCAATTAAGAGTTATTCCCCTATCTGAGTCTTTTGCCCCCTTTTCTTGGCATACCGACCAGAGCACCAAGACACACTTCAGGTCTATTTATGTTATAAGTCTTTCTCGTCACGTGTTTATCTAATCCACATCTTTCTCGGCCATAGGGCCACTACCATAAATAAGAAGGCCAGTATGGTGGCCTGAATTTATGGGAGGAGCCCAGAGGGTATTTAAACAGCCCACTCGCCCATGCTCTTTGTCGGTTCAGTGCGCGATACCCTCCCGCCCTTCCCTTTTTCAGGGCAATTCTCAGCACATCCTTCTTCATAAACTGCCCATTACTTACCTTGGGTATGCCCCTTTTTTTGGCATACCGACCAGACCACCAAGGCACACTTGACGTCTATTTAAGTTGTAAGTCTTGTCTCGTGTTTATGTGATCCACATCTCTCTCGGTCATCTATCTATCTATCTATCTATCTATCTATCTATCTATCTATCTATATATATATATATATATACACAGTGGGGACGTATTCAGACCCCCTTAAATTTTTCACTCTTTGTGATATTGCAGCCATTTGCTAAAATCATTTAAGTTCATTTTTTCCTCATTAATGTACACACAGCACCCCATATTGACAGAAAAACACAGAATTGTTAACATTTTTGCAGATTTATTAAAAAAGAAAAAACTGAAATATCATATGGTCCTAAGTATTCAGACCCTTTGCTGTAACACTCATATTTAACTCAGGTGCTGTCCATTTCTTCTGATCATCCTTGAGATGGTTCTACACCTTCATTTGAGTCCAGCTGTGTTTTATTATACTGATTGGACTTGATTAGAAAAACTACACACCTGTCTATATAAGACCTTACAGCTCACAGTGCATGTCAGAGCAAATGAGAATCACGAGGTCAAAGGAACTGCCTGAAGAGCTCAGAGACAGAATTGTGGCAAGGCACAGATCTGGCCAAGGTTACAAAAAAATTTCTGCTGCACTTAAGGTTCCTAAGAGCACAGTGGCCTCCATAATCCTTAAATGGAAGAGGTTTGGGATGACCAGAACCCTTCCTAGATCTGGCTGTCCGGCCAAACTGAGCTATCGGGTGAGAAGAGCCTTGGTGAGAGAGGTAAAGAAAAACCCAAAGATCACTGTGGCTGAGCTCCAGAGATGCAGTCAGGAGATGGGAGAAAGTTGTACAAAGTCAATCATCACTGCAGCCCTCCACTAGTTGGGGCTTTATGGCAGAGTGGCCCTACGGAAGCCTCTCCTCAGTGCAAGACACATGAAGGCCCGCATGGAGTTTGCTAAAAAACACCTGAAGGACTCCAAGATGGTGAGAAATAAAATTCTCTGGTCTGATGAGACCAAGATAGAACTTTTTGGCCTTAATTCTAAGCGGTATGTGTGGAGAAAACCAGGCACTGCTCATCACCTGTCCATTACAGTCCCAACAGTGAAGCATGGTAGTGGCAGCATCATGCTGTGGGGGTGTTTTTCAGCTGCAGGGAAAGTACGACTGGTTGCAATTGAGGGAAAGATGAATGCAGCCAAGTACAGGGATATCCTGGACGAAAACCTTCTCCAGAGTGCTCAGGACCTCAGACTGGGCTGAAGGTTTACCTTCCAACAAGACAATGACCCTAAGCACACAGCTAAAATAATGAAGGAGTGGCTTCACAACAACTCTGTGACTGTTCCTGAATGGCCCAGCCAGAGCCCTGACTTAAACCCAATTGAGCATCTCTGGAGAGACCTAAAAAATGGCTGTCCACCAACATTTACCATCCAACCTGACAGAACTGGAGAGGATCTGCAAGGAGGAATGGCAGAGGATCCCCAAATCCAGGTGTGAAAAACTTGTTGCATCTTTCCCAAAAAGACTCATGATTGTATTAGATCAAAAGGGTGATTCTAGTAAATACTGAGCAAAGGGTCTGAATACTTAGGACCATGTGATATTTCAGTTTTTTCTTTTTTAATAAATCTGCAAAAATGTCAACAATTCTGTGTTTTCTGTCAATATGGGGTGCTGTGTGTACATTAATGAAGAAAAAAAATGAACTTAAATGATTTTAGCAAATGGCTGCAATATAACAAAGAGTGAAAAATGTAAGGGGGTCTGAATACTTTCCGTCCCCACTGTATATATATATATATATATATATATATATATATACACATAGGGGGTCATTTACTATAGCGCTATGGCGCTAATTCGCGCAAATTGCCGCGAATTAGCGCTAATTCGCGGCAATTTAGCGCGCATTAGCGCTAATAGCGCTAATTCGCGCTAAAATGGTATTTACTATAGCGCTGGTGAGAAAATACTCCCAAAATCGAATTTACTATAGCTCCCTGAAACTAAATAGAGCCCAAACCCTTACTCTGCTAAAAGCTAGAGAATTGCACATGGAAATATTGTTTAGAGCATGATATAATTGCCTAAATGGTACTGAAATATGCGGTATATTATTTAAAGATTATCTGCTTTTAAACTGTGTGAAAAAGTGATTTCTACACTGAAATATCTTTAAAAGTCTGAAAAGTGAAAAATTCCCCGTTTTGGACAACTAGGTGCCAACACAACTGAGCATGCTCAGACCTGAAAATAACTCTCATTTTAACTCAAGTGTCTTTTTTACCTGGAGGTATAGTAAATACCAAAATGAGAGCTAATTAGATAGCATTTTTTGGGAGTTAAAATCTGCTCTAATTTAGTCCAAATGAAGTTTCAGTCATTGATTCTAATGGAACAATTCTAACTTTCACAAAAAAACCTTTTAATGTTGACATGAAATGTATCTTTCTGTGAAATAAATTTTCCTTTGCAACATTGTTGCTTCTACTTAAAATATTTTGATTTGAAGAATGCTACAATGTGGAATGTTTTGATGTTTTGGTAAAATATATCTTTCTCTGTCACTTTCACTTGATATTCTTCATCTCACAACAATCTTTACCCCAAACTCACACAGGAGTCTTTACAATCCACAAACAATACCATTGCTGATGAAAATTTAAAATGAATCACAATTTTTTGTGCTTTTTATTATTTCCAAATATTCATAATTTGAGCCCAAAAAATGTGATATGTGTACCAACATCAGAAAGCAAAATGTAATTCCCAAAAATTTGAGGGTGATATTCTACTCTCACCCACAAAAAACACCAAATATCACAGAATAAATCAAGAAGAATAACTCTTGAGTAATGTAATTCCATCACCTGTATGTCCATAGAAATGCAGTATTAATGTGTTTTTATGTGTATTTATGTGTAGTTATGTGTAGTAGGGTCTCACATATGGCAGCTCTGTGGCTTAGAGGTTAGAACTTCTGCTTAGTATTTCTGAGGGTCTGGGTTCAAATCCCAACCATGTTACTTCATGTAGAGAAGTTGTCTCATCTCCCAGGTCCTATAACTATGTCTAATTGTAGTAGTTATGTGTAGGAGGGTTCCACCACCATTGTAAGTCTTTTCCAGATACACTATATAGCCAAAAGTATTGGGACGCCTGCCTTTACACACACATGAACTTTAATGGCAGCCCAGTCTTAGTCCGTAGGGTTAAAATTTGATTTGGCCCACCCTTTGCCGCTAGAACAGCTTCTGGGAAGGCTGTCCACAAGGTTTAGTCTGCCTATGGGAATGTTTGATCATTCTTCCAGAAGTGCATTTGTGAGGCCAGGCACTGATGTTGGATGAGAAGGCCTGGCTTGCAGTCTCTACTCTAATTCAGCCAAAGGGTGTTCTATCGGGTTGAGGCCAGGACTCTGTGCAGGCCAGTCAAGTTTCTCCACCCCAAACTTGCTCATCCATGTCTTTATGGACCTTGCTTTGTGCACTGGTGTGCAGTCATGTTGGAACAGGAAGGGGCTTTCCCCAAACTGTCCCCACAAAGTTGGGAGCATGAAATTGTCCAAAATGTCTTGGTATGCTGACGCCTTAAGAGTTCCCTTATCTGAAACTAAGAGGCCAGGCCCAACCCCTGAAAAACAACCCCGCACCATAATACCCCTCCACCAAATCATTTGGACCAGTGCGCAAAGCAAGGTCCATAAAGACATGGATGAGTGATTTTGGGGTGGAGGAACTTGACTGGCCTGCACAGAGTCCTGACCTCAACACAACAGAACACCTTGGGGATAAATTAGAGAGGAGACTGTAGGTCAGGCCTTCTCGTCCAACATCAGTGCCTGACCTCACAAATGCACTTGGAAGAATGGTCAAACATTCCCATAGACACACTCCTAAACCTTGTGGACAAGAGGAGTTGAAGCTGTTATAGCTGCAAAAGGTGGGCCAAATGAGTTTTGAACCCAATACTAATACTGGGATGCCATTACAGTTCATGTGTGTTTAAAGGCAGGCGTCCCAATACTTAGGCCAATATATTGTATATTGCTTGTGACACTGAGCATGGCTATGGACTTAGGGCTGGTTCACACCACTGAGATGTAGAGACCATGCTTGGGGCTGCCTGGTGGCTAAGTGGGTAGCAGCTCTGTCTACCAGCACCTGGGATGTTGGTTCAATTCCCCAATGTGGTAATGCTTGTGTTGAAGTTTATATGTTCTCCCTGTGTGGGTTTCTCACCACAATCTAAAGACATGCTGGCATTTTATTTGTCTCCTGTCAAAATAGGTTCTAATGTAAGAACGTTCATTTTGGACTTTATATTGGAAGCTCATTGCAGCCAGGGACTGATGTTAATGTTTATTAGCACTAATCATGCCCAGGGACTTGGACATTTCAAATTTTAGGGTTTACACTGCACAGGTACATATGATTAGAAAACTATTGCTTTCTTTATGTGGATGCAAATGGACTTTGATCTTTGGCCTGTAGTTGGAGATTTGATGCACATAGCCAAGGCTAACAGAGTTGCAAATCCTATTATGTGTTCCTGCTCATCAGGTGCAATCACTTTAGACATACATGAAGAGACAGATTGAAAGATACTGGTGGGCGTGTACTTCTATTGGGTGTGTCAGTGTGCTAACAATACAACCTCTCTTATATAAAGGCCTGCAGTAGGGGGGGTTCGTTTGGCCTGAGAAGGTCAGGTTTTTTGTTGTGATGGAGAAGGAATGATATTGGGAGATTTGATGAAATTCTTGTGCATTTTTTCAATCAAAAGTGGGTTTATGTGGCCATGCTGTCAATGTTGTGTGTGTATTGTTCCTGTCTGATCATGCAAACATCGTTTGGAAGAATCTGCTGACCTACTATTTTTGATCTCGTTTAATCGTGTACACCGAAATGCAGCTTCCAGCAGAACATGGTCACCAATGTATGTATGTGTGGATTGTGGGCTGGTGGTGGGTGTTTTGAATAAGTCTTTTGCAATATTATGTTGTAATGCTTTGTAAGAATAACTGTTAAGTATGTTTCTATAATCTTGCAGATAATAATGTGATGTGTTGCCCGTTATACACTGAAATTAAAGCTGTGTCCACTCTAAGGTTTTGTCTAATTTTAGATTGTAAGTTCCTATGAGCAGGGCCCTTAAAATTCCGTTGCTAAATGTAGCACCATATATCCTGTCCAAATTTTTTTTAAAGCTAGTAAATGTAAATTTATTTTTTTTCTGCTGGTAAAATAAAATTACATTGAGCTTTTGTTGTGGTGTGTGTGTGTGTGGTGTTTTTTTTTTTTTTTACTTCTACTTTTCTTTCTCTTTAGTTTTTGTGGGTGGTGGTTTTGGGAAAGTGCAATATCTTTTACAGGGCCCTCCTGTACCTTTTTTTGTATTGAACTGTACTGTAATTGTGTTGTCCCCCTTATACATTGTAAAGTGCTGAGTAAACTGTTGGCGCTATATAAATCTCGTATAATAATCTTTTATATTTTATTTCAATATGTATTTGTGCACCAAAAAACTAATCTCTTTGCCCTGGTTCACATGCTACTTTGAAATTGCGCTACTTCATGATTTCAAAGTAGCAAGGTCAGCGTGATTTCAGGTGGCTTCATACACAAATGTCTATTGAAGTCGCACCTGAAATCGGCAAAAGTAGTGCAGGAACTGCTTTAGCAAATTGATGCGGTGCCACAAAAAAATGTTGCATCGATTGGAACAGTGCCATTGCCAATAGTCATGCGATTTAATCTCTCAAATCGCATGACCAATCGCTCCAATGTAAACCTAGGCTTCTGCACAACTGCAAGTTATATATAAAGATTCCACCTTTATCATTAACAGCTGTGGAGAGTTGCAGGTAATGAATTCAGCTGGTGGATAGGCAGTGTTTGAATGTGTCAGCTCTGGTTCACGCTGGTGTGATTTGACATGTCAAATCTGTGGCAATTGCACTGTTCTAATTGGTGCGATTTGTATTGATATTGGTGCAGAAACCTGCACTGATGTCTGTTGCCCCCACAGTCGGGACTGACATGCAGGAATGAAATTGTGAGTTCAGCTGAACGCTTTCCTCCCTCTGTCAGTGTGAACCAGGGCTCAAACTGGGCCTTTTGCCTTTGTAATTCACCTGCAGGGACACCATTTCTTAGCAAACTCCCTTAAGTTTACCTTCAAATATATGTAGAAATACAGATTTGCATATCTGAAAATAAAAAATACTAATCATGGTTGAGATCAAATATTCGCAGCGGCAATCAAAAGTGTGGTTTCACCTTCTGACCTGGAAATTAGTCATTGTATGCACCCAGAAATTCCTGTGCTATTCAGGATCTCCATCTAGGTGGACATGGCGAGGTCTCTTTAGCAGAGAGGAGGTGCTGCTCATTGGCTGGGTAAGTGTAGGATATGTACTTGTACTTAATCAATGCGGGGTGGATGTCGTAGTTAGATTTGGTGTGGGTGGGGTTCATTGATTTGTTTGGCATCACCACACATTTGCTTCCATCCCATGTGCACACATCACTTCCTGCATTTGTTCTGCTGATGTAAATGCAAGTATAAATGGGAGCTCTTTTTATTAAAATATATATGACTTGTTTCACAGCTGGGCGAATTTTCCAGCAAATTTGGACCTCTGAGTTGCATGACAAGTTGTACCCCATGATTCTCAATGACAACCATTCATATCTGTGCTACTTTAAGTCGCACCAACTTCAAAGTAGTCCCTGTACTACTTTGGTGTGACTTGAGGTATATCGGGTACAATATTACACGGGCATTCCCAGAAGTTGGGGCCAAATTGCAGCGGCAAAGTGGCAGCAAAATAGTGTGACTTTCAGGTTGCAGCAGTGTGAATGAGATTCAAGGATAACACCTTTGAATTTGGCCCTATTGTCACTTGTGCATCCTGAAGGTGTAGCAAATTCGTCCCTGCACTACCTTGGTTTGACTTTGATGCAATTTGAGGTCCATACACCACAAGATTACACAGACATTGCTTCAAGTCATGACAAAGCTGTGCAATTTTAAGGTCGCACAAGTGCAAATGGGGCCTTATTCAAAGGTGTTATCAATTAATCGCATTAGGTTACTTTCACACTTGGGTGACTTTTCATGGAGCTTTGGACCTCAGAGTCCAAACCAAAGTTGTCCCCCTTGATTTCCATGCATATTTATTAGAGCTGCATGATTAATCGTCATCGTGATTTTTTCCCCCTTTACGATCTTGAAAAAAGAGTTTCACGATTCTTGCTATGCAAAGAACTCTCTCTGCTCTTCTGAAGCCACAGCCGAAAAACCAGGAAGTCTGCCAAGAATTAGAACATTCTTTATCAGTGAACTTAACTAGAAACCTTGTAACAATTTGTCAATTAAATAGAATTCTGTGTAAGTGAGGAAAGTTTAACTACTTAAAGAGGAGTTCCACCCAGGGGGGCCGTCAAAAAAAAAAAAAAAATTAAAAGTCAGCAGCTACAAATACTGCAGCTGCTGACTTTTAATTGGACACTCACCTGTCCCTGGGTCCAGTGATGCGGGGGATCGAAGCCCCACTCGTCTCCCCCCTCCGCTCGTCGGCGCCGGCATTTCAACTGTGGGCGCCGGGCTGTGGCTTCACAGCCTGGCACCCGCTGCGCATGCGCGAGCGGCGCCGTGCGCCGTGATTGGCCGCTCAATCACCTGGGACCTGTAATGGGTCCCAGATGATTGACAGGAGGGAGGGAGCAGAGCGGAGCCCTTCCTGTGCCGAGGAGGAAGTGATGTCACCAGCCCAGGCTAAGGGAAAGGCAGACTACGAGGGACCACCTAGCAACAGGCATTTAGAGGTAAGTGAAAAAAATATATATATCCAAATGTTTTTTTGTTTTTTTTTAGAATTTTTACAGGTAGTTTTGTTTTTTGGGTGGAACCCCACTTTAAACACTAAACATTTTTCTGACATTTGTTGGTTTCAGGTTAAAATCTTTTTTTTTTTTTTTGCTAGAAAATTACTTAAAAACCCCCAACATTATATATATTTTTTTAGTAGAGATCCTAGAGAATAAAATGGTGGTTGTTACAATATTTTATGTCACACTGTATTTGCGCTTTCAAATGCAATTTTTTTTGGAAAAAAGTACTTTAATGAATTAAAAAAAAAAAAAAAGAAAAGTTAGCCCAATTTTTTGTGGGATAATGTGAAAGATTTTACGTCGCGAGAATCATGATCTTTTTATTCTAAGCAAAAAAATTGTGATTCTCATTTTGGCCAGAACCGTGCAGCTCTAATATCTATGCAACTTCACCCATGTTCACATGTCAAATTGTAGGCCAAATCGGCGCCTATTGATGGCAATGGAACTGTCCGAATTGGTGCAATGCCACAACGATTCCCAAAAGTAGTTCCTGCACTACTTTGGGCGACTTCAGGGGGCGATTTCTTACCTCCCAACTTTTTGAGATGGGTATAAGGGACACCTATTAGCAAAAGTAGGTAGACATAGGACACCTTCTTAAAGGAGAACAGTTGGGACCTATGTGATTTCACTAGACATCTGTGCAGGAAAGTGCACTGATGTCTCTGAAATCGCTGACAAAGTCGGGCTGAGTCACACTTGTGTGACTTTGGACATCAGAGTCGCATGACAAGTCATACCCCATGATTTTTAATGTGTACCATTCATATCTGTGCGACTTCAAGTAACACTGACTTCAACATAGTCCCTGAACTACTTTGGTCTCACTTTGATGCGAGTTGAGGTCCATAGATCTCAAGTTTACACAGGCATTCCCTGGAATTGTGGCAAAATTGCTGATGCAAAATCATGGGAAAGTTGCGTGGCTTTCCCTGCGACTCCTGTGTCCATAGACCTCAAGATTACACAGGCATTGCTTAAAGTCGCATTAAAATCTCACAACTTTCAGGTCGCACAAGTGTGAAAGGTGCCTAAGTCACTGTGCTGAGTACTATTTTATACCTAGAATATAAAGTAGTCCCACCATCAAACACTAGTAAACATATGTTCTCAATATAATTGTGCTCAAATGGCTGAAAATCACACAGATGGTATCACCTACTGAAAGCTTGCATTGTACTCAGCAGCATATGCTGAAAAGAGGCAAATGCCTATTAGCCAACGCCACATCGGCACGAGCATGGTTGTTACTATAATATTAATGCCTGAAATGCAAAACATTATTGTATTGAATCAAACATTAGTAAATGTATTTTCTCTGTAGGTAAGTGCTCAGCTCTGTAGCATAGCGGTATACCCTGCTGCCCCCAAAAGTTCAAGCCATGAATTCAAATCCCACTGACAGCATCACCTCCTAGAAGTGTGCATTGTACTCAGAAGCATAATTAGGCAAAGCACATCAGCTTGCTTTATTCCATATTTTAACTCTTCAAATGCATGCAATGGTATGTACTTATTCAATAATATGGTATGGAATTCCAAAATTCAAGGAACAAAATGTCATAGGCTCCCCCCAGTACATACCAGGCCCTTCGGTATGGACTTTAAAGGGGAACCCCACACCAAAATGTAAAATAAATTTGATGTGGGGCCCCCAAAATCCATATCAGACCCTTACCTGAGCATGCAGCCTGGAGGTCAGGATAGGGGGGGATGAGTGAGCACCCTCCCCTTCTGAACCTTACCAGGCCACATGCCCCAAAGCACCTTTTCCCCATGTTGATGGGGACAAGGGCCTCTTCCCGACAACACTGGTCGGTGGTTGTCGGTCTGCAGGCAGGGGGTTTATCAGAATCTGGAAGCCCCCTTTAACAAGGGGGCTCCCAGATCCTGTCCCCTATGTGAATAGGTATGGGGTACATTTTACCCCTATCCATTCACCAAAAAAAGTAGTGAAATGTAAAAAAATGAATAGCCGGTTTTTGACAAGTCCTTTATTGTAGAATAGCTCCGAGCTGTCTTCTTCCCTGAGCCATCTTCTCCAGACGCTGTCTCTCCCTCCTCCATCTTCTCCCTGAGCTGTATTCTCCCAGAGCCGTCTCTCCTGCCGCCGCCATCTGCTGTGTTCTTCCGCACCGCTGGTTACCCGCTAATAAAAAAAACCTGCTCTTCTTCCATGGTGGTCTTCCTCCGCTGTGTTGTCACCCGCTGTGTGGCGTCTCTTACATAGCCATGGAGCGGACTCTCCGGGTGACATTATCGGATGGCCACAGAAGACCGCCACAAGAAGAGCGGCTTTTTTTTATTAGTGGGTAACCGGCTGCACTGAAGAACACATCAGCGGGAGAAGATGGTGGCAGCAGGAGAGACAGCTCGGGGAGAAGAAACATCAAACACTAGTGAATGTATTTTCTATGTATTTTCTATGTATGACTGTGCTACACCCAATAGGCTAGCGGTCAGCAATTCTACCTTGAAGCAAATGACTATTAGCCAATTAGCCAAAGCAGCATATGCTGAAAATAGGTGAATGCCAATTAGCCAATGCACTTCAAATTTGGCTGATTCTATTATATTAACTCTTCAAATGCATGCAATGATATGTAAGTATTCAATACTATTATGGTGTGAAATTCCAAACACCACACACTAACTAATGGGCAGATTACATTTTTTTGTTTGTTCATTTTAATTTGCTTGTGCACTGAAAAAATAAACACAGCTGGGGGATGGTAGGTTGGCTGGTATTTGAACTTGTACCATGAGTGCTGTGGAGACATCTGAGCAGACTACTAAGCCATTGTGCCAAGTATGAGACCTGCATAATAGTGTAGTATGATTAAAGAATGAATATAAATAATTACCGCTTTATAGTCACCTAAATTAAAAAATAAAAAACAACATACAACAAATAGGTAACCTAAATGTTTAATACATGTAACTTTACAGAATAGCAGACATTACTATGTAATAATCATTCATAACTGCATTAGTTAGCAAAAGAAGGAAAAAACTAGGAATACCAATTGCAACATACATCAATAGATGCACACGAGGTAGAGCACATCTCACATAAAAATGTTTCTTTCACATACATGGATCATGGTTACAGTGCAGTACTATATAACAACTTGGTAGGAATTGGCATTTGCATATACGCGGAAGCGCTAATTAGCGCCAGCTTAGAATTTACTAACATGTGTTTCTCACTAATAGCGCTAGTTTTTCATTCGCACATTCGCCTGTTGAAATTTTATTTGGCTAAAATGGGAGCTATTATTTGCCATAGTGCCCAGTACTTCCTGGCGCTATAGTAAATGACCCCCATAGACTTTAACGGTGTTCGCATGCTCGAACAAACTTTTTTCCTGTTCACATGTTCTGGTGCGAACCGAACAGGGGGGGGGGGTCTGCTCATCCCTACCTAGCAGTAAAAAGGGTTGCTGGTTCGTATTCCCAACCACACCACAAGACTACCTGCCTGGAGTTTGCATGTTCTCCCTGTGCCTGCGTGGGTTTCCTCCGGGTACTCCGGTTTCCTCCCACACTCCAAAGACATGCTGGTAGGTTAATTGGCTTCTGTCTAAATTGGCCCTAGTATATGAATGTGAGTTAGGGACCTTAGATTGTAAGCTCCTTGAGGGTAGGTGCCCATATTAGTGTATAATGTATATGTAAAGCACTGCGTAAATTGACGGCACTATAGAAGTACCTTAAATAAAAATAAATTAGTCTTCACTAATATTATGGTGTGAATCTCCAAAACACCATACATTAGCTAACAAGCAGTTTACATTTGATAAACTTTATTGTATGGTATATAAACCATCAAACACTAGTAAAAGTATTTTGTATATATATTTGTGCTCAGCCCAATAGGCTAGCAGTTAGCACCTCTACCTTCAAAAATTCAGGTATTGAAAGACTCATGGGTTCAAATCCCACAGAAGAATTCTAAAAGATTACTATTGGTGGAGAAAAGGAGAATTACTGTTAGGCAGTTAGCCAATTAGCCAAAGCAGCATACAGTGAATGCCAAGTAGCCAATACACTTTAATATGGTTTGATATTATTGTATTAACTCTTCAAATGCTTGCAATGGTATGTAAGTATTCACTAATATTATGGTGTGAATCTCCAAACACCACACACTAGCTAACAAGCAGTTTACATTTGATAAACTTTATTGTATAGTATATAACACATCAAACACTAGTAAAAGTATTTTGTATGTATAATTGTGCTCAGCCCAATAGGCTAGCAGTTAGCACTTCTACCTTCAAACATTCAGGTATTGAAAGACTCATGGGTTCAAATCCCACAGAAAAATCCTAAAAGATTGCATTGGTGGGAAAAGGAGAATGCCAGTTAGCCAATTAGCCAAAGCAGCACAAATATACATGTATATATATTTACTGAAAATAGGTGATTGCCAAGTAGCCAATGCAGTTTAATGTGAAAGTTTTTATTGTATTAACTCTTTAAATGCATGCAATGGTATGTAAGTATTCAATTATGTTATGATGTGACATTCCAAACACCACACACTAGCTAAAGGGCAGTTTACATTTCTTTGTTTGTTTATTTTAATTCACTTGTGCACTGAAAAAATAAACACAGCTGGTGGATGGTAGGTTGGCTGTTGTTTGAACTCATACCATGAGTGGTGTGGAGATATCCAAACAGACCACTAAGCCATTGTGCTAAGTACAAGACCTGCATAATAGTGTAGTATTATTAAAGAATGAACATAAATAATTACTGCTTTATAGTCAACTAAATTAATAAATAATAAATCAAAAACATGAAAAAAACAACATACAACAAATAGGTAACCTAAATGATTAATACATGTAACTTTACAGAATAGCAGACATTACTATGTAATAATCATTCAGAACTGCATTTCTTAGCAAAAGAAGGAAAAAAAAAACTAGGAATACTAATTGCAATATAAATCAATAGATGCACTGGAACTAGAGCACATCTCTGATAAAAAATGTTTCTTTCACATACATGGATCATGGCTACAGTACAATGCTATATAACAACTTGATAAGAATTGGCATTTGTATATACGCGGAAGCGCGAATTAGCGGCAATTTAGAATTTACAAACGTTTATTCTCCGCTTATATCGCTGATTTTCATGCGCAAATTCGCCGTTTTGTTCCCATTTGGCTAAAATGGGCTCTATTATTTGCCATAGTGCCCAGTACTTCATGGAGTTATAGTAAATGACCCCCAATGTATATCTTGTTTTATTAAAATGGCTCCTCCTTTATGCCTTACGTTTATGTATAATCATAATTTTTTAGAACATATAAGTACAGTATAGCACAAACTATAAGCAAAGCATTTTAACTGTACTTTAGTATGTAGTGCTGCATACATGAACCTCATGACATCTAATGGTTTAACAGGAGAATTGCATCTTCAATGGAATCAAACAATAACACAAATTTGTGAACTTGATGCAGTACAAATAATGTATTCTTTTTATGATCAAATGATAAAGTTATAGCTTAAATCATGAATGTGTGTCAGTAGGCTTTTACTTGTATGGATTCAGAACATAAAGCCAAATTATATATACAAAACTATTTAATGTACAAGTTTACCACTACAAGGTAGAAAAGAAGGCTTTAACGGAAAAATAAAACTATAATGCAATAATTATGTGATGCGTCACATACTCAAACTGTCATGTTTTTTGTATCTTTTTACAGATACAGTGGGGGTCATTTACTATAACTCCAGGAAGTACTGGGCACTATGGCAAATAATAGAGCCCATTTTAGCCAAATAGAAACAAAACGGCGAATTTGCGCATGAAAATCAGCGATATAAGCGGAGAACAAACGTTTGTGAATTCTAAATTGCCGCTAATTAGCGCTTCCGCGTATATACAAATGCCAATTCTTATCAAGTTGTTATATAGCACTGTACTGTAACCATGATCCATGTATGTGAAAGAAACATTTTTTATCAGAGATGTGCTCTAGTTCCCGTGCATCTATTGATTTAGATTGCAATTAGTATTCCTAGTTTTTTTTCCTTCTTTTGCTAAGAAATGCAGTTCTGAATGATTATTACATAGTAATGTCTGCTATTCTGTAAAGTTACATGTATTAATCATTTAGGTTACCTATTTGTTGTATGTTGTTTTTTTCATGTTTTTGATTTATTATTTATTAATTTAGTTGACTATAAAGCAGTAATTATGTATGTTCATTCTTTAATAATACTACACTATTATGCAGGTCTTGTACTTACCACCATGGTTTAGTGGTCTGCTTGGATATCTCCACACCACTCATGGTATGAGTTCAAACAACAGCCAACCTACCATCCACCAGCTGTGTTTATTTTTTCAGTGCACAAGTGAATTAAAATAAACAAACAAAGAAATGTAAACTACCCTTTAGTGAGTGTGTGGTGTTTGGAATGTCACATCATAATAGAATTGAATACTTACATACCATTGCATGCATTTAAAGAGTTAATACACTAAAAACTTTCACATTAAACTGCATTGGCTACTTGGCAATCACCTATTTTCAGTAAATAAATATACACGTATATTTGTGTTGCTTTGGCTAATTGGCATTCTCCTTTTCCCACCAATGCAATCTTTTAGGATTTTTCTGTGGGATTTGAACCCATGAGTCTTTCAATATCTGAATGTTTGAAGGTAGAGGTGCTAACTGCTAGCCTATTGGGCTGAGCACAATTATACATACAAAATACTTTTACTAGTGTTTGATGTGTTATATACTATACAATAAAGTTTATCAAATGTAAACTGCTTGTTAGCTAGTGTGTGGTGTTTGGAGATTCACACCATAATATTAGTGAATACTTACATACCATTGCAAGCATTTGAAGAGTTAATACAATAATATCAACCACATTAAAGTGTATTGGCTGCTTGTCATTCACTGTATGCTGCTTTGGCTAATTGGCAAACTGGCTAACAGTAATTCTCCTTTTCTCCACTAATAGTAATCTTTTAGGATTCTTCTGTGGGATTTGAACCCATGAGTCGTCCAATACCTGAATGTTTGAAGGTAGAGGTGCTAACTGCTAGCCTATTGGGCTGAGCACAATTATATATACAAAATACTTTTACTAGTGTTTGATGGTTTATATACCATACAATAAAGTTTATCAAATGTAAACTGCTTGTTAGCTAGTGTATGGTGTTTTGGAGATTCACACCATAATATTAGTGAAGACTTATTTATTTTTATTTAAAGCGGGGGTTCACCCACACCGCCAAAAAAAAAAAATTATTAAAAGCCAGCAGCTACAAATACTGCAGCTGCTGACTTTTAATACATGGC
Organism: Lithobates septentrionalis; assembly: GCA_037952835.1. Taxonomy (NCBI): domain Eukaryota; kingdom Metazoa; phylum Chordata; class Amphibia; order Anura; family Ranidae; genus Lithobates; species Lithobates septentrionalis. The sequence continues at coordinate 2,177,048 of JBBDGP010000079.1, read as the reverse complement.
CACTTACCTGTCCCAGGGTCCAGCGATGTCGGCAGGGGACGCCGAGAACCCGCTCGGTTCTCGGCAGCTGCCGCCGCCATCCTAGGTGAGGGAATCAGGAAGTGAAGCATTGCGGCTTCACTTCCCGGTTCCCTACTGCGGATGCGCGAGTCGCGCTGCGCGTCCCTAGTGGTCGCCGCTCTCTCCTGGGAGCTGTGTGTTCCCAGCAGACAGCGCGGTCAGGACGGGAAGAGGCATAGACTCCCATGGGAGTCTATGCCTGAAGTGGGTGCAAATACCTGTCTTAGACAGGTATCTGCACCCCCTCCCCCCTGAAAGGTGCCAAATGTGACACCGGAGGGGGGGAGGGTTCCGAAAAGCGGAAGTTCCATTTTTGTGTGGAACTCCGCTTTAAGGTACTTCTATAGTGCCATCAATTTACGCAGTGCTTTACATATACATTATACACTAATATGGGCCCCTACCCTCAAGGAGCTTACAATCTAAGGTCCCTAACTCACATTCATATACTAGGGCCAATTTAGACAGAAGCCAATTAACCTACCAGCATGTCTTTGGAGTGTGGGAGGAAACCGGAGTACCCGGAGGAAACCCACGCAGGCACAGGGAGAACATGCAAACTCCAGGCAGGTAGTCTTGTGGTGTGGTTGGGAATACGAACCAGCGACCATTTTAGCCAAATAAAATTTCAACAGGCGAATGTGCGAATGAAAAACTAGCGCTATTAGTGAGAAACACATGTTAGTAAATTCTAAGCTGGCGCTAATTAGCGCTTCTGCGTATATGCAAATGCCAATTCCTACCAAGTTGTTATATAGTACTGCACTGTAATCATGATCCATGTATGTGAAAGAAACATTTTTATGTGAGATGTGCTCTACCTCGTGTGCATCTATTGATGTATGTTGCAATTAGTATTCCTAGTTTTTTCCTTCTTTTGCTAACTAATGCAGTTATGAATGATTATTACATAGTAATGTCTGCTATTCTGTAAAGTTACATGTATTAAACATTTAGGTTATCTATTTGTTGTATGTTGTTTTTTATTTTTTAATTTAGGTGACTATAAAGTGGTAATTATTTATATTCATTCTTTAATCATACTACACTATTATGCAGGTCTCATACTTAGCACAATGGCTTAGTAGTCTGCTCAGATGTCTCCACAGCACTCATGGTACAAGTTCAAATACCAGCCAACCTACCATCCCCCAGCTGTGTTTATTTTTTCAGTGCAGAAGCGAATTAAAATGAACAAACAAAAAAATGTAATCTGCCCATTAGTTAGTGTGTGGTGTTTGGAATTTCACACCATAATAGTATTGAATACTTACATATCATTGCATGCATTTGAAGAGTTAATATAATAGAATCAGCCAAATTTAAAGTGCATTGGCTAATTGGCATTCACCTATTTTCAGCATATGCTGCTTTGGCTAATTGGCTAATAATCATTTGCTTTTTTTCACCAATTCAATCTTTTAGTATTTCTCTGTGGGATTTGAACCCATGAGTTCTCTCAAGGTAGAAGTGCTGACCGCTAGCCTATTGGGTGTAGCACAGTCATACATAGAAAATACATAGAAAATACATTCACTAGTGTTTGATGTTTCTTCTCCCCGAGCTGTCTCTCCTGCTGCCACCATCTTCTCCCGCTGATGTGTTCTTCAGCGCAGCCGGTTACCCACTAATAAAAAAAAAGCCGCTCTTCTTGTGGCGGTCTTCTGTGGCCATCCGATAATGTCACCCGGAGAGTCCGCTCCATGGCTATGTAAGAGACACTACACAGCGGGTGACAACACAGCGGAGGAAGACCACCATGGAAGAAGAGCATCTTTTTTTTATTAGCGGGTAACCAGCGGTGCGGAAGAACACAGCAGATGGCGGTGGCAGGAGAGACGGCTCTGGGAGAATACAGCTCGGGGAGAAGATGGAGGAGGGAGAGACAGCGTCTGGAGAAGATGGCTCAGGGAAGAAGACAGCTCGGAGCTATTCTACAATAAAGGACTTGTCAAAAACCGGCTATTAATTTTTTTACATTTCACTGCTTTTTTTGGTGAATGGGTAGGGGGTAAAATGTACCCCATACCTATTCACATAGGGGGCAGGATCTGGGAGCCCCATTGTTAAAGGGGGCTTCCAGATTCTGATAAACCCCCTGCCTGCAGACCGACAACCACCGACCAGTGTTGTCGGGAAGAGGCCCTTGTCCCCATCAACATGGGGAAAAGGTGCTTTGGGGCATGTGGCCTGGTAAGGTTCAGAAAAGGAGGGTGCTCACTCGTCCCCCCCTATCCTGACCTCCAGGCTGCATGCTCAGGTAAAGGTCTGGTATGGATTTTGGGGGCCCCACATCAAATTTATTTTACATTTTGGTGTGGGGTTCCCCTTAAAGTCCATACCGAAGGGCCTGGTATGTACTGGGGGGACCCTACGACATTTTTTTCCTTGAATTTTGGAATTCCATACCATATTTTTGAATAAGTACATACCATTGCATGCATTTGAAGAGTTAAAATATGGAATAAAGCAAGCTGATGTGCTTTGCCTAATTATGCTTCTGAGTACAATGCACACTTCTGGGAGGTGATGCTGTCAGTGGGATTTGAATTCATGGCTTGAACTTTTGGGGGCAGTAGGGTATACCGCTATGCTACAGAGCTGAGCACTTACCTACAGAGAAAATACATTTACTAATGTTTGATTCAATACAATAATGTTTTGCATTTCAGGCATTAATATTATTTTTTTTTTTTTTTTTAAAAAGAACATGTTTATTCGTATTCATGACAGACATAGAAATCTTGTACAACATACAGTTACAGACGTGAAATGCATTACAGAATAAACAAAGATGTGTTCACAATGTGTCTAAGAATTGTCATTAGCATAATATATTCCATACTGTAACCTGACATAGGAGCTGCACTCACATTTACTGATCCTATTACGATATCATAGCGTACATTGGAATATGAAAGTAATACAACAAATATAGAATAGCATACTTGCACTATACCCCTGTGACATGCCCACATCAAGCTATTCCGTGCAAGTCTCACTAGCCTCAAGCCATTTATCCCACACTCTATTATATTTGCCTGGGCAACCTCTATGCTTATAAAGCAATTTTTTGTTGGGCAGTGATTTATTAATTTCAGCAAACCAGCTTTGAGTTGAGGGAGCATGGGATCGCATCCAGTGTTGAGCGATTACTTTTCTGGCACAGAAAAGAGTTTCCTGTAAGAATGTGGCTTGGTATTTCTCGATTGTGACATCTGGGAGCAGTCCCAGAAGGCACAGTTTGGGATCCACCTGCACTGGGGAGCCCATTTGGTCATGTAGGAATTTGATAACTTGCGCCCAATAACTCTGGATATGTGGGCAGGACCAGAGCAGGTGGAAGAAAGAACAGGGGTTGTCTGCACACCTTGGGCAGTCAGGACTCTGGTCTGGGCGAAATTTCGCTAGTCTGGCCGGCGTAAGGTAAGATCTATGGACTATGTAAAGTTGGGTAAGACGGTCAGATAGTTTAGGAGATACTTGTTTAATATTTTCCAATACCTCATCCCAGTCCGAATCATCTATGGGTCCAATATCTACCTCCCATCTGAGCTTAGCTGTGTCAACTACCCTCGCTACCGTGCGTGTGCGTATAATGGTGTATAGAGTGGAAATTAATTTCTCGGAATCCTCACCCATGACTACGTCAACCATAGGTAGCATTTGGATATTGGGGAATTCTGTCGCAAATTGGGTGTTTAAGGCGTGCCTTAATTGGATGTATTTAAATTTCATGAGTGGGGATAGTTCAAACTCTTCTTGTAGCGATTGAAAGCTTCTTACACCCAGAGGGGAGATCACCTGAAACAGATATATTATACCCTTTGTAGCCCATGTAGTCGCTCCTGGCAAATGCTTCAGTTCTGGTAGTTGTGGATTGTGCCATAATGGGGTATGTGAGTGGAAAAAATCCGCCCCGACAAGTTTGAGTGCGCCCTCCCATACGCTCTTGTGTTGGTGCAGCAGGGGGTTCCGAACAGCCCAGCCCCCCCTGTTGCCTCTGCCTCTGAAGATCACCTGAAGGGGGGAGTGAGCAGCTGAGTTTGGTTTCTTGCAAGTCAAAGTTTGATATCTAGTGGTGTCAGTTTTGTGGAGATGGTATAAGTGTGAAAGTTGTGCCGATATATAATATGCATGTAGGTCTGGGAGGGCTGCCCCTCCCGAAGAGGTCGGGTTCTTCAGAGTGTGCCATGCCAACTTGTGTCGGCTGGTTCCCCAAATAAATGAATTAAGTATATGTTCAATTACTTTGAAAGTTTTAAGAGGAATAAGAACTGGCGAGTTCCACATTATATATAGGAATTTTGGAAGGAGCACCATTTTGAATAGATTAATCCTACCCATAATTCCCAGTGGGAGTTTTGCCCAAGCTTGTGTACGCAGTTTTAAATATGCGAGTAGTGGCTCAATATTATTGGGGAGAAATTCTAGGGGCTCTTTGGTGATCTGTATACCAAGATATTTAAAAGACGCCACTCTTTGTAGAGGAAGGGATGCGGAAAGGTGTGTAGGTGCAGTTGGGTCCAGTGGCATAATTTGTGATTTGGTCCAGTTTATGCTCAAACCTGAGTGTTTACCAAAGTCTTCGATGGTCTGTAGGGCAGCCTGGAGAGACGGGCCTGTATCCTGCAAGTACAGCAGCATGTCGTCTGCATAGAGACTCACCGTCTCCACCAGGCTCCCCACCCTAAGACCCTGAACGTCTGGATGCTCCCTGAGGGATATAGCCAGAGGCTCAGCTGCCAAGGCATAGAGAAGTGGGGAGAGTGGACACCCCTGTCTGGTTCCACGTTGTAGTGGAAAGGGTGTCGAGGTCCTCCCGTTCACAAGTACAGTGGCCTCTGGTGAGAAGTACAATAACTGGACCCATTTGGTGAATTTGGGGCCAAAGCCGAACCCCCTAAGGCACTCCCAAAGGTACTCCCACTCCACGGAGTCAAAAGCCTTGGCGGCATCTAGTGCCACCACTGCTCTGTCCCCGACTGTGTCATGTGCCGCTTGAATATTAATATAGAGCCTACGGAGATTCATGGCTGTATTTTTCCCAGGCATGAATCCCGTTTGGTCGGGATGGATTATGGATAGGATAATACGGTTCAGGCGGATAGCAAGTATTTTGGCTAGAATCTTGATATCTGCCTGAAGGAGCGAGATTGGACGGTAGGACTCTGGGTATTGGGGGTCCTTGCCAGGTTTGGGAATCACTACAATTACTGCTTGCCTAAGGGATTGTGGAAGAGATCCAGTCTCAAAGATATGTTTGTATAGTTTTAATAGTTCGGGCACTAGGACTTCGGAATAGGAAGCGTAAAAATCCAGGGGAATACCATCTCGCCCAGGGGCCTTAGCTGGGGCTAACGAGGCTATCGCGGCTACTATCTCATCGGACGATATTGGGGCCTCCATTTCTTGCATCTGGGACTCTGACAGTTTGGGAAGGGGTATGTTTTGGAGAAAAGCCTGGGTCTCTTGCGCTGCAACCCCGACCTTGGAGGAATATAGATCAGCGTAATAACTACGAAATATGTTTGCCACTGTGTCTGGGTCAGATGTTGTTGTGCCCTGGGGGTCTTTTAGAGAGACCACCACCGGGGGGTTCGTGTCTTGCCTTGCTAGATATGCCAGGAGTTTGCCCGCCCGTTCCCCCTGCTCAAATACCCGTTGTTTAGAGAATAGAAGCTTCTGGTTGGCTTTTTCGAAGAGGAGTTGGTCTAGCACCCTCGTTCGTAATTTAAGAAGGGATGCATTGGCGGGCGTGGGGTCTAGGTTGAATTCTCTGGTGTCTATGTCTAGTTGTACGGTGGCCTGTGTCAATTTGATTTTGGATGTGGTTTTTAGCCTGTTAATACGATGGGAGATAATTGTGCGGACATGCAGTTTAAACGATTCCCATATCATATCCATAGGGGCGGTGTCACGGTTCGTATTGAAATAGAATTGCCATTCTGAGCTAATGTCATCCTGGTCCTCGAGTAGTGAGAGCCAAAAGGAGTGCAGCCGCCAGGTGCGGGGTCCCGCCGGGGGGGCAATGCGCAGGGTGGCCCAGCAAGGGGCATGATCCGATAGGGATCTAGTGTGATACCCAGATTCTGTGAGGGATGGTATTAGTGTGTCTGAGAGCAGTATTAGGTCTATTCGGGACATAGAGGAGTGTGTCGCCGAAAAGCATGAGTAGGCTCGAGTGTGGGGGTGTCTGTAGCGCCACGCGTCGGTCAAAGAGAAGTCACGCAGCAGTCGCCCAAATCTAGTGGTGTCCGGGGACAGGCTATCCTGCTGCATGCGTAGTCTGTCTAATGAGGGGTTCATATCTTCGTTAAAGTCACCCAACCAGATAGCAGGTGTTGCTGGGTACTGTGCCATGTATGTTAAACCTTCAGTAAGAAGGCTAGAGTTGTATGGTGGGGGAATATAGAAGGCCATGAGTAGGTATTGCGAACCACATATTGTACACTGTAGAAAAATGAACCTGCCCTGGGGGTCAGTCCGCACCGACAATATGCCAAACGAAACTGATTTGGCAATGAGTATGGATACTCCTCTAGAGTACGAAGAATGGGTGGCGTGATACGCCCAGCCTATCCACGGGCGCTTCATTGCCAACTGAAGTTGGCCTGTGATGTGCGTTTCGACCAGCACCGTAATGTCCGCTCGATACGACTTGAGGCATCCGAAAATTGCGGTGCGCTTAACCTTGTCACGGATTCCTCTGACATTCCAAGTCAGAAACTTGATGTCAGTCATCCTCCAGCAGACATATAGCGTGGTGGGAGTGGTGCAAGACAACTTCCCAGGGCAAGTTCATATACATTCAATACAATAAATCTGAGTTTGTGAAATCTTATCAGTGCTAGGTGCAATCTATGTTCACGTTCCTTGAGTTGCATGAGAATAGTGTCCATGTTCTTTAAAAGCAATAGTAACAACAAAAACATTTCCCCGACCCCCCGCCCAGTCCTCAGCCACCCCAACCTGGCTGGGACATCAACCCCATAACTGGTGTCACTACCTTTGAACATACTTCAAATTGTATGAGCCAAGGTAGTGCACAACACCCCTAGCAGCCACAGTGAGAACCTATCCGGCTACACTCACGGCTTAGGGTCAAACCTATTAGTAAGGGCAAATAAACCCTGGGTTATTATCGGGAATGAGAGATGTTCTCCCTTCCGGTTGTGGCATATAGACATTGTAATCAACCTGTATTAAATTGCATGGGTGAAAGGCTACCCCCTGTGTATCACGTTGCATCTTCTGATCTTCTCCTTGTCTTTTCGTGGATGAAGAGTTGGCATAGTTGCCTATGGAGTAGAAGAAAGGACCGCATGGGTGCAGTTCATCTCCATTCATATATTTCCTTGAAGTGGAAGAGTTCAAAAGTTCAGGGCCCGGCAGTTCTCTAGGTTAAGTCCCGTAATCTGTGTATTGGTTTCAGTATGTCATAGGTTATGCATATCTGCAATATGGGTACTGTTTCGGGCGCTAGATTATGTAGTGAACAGTTCACTGAGCACCAACATATCCTGGGATTCGGATATAGATTTCAGGCGTGAGGTAACTGCGTCTGACATTGCCAGGCCTACACAGCTTGGAGAGAGTTAGGTGAGGGTAAAGTACATTGGATGCGGCCAGTTGGAGTCTTTCACAGGGTCATAACTTTACATACCATTGCCTGGAGATCAGTCCTGGGCCGGACGGTTTCGTTCAGCATCGCGATGGTCCAACCACTCCGATGCCTGCACCGGGTCCTCAAAGAAGTAGGCACGATCGTCTCCAGCCACGCGGAGTCGGGCGGGGTAAAGCATAGCATATTTCAATTGGTGAGCTCTAAGGCGCTTTTTAACATCCAGGAACCGGGCCCTCTGTTTCTGTACTTCGGCGGAGAAATCCGGAAAGGCCGATACATGACCCGACTGGAACGGGATATTACCTTTTAGCCTGGCAAGGCGTAGTACAGCGTCTCGGTCCTTGAAATTTAGTAGCTTCGCGATAAACGTGCGCGGCGGGGCCCCTTCAGGTGGGCGGCGCGCCGGCATACGGTGAGCCCGCTCAACTACGAAGGTCCCAGAGAAGGCCTCTCTGCCATACGTGGAGATTAGGAGTTTTTCAAGGAAAGTGGCTGGATCTGATCCATCCGAGCCCTCCGGGAGGCCAATAAAACGTAGGTTGGATCTACGGGCGCGATTTTCCAAATCGTCATGCTTCTGTGCCAGCATCTGAATTTGGCGCTTTAAATCTTCCTGGGAGTGTTGCAGGGGATAAAGTGTGTCTTCCGCCCGGCCGATTCTGGTCTCTGTCTCCGTAACTCTTTCCCTGAGCTTGGTCATGTCATGCCTAATGAGAGATATGTCCACTTTAACCTCTTCTATTTTTGTTGTGAGGGTGGATTGGCATAGGAATATCGCCTCAAGCACCTTGGCTGTATCAGCCGTCCCCTGGTCAGCTTGGGGAACTGTGTGCTCTGATGAGGAGGCGCCATCTTGTCCCTCATGGTCGCGTTCCGTTCTTCGGTACCTGTCTAGAGAAGAGGAGGCGGCTGTGTTCCTCTTTGGCGGAGACATGTTCCAGGCTGTATCAGCTTCGGATTCGCGGGAGTACGGGGGAAATGCCTGATTCGGGTCTTCAGGATATCGGGTAAAGGATCTGCCACAAGCGGAGCTCTGGTCACTCACGTCCTATCTCATTCCCGTCCAGGCCACGCCCCCAGGCATTAATATTATAGTAACAACCATGCTCGTGCCGTTGTGGCATTGGCTAATAGGCATTTGCCTCTTTTCAGCATATGCTGCTGAGCACAATGCAAGCTTTCAGTAGGTGATACCATCTGTGTGATTTTCAGCCATTTGAGCACAATTATATTGAGAACATATGTTTACTAGTGTTTGATGGTGGGACTACTTTATATTCTAGGTATAAAACAGTACTCAGCACAGTGACTTAGGCACCTTTCACACTTGTGCGACCTGAAAGTTGCGAGATTTTAATGCGACTTTAAGCAATGCCTATGTAATCTTGAGGTCTATGGACGCAGGAGTCGCAGGGAAAGACACGCAACTTTCCCATGATTTTGCATCAGCAATTTTGCTGCAATTCCAGGGAATGCCTGTGTAAACTTGAGGTCTATGGACCTCAACTCGCATCAAAGTCAGACCAAAGTAGTACAGGGACTACGTTGAAGTCAGTGTTACTTGAAGTCGCACAGATATGAATGGTACACATTAAAAATCATGGGGTATGACTTGTCATACGACTCTGATGTCCAAAGTCGCACAAGTGTGACTCAGCCCGACTTTGTCAGCGATTTCAGAGACATCAGTGCACTTTCCTGCACAGATGTCTAGTGAAATCACATAGGTCCCAACTGTTCTCCTTTAAGAAGGTGTCCTATGCCTACCTACTTTTGCTAATAGGTGTCCCTTATACCCATCTCAAAAAGTTGGGAGGTAATAAATCGCCCCCTGAAGTCGCCCAAAGTAGTGCAGGAACTACTTTTGGGAATCATTGTGGCGTCGCACCAATTCGGACAGTTCCATTGCCATCAATAGGATTTGGCCTACAATTTGACATGTCAATTCAGATCTATGTGAACATGGGTGAAGTTGCATAGATATTAGAGCTGCACGGTTCTGGCCAAAATGAGAATCACAATTTTTTTGCTTAGAATAAAAAGTAAAATCTTTCACATTATCCCACAAAAAATTGGGCTAAATTTTCTTTTTTTTTTTTTAATTCATTAAAGTACTTTTTTCCCAAAAAAATTGCATTTGAAAGGCGCAAATACAGTGGGACATAAAATATTGTAACAACCACCATTTTATTCTCTAGGGTCTCTACTAAAAAAATATATATATAATGTTGGGGGGTTTTAAGTAATTTTCTAGCAAAAAAAAAAAGATTTTAACCTGAAACTAACAAATGTCAGAAAAATGTTTAGTGTTTAAGTGGTTAAACTTTCCTCACTTACACAGAATTCTATTTAATTGACAAATTGTTACAAGGTTTCTACTTAAGTTCACTGATAAAGAATGTTCTAATTCTTGGCAGACTTCCTGGTTTTTCGACTGTGGCTTCAGAAGAGCAGAGAGAGTTCTTTGCATAGCAAGAATCGTGAAACTCTTTTTTCAAGATCGTAAAGGGGAAAAAAATCACGATGACGATTAATCGTGCAGCTCTAATAAATATGCATGGAAATCATGGGGACAACTTTTCATGTGACTCTGAGGTCCAAAGCTCCATGAAAAGTCACCCAAGTGTGAAAGTAACCTAATGCGATTAATTGATAACACCTTTGAATAAGGCCCCATTTGCACTTGTGCGATCTTAAAATTGCACAGCTTTGTCATGACTTGAAGCAATGTCTGTGTAATCTTGTGGTGTATGGACCTCAAATTGCATCAAAGTCAAACCAAGGTAGTGCAGGGACGAATTTGCTACACCTTCAGGATGCACAAGTGACAATAGGGCCAAATTCAAAGGTGTTATCCTTGAATCCCATTCACACTGCTGCGACCTGAAAGTCACACTATTTTGCTGCCACTTTGCCGCTGCAACTTGGCCCCAACTTCTGGGAATGCCTGTGCAATATTGTACCCGATATACCTCAAGTCACACCAAAGTAGTACAGGGACTACTTTGAAGTTGGTGCAACTTAAAGTGGGGTTCCACCCAAAAAAACAAACATACATAAAAAATCCTAAAAAACAAAACAAAAAAACATTTGGATATTTTTTTTTCACTTACCTCTAAATGCCTGTTGCTAGGTGGTCCCTCGTAGTCTGCCTGTTCCTTAGTCTGGGCTGGTGACATCACTTCCTCCTCGGCACAGGAAGGGCTCCGCTCTGCTCCCTCCCTCCTGTCAATCATCTGGGACCCATTACAGGTCCCAGGTGACTGAGCGGCCAATCACGGCGAGCGGCACCGCTCGCACATGCGCAGTGGGTGCCAGGCTTTGAAGCCACAGCCCGGCGCCCACAGTTGCAATGCCGGCGCCGCTGAATGGAGGGGGAGACGAGCGGGGCTTCGATCCCCCGCATCGCTGGACTCCAGGACAGGTAAGTGTCCAATTAAAAGTCAGCAGCTGCAGTATTTGTAGCTGCTGACTTTTAATTTTTTTTTTATGGCCCCCCTGGGTGGAACTCCTCTTTAAAGTAGCACAGATATGAATGGTTATCATTGAGAATCATGGGGTACAACTTGTCATGCAACTCAGAGGTCCAAATTTGCTGGAAAATTCGCCCAGCTGTGAAACAAGTCATATATATTTTAATAAAAGGAGCTCTCATTTATGCTTGCATAGTCCTTACTGATTTACATCAGCAGAAGAAATGCAGGAAGTGATGTGTGCACATGGGACGGAAGCAAATGTGTGGTGATGCCAAACAAATCAATGAACCCCACCCACACCAAATCTAACTACGACATCCACCCCCGCATTGATTAAGTACAAGTACATATCCTACACTTACCCGGCCAATAAGCAGCACCTCCTCTCTGCTAAAGAGACCTCGCCATGTCCACCTAGATGGAGATCCTGACCAGCACAGGAACTTCCGGGTGCATACAATGACTAATTTCCAGGTCAGAAGGTGAAACCACGCTTTTGATTGCAGCTGCGAATATTTGATCTCAACCACGATTAGTATTTTTTTATTTTCAGATATGCAAATCTGTATTTCTACATATATTTGAAGGTAAACTTAAGGGAGTTTGCTAAGAAATGGTGTCCCCGGGTTAGCAGCAGGTGAATTACAAAGGCAAAAGGCCCAGTTTGAGCCCTGGTTCACACTGACAGCAGGAGGAAAGCGTTCAGCTGAACTCGCAAAATTTCATTCCTGCATGTCAGTCCCGACTGTGGGGGCAACATCAGTGCAGGTTTCTTCACCAATATCAATACAAATCGCACCAATCAGAACAGTGCAATTGCCACAGATTTGACATGTCAAATAACACCAATGTGAACCAGAGCTGACACATTCAAACACTGCCTATCCACCAGCTGAATTCATTACCTGCAATTCTCCACAGCTGTTAATGATAAAGGTGGAATCTTTATATATAACTTGCAGTTGTGCAGAAGCCTAGGTTTACATTGGAGCGATTGGTCATTCGATTTAAGAGATCAAATCGCATGACTATTGGCAATGGCACTGTTCCAATTGATGCAACTTTTTTTGTGGCACCGCATCAATTTGCTAAAGTAGTTCCTGCACTACTTTTGCCGATTTCAGGTGCAACTTCAATAGACATGTGTATGAAGCCAACTGAAATCACGCTGACCTTGCTACTTTGAAATCGTGCTACTTCAAGTGAAGTAGCGCAAGTTCAAAGTAGCATGTGAACCAGGGCAAAGAGATTAGTTTTTTGGTGCACAAATACATATTGAAATAACATATAAAAGATATTGCACTTTCCCAAAACCACCACCCACAAAAACTAAAAGAAAAGTAGAAGGAAAAAAAAAAAAAAAAAAAAAAACACCACACACACACACACACACACACCACAACAAAAGCTCAATGTATTTACATTTACTAGCTTCAAAAAAATTTGGACAGGATATATGGTACTACATTTAGCAACAGAATTTTAAGGGCCCTGCTCATAGGAACTTACAATCTAAAATTAGACAAAACCTTAGAGTGGACACAGCTTTAATTTCAGTGTATAATGGGCAACACATCACATTATCTGAAAGATTATAGAAACATACTTAACAGTCATTCTTACAAAGCATTCCAACATAATATTGCAAAAGACTTATTCAAAACACCCACCACCAGCCCACAATCCACACATACATACATTGTTGACCATGTTCTGCTGGAAGCTACATTTTGGTGTACACGATTAAACGAGATCAAAAATAGTAGGTCAGCAGATGCTTCCAAATGATGTTTGCATGATCAGACAGGAACAATACACACACAACATTGACAGCATGGCCACATAAACCCACTTTTGATTGAAAAAATGCACAAGAATTTCATCAAATCTCCCAATATCATTCCTTCTCCATCACAACAAAAAACCTGACCTTCTCAGGCAAACGAACCCCCCTACTGCAGGCCTTTATATAAGAGAGGTTGTATTGTTAGCACACTGACACACCCAATAGAAGTACACGCCCACCAGTATCTTTCAATCTGTCTATTCATGTATGTCTAAAGTGATTTCACCTGATGAGCAGGAACACATAATAGTATTTGCAACTGTGTTAGCCTTGGCTATGTGCATCAAATCTCCAACTAAAGGAAAAAGATCAAAGGCCATTTGCATCCACATAAACAAAGCAACAGTTTTCTAAGCATATGTACCTGTACAGTGTAAACCCTAAAATTTGAAATGTCCAACTCCCTGGGCATGATTAGTGCTAATAAACATTAACATCAGTCCCTGGCTGCAATGAGCTTCCAATATAAAGTCCAAAATTAACAATCTTACATTAGAACCTATTTCGACAGGAGACAAATAAGATGCCAGCATGTCTTTAGATTGTGGTGAGAAACCCACACAGGGAGAACATATAAACTTCAACACAAGCATTAGCACGTTGGGGAATTGAACCAACATCCCAGGTGCTGCTAAACAGAACTGCTACCCACTAAGCCACCAGGCAGCCCCATGCATGTTCTCTGCATCTCTGTGGTGTGAACCAGCCCTAAGTCCATAGCCATGCTCAGTGTCACAAGCAATATACAATATATTGGCCTAAGTATTGGGATGCCTGCCTTTAAACACACATGAACTGTAATGGCATCCCAGTATTAGTATTGGGTTCAAAACTCATTTGGCCCACCCTTTGCAGCTATAACAGCTTCAACTCTTCTTGTCCACAATGTTTAGGAGTGTGTCTATGGGAATGTTTGACCATTCTTCCAAGTGCATTTGTGAGGTCAGGCACTGATGTTGGACGAGAAGGCCTGACCTACAGTCTCCTCTCTAATTTATCCCCAAGGTGTTCTGTTGTGTTGAGGTCAGGACTCTGTGCAGGCCAGTCAAGTTCCTCCACCCCAAAATCACTCATCCATGTCTTTATGGACCTTGCTTTGTGCACTGGTCCAAATGATTTGGTGGAGGGGGATTATGGTGCGGGGTTGTTTTTCAGGGGTTGGGCTTGGCCTCTTAGTTTCAGATAAGGGAACTCTTAAGGCGTCAGCATACCGAAACATTTTGGACAATTTCATGCTCCCAACTTTGTGGGGACAGTTTGGGGAAAGCCCCTTCCTGTTCCAACATGACTGCACACCAGTACACAAAGCAAGGTCCATAAAGACATGGATGAGCAAGTTTGGGGTGGAGAAACTTGACTGGCCTGCACAGAGTCCTGGCCTCAACCCGATAGAACACTCTTTGGCTGAATTAGAGTAGAGACTGCAAGCCAGGCCCTCTCATCCAACATCAGTGCCTGGCCTCACAAATGCACTTCTGGAAGAATGATCAAACATTCCCATAGGCAGACTAAACCTTGTGGACAGCCTTCCCAGAAGCTGTTCTAGCTGCAAAGGGTGGGCCAAATCAAATGTTAACCCTACGGACTAAGACTGGGCTGCCATTAAAGTTCATGTGTGTAAAGGCAGGCGTCCCAATACTTTTGGCTATATAGTGTATCTGGAAAAGACTTACAATGGTGGTGGAACCCTCCTACACATAACTACTACAATTAGACATAGTTATAGGACCTGGGAGATGAGACAACTTCTCTACATGAAGTAACATGGTTGGGATTTGAACCCAGACCCTCAGAGATACTATAGCAGAAGTTCTAACCTCTAAGCCACAGAGCTGCCACATGTGAGAACCTCCTACACATAAATACACATAAAATCACATAAATACTGCATTTCTATGGACATACAAGTGATGGAATTACATTACTCAAGAGTTATTCTTCTTGATTTATTCTGTGATATTTGGTGTTTTTTTTGTGGGTGAGAGTAGAATATTACCCTCAAATTTTTGGGAATGACATTTTGATTTCTGATGTTGGTACACATATCACATTTTTTGGGCTCAAATTATGAATATTTGGAAATAATAAAAAGCACAAAAAATTGTGATTCATTTTAAATTTTCATCAGCAATGGTATTGTTTGTGGATTGTAAAGACTCCTGTGTGAGTTTAGGTTAAAGATTGTTGTGAGATGAAGAGTAACAAGTGAAAGTGACAGAGAAAAATATATTTTACCAAAACATCAAAACATTCCACATTGTAGCATTCTTCAAATCAAAATATTTTAAGTAGAAGCAACAATGTTGCAAAGGAAAATTTATTTCACAGAAAGATACATTTCATCTCAACATTAAAAGGTTTTTTTGTGAAAGTTAGAATTGTTCCATTAGAATCAATGACTGAAACTTCATTTGGACTAAATTAGAGCAGATTTTAACTCCCAAAAAATGCTCTCTAATTATCTCTCATTTTGGTATTTACTATACCTCCAGGTAAAAAAGACACTTGAGTTAAAATGAGAGTTATTTTCAGGTCTGAGCATGCTCAGTTGTGTTGGCACCTAGTTGTCCAAAACGGGGAATTTTTCACTTTTCAGACTTTTAAAGATATTTCAGTGTAGAAATCACTTTTTCACACAGTTTAAAAGCAGATAATCTTTAAATAATATACCGCATATTTCAGTACAATTTAGGCAATCATATCATGCTCTAAAAATTATTTCCATGTGCAATTCTCTAGGTTTTAGCAGAGTAAGGGATTGGGCGCTATTTAGTTTCAGGGAGCTATAGTAAATTCGATTTTGGGAGTATTTTCTCACCAGCGCTATAGTGAATACCGTTTTAGCGCGAATTAGCGCTATTAGCGCTATTTCGCGCTAAATTGCCGCGAATTAGCGCTAATTCACGGCAATTTGCGCGAATTAGCGCCATAGCGCTATAGTAAATGACCCCCAGTATATACATTAACTGATCAAACTAAAATAAATAACACCAAAAAGGAAGAGGTGTGCATGCTTCTGCATACATCCCAAATTTTGAACTTCAGAATGAGGGACACTTAAGGAAGGAAGTAACCTTGCTTGGGAGGAGCTTAGGGGGCATTATTAAACTAAGCTTGGGCTTCCTTGTATCTGTATATGCTTTTATTATTGTTCCACAAGCAATTGTCTCATGGATACATACAAACCCGAGCACATTCATTAAAAAAAAGGATAAAATGGCGCAGGGTTCTGGAATGGGCTATGTACAGGGTGTAGGGCTCTGGCATGAGCTGGGTACAGAGTGCAGGGTTCTGGGATGAGCTGTGTACAGAGTGCGGGGTTCTGGGATGAGCTGTGTACAGAGCGCAGGGTTCTAGGATGAGCTGTGTACAGAGTGCAGGATTCTGGAATTAGCTACGTACAGAGTGCAGGGTTCTGGGATGAGCTGTGTATAGAGTGCAGGATTCTAGGATGAGCTAAGTATAGGGTGCAGGGCTCTGTGATGAGCTAAGTACAGGGTTCAGGGTTCTGGGATGAGCTACGTACAGTGTGCAGGGTTCTGGGATGAGCTACGTACAGGGTGCAGGGTCCTGGGATGAGCTAAGTACAGGGTGCAGGGTTCTGGGATGAGCTAAGTACAGGGTGCAAGGTTCTGGGATGAGCTAAGTACAGGGTGCGGGGTTCTGGAATGAGCTAAGTACAGGGTGCAGGGTTCTGGTTCTGGAATGAGCTAAGTACAGGGTACAGGGTGCAAGGTTCTGGTTCTAGAAAGAGCTAAGTACAGGGTACAGGGTGCAGGGTTCTGGTTCTGGGATTAGCTAAGTGCAGGGTGCAGGGCTATGGTTCTGGGATGAGCTAAGTACAGGGTGCAGGGTTCTGGGGAGAGCCAAGTACAGAGTACGCTATAGGTACAGAGAGTCCACCCATCCACATCTTATTACTACACTCCTCCTCAGCAATAAACTCTGCACCCCCCACCTTCCCCCAACACAACTCCTCTCCTCTGTTTTGCCCTAATCTTTAACCCCCCACCCACCAAAAAGCTCCACCATCGTCCCCATAGATACCTTTCTGGCTCTTCCATCTACTGTAGCAAAAGCTTCCTTTTCAGTGCACACTTATTGTCGACTCCAGAACTTACCCGACCAGGTAGGAGAATGGGGATCATGCTGCAGCTCACCAAGCGCTTCCCTCCCTCCCCCTGCCATTGAACATTCTGCACTCACTTGTCCCCTGTGCAGAGCCGGCAGGCTGCTGTAGAAGCCGCGGGAGAGTTTTTACTTATACTTTCTAACACAGTAGCCAGGCTTCTGTATTTTAAAGTGAAAGTGCTGAGCTGTGAGCACAGTGCTAACCCAGGCTGCAAACAATGATGCGGGACATACCTCCTACACAGCGGGACCACAGGATATGTCCCGCCAAATCCGAGACTGTTGGGAGGTATGCTTTTGCATTACATTTGGGAGTTGATTTTTCCAAAGGCCTGTGTTTGCGTAAAATAAGCAATACGGGTACAGGAGACATAAAAGTATATACTGCACAGTACATTTCACCAAAACCTCCATCAGTACTGAACGTGCACATGGGCTAGGCATAGTTAACTTTTTAAAAATGTCACTTTCTTGAACAGGAATTACAGTAATATGTTTTGAAGTAGGAAGTTTTTAGATATTTTTGATATTTTTGTTTAAGCCCACCCTAACTGAATGATCAGTACAGTTTCAATACCATAAACTGATATTTCAGTTGATGAAGGAGATCATTAAGCTAAATAGCTGACTAGCTTATTAAACCCATCACTGACTCCCTGCATTAACTTGTGTTTTTTCCAGCTTTTCCACAAGACGGTAAAGAAAGTGTCATGTTCTTCAACTGGATTGCCTAAAAAAATTGTTTGTTTCAAAACATAAGAAACCATCAGGAGAGTGCCACAACTGGATTTTCAATAGCTGGACAGATCTGGGGATTCTGGAAAGAGTAATTCTTCACTGACATCCTGAATAAAAAAAGCCAGCATAAAATTCAACCTGCTATTTTGACAATGCAAACTGAAATCCTATTTCTGGGCAGGTATTAATCACCCCTCCCACTCCCTCTCATTGATTATTGGCTTGGAAAAATGCCTGGAAATGGGCTCGAAATATATATTTTTAAAATATTTACTAACAATTGTACTGATCACCTATTTTAGAAAATCCAGTGCCAGTAGCATGTGGCTATTTCAGCACACATTATGCAGGAATGGTGCACTGTTGTGAGCACCAAGAAGCCTGCCCCGAGTAATGCCATGTAGCCACCACTAAAGTACATGCATGCAAACAGGAAGTGACTGCAAAGTGGCAGAGAAAAACAGCAGTACTGAGATTCAAATAAGGATCAAAAAAGGTCAAATGTTTTTATTAAAAAACCATGGAAACTGTGAATTATATACACTGGGGGTCATTTACTATAACTCCAGGAAGTACTGGGCACTATGGCAAATAATAGAGCCCATTTTAGCCAAATGGAAACAAAACGGCGAATTTGCGCATGAAAATCAGCGATACAAGCGATATAAGCGGAGAACAAACGTTTGCAAATTCTAAATTGCCGCTAATTAGCGCTTCCGCGTATATACAAATGCCAATTCTTATCAAGTTGTTATATTGCACTGTACTGTAGCCATGATCCATGTATGTGAAAGAAACATTTTTTATCAGAGATGTGCTCTAGTTCCCGTGCATCTATTGATTTATATTGCAATTAGTTTTCCTAGTTTTTTTTTCCTTCTTTTGCTAAGAAATGCAGTTCTGAATGATTATTACATAGTAATGTCTGCTATTCTGTAAAGTTACATGTATTAATCATTTAGGTTACCTATTTGTTGTAGGTTGTTTTTTTCATGTTTTTGATTTATAATTTATTAATTTAGTTGACTATAAAGCAGTATTTATTTATGTTCATTCTTTAATAATACTACACTATTATGCAGGTCTTGTACTTAGCACAATGGCTTAATGGTCTGCTTGGATATCTCCACACCACTCATGGTATGAGTTCAAACAACAGCCAACCTACCATCCACCAGCTGTGTTTATTTTTTCAGTGCACAAGTGAATTAAAATAAACAAACAAAGAAATGTAAACTGCCCTTTAGCTAGTGTGTGGTGTTTGGAATGTCACATCATAATATAATTGAATACTTACATATCATTGCATGCATTTAAAGGGTTAATACAATAAAAACTTTCACATTAAACTGCATTGGCTACTTGGCAATCACCTATTTTCAGTAAATATATACACACGTATATTTGTGTTGCTTTGGCTAATTGGCTAACTGACATTCTCCTTTTCCCACCAATGCAAGCTTTTAGGATTTTTCTGTGGGATTTGAACCCATGAGTCTTTCAATACCTGAATGTTTGAAGGTAGAGGTGCTAACTGCTAGCCTATTGGGCTGAACACAATTATACATACAAAATACTTTTACTAGTGTTTGATGTGTTATATACTATACAATAAAGTTTATCAAATGTAAACTGCTTGTTGGCTAGTGTGTGGTGTTTGGAGATTCACACCATAATATTAGTGAATACTTACATACCATTGCAAGCATTTGAAGGGTTAATACAATAATATCAACCACATTAAAGTGGTTACACATTAAAGGCTACTTGGCATTCACTGTATGCTGCTTTGGCTAATTGGCTAACTGGCTAACAGTAATTCTCCTTTTTTCCACCAATAGTAATCTTTTAGGATTCTTCTGTGGGATTTGAACCCATGAGTCTTTCAATACCTGAATGTTTGAAGGTAGAGGTGCTAACTGCTAGCCTATTGGGCTGAGCACAATTATATATACAAAATACTTTTACTAGTGTTTGATGGTTTATATACCATACAATAAATTTTATCAAATGTAAACTGCTTGTTAGCTAGTGTATGGTGTTTTGGAGATTCACACCATAATATTAGTGAAGACTTATTTATTTTTATTTAAAGCGGGGGTTCACCCACACCGCCAAAAAAAATAAATATTAAAAGCCAGCAGCTACAAATACTGCAGCTGCTGACTTTTAATACATGGCCACTTACCTGTCCCAGGGTCCAGCGATGTCGGCAGGGGACGCCGAGAACCCGCTCGGTTCTCGGCAGCTGCCGCCACCATCCTAGGTGAGGGAATCAGGAAGTGAAGCATTGCGGCTTCACTTCCCGGTTCCCTACTGCGCATGCGCGAGTCGCGCTGTGCATCCCTAGTAGTCGCCGCTCTCTCCTGGGAGCTGTGTGTTCCCAGCAGACAGCGCGGTCGGGACGGGAAGAGGCATAGACTCCCATGGGAGTCTATGCCGGAAGTGGGTGCAAATACCTGTCTTAGACAGGTATCTGCACCCCCCTCCCCCCTGAAAGGTGCCAAATGTGACACCGGAGGGGGGGAGGGTTCCAAAAAGCGGAAGTTCCATTTTTGTGTGGAACTCCGCTTTAAGGTACTTCTATAGTGCCGTCAATTTACGCAGTGCTTTACATATACATTATACACTAATATGGGCCCCTACCCTCAAGGAGCTTACAATCTAAGGTCCCTAACTCACATTCATATACTAGGGCCAATTTAGACAGAAGCCAATTAACCTACCAGCATGTCTTTGGAGTGTGGGAGGAAACCGGAGTACCCGGAGGAAACCCACGCAGGCACAGGGAGAACATGCAAACTCCAGGCAGGTAGTCTTGTGGTGTGGTTGGGAATACAAACCAGTGACCATTTTAGCCAAATAAAATTTCAACAGGTGAATGTGCGAATGAAAAACTAGCGCTATTAGTGAGAAACACATGTTAGTAAATTCTAAGCTGGCGCTTATTAGCGCTTCCGCGTATATGCAAATGCCAATTCCTACCAAGTTGTTATATAGTACTGCACTGTAATCATGATCCATGTATGTGAAAGAAACATTTTTATGTGAGATGTGCTCTACCTCATGTGCATCTATTGATGTATGTTGCAATTAGTATTCCTAGTTTTTTCCTTCTTT
Organism: Lithobates septentrionalis; assembly: GCA_037952835.1. Taxonomy (NCBI): domain Eukaryota; kingdom Metazoa; phylum Chordata; class Amphibia; order Anura; family Ranidae; genus Lithobates; species Lithobates septentrionalis. Next base: position 2,156,050 of record JBBDGP010000079.1, on the reverse strand, counting down.
TGCTAACTAATGCAGTTATGAATGATTATTACATAGTAATGTCTGCTATTCTGTAAAGTTACATGTATTAAACATTTAGGTTATCTATTTGTTGTATGTTGTTTTTTATTTTTTAATTTAGGTGACTATAAAGCGGTAATTATTTATATTCATTCTTTAATCATACTACACTATTATGCAGGTCTCATACTTAGCACAATGGCTTAGTAGTCTGCTCAGATGTCTCCACAGCACTCATGGTACAAGTTCAAATACCAGCCAACCTACCATCCCCCAGCTGTGTTTATTTTTTCAGTGCACAAGCGAATTGAAATGAAAAAACAAAAAAATGTAATCTGCCCATTAGTTAGTGTGTGATGTTTGGAATTTCACACCATAATAGTATTGAATACTTACATATCATTGCATGCATTTGAAGAGTTAATATAATAGAATCAGCCAAATTTAAAGTGCATTGGCTAATTGGCATTCACCTATTTTCAGCATATGCTGCTTTGGCTAATTGGCTAATAGTCATTTGCTTTTTTTTCACCAATTCAATCTTTTAGTATTGGGATTTGAACCCATGAGTTCTTCAAGGTAGAAGTGCTGACCGCTAGCCTATTGGGTGTAGCACAGTCATACATAGAAAATACATAGAAAATACATAGAAAATACATTCACTAGTGTTTGATGTTTCTTCTCCCTGAGCTGTCTCTTCTGCTGCCACCATCTTCTCCCGCTGATGTGTTCTTCAGCGCAGCCGGTTACCCACTAATAAAAAAAAAGCCGCTCTTCTTGTGGCGGTCTTCTGTGGCCATCCGATAATGTCACCCGGAGAGTCCGCTCCATGGCTATGTAAGAGACGCCACACAGTGGGTGACAACACAGCGGAGGAAGACCACCATGGAAGAAGAGCAGCTTTTTTTTATTAGCGGGTAACCAGCGGTGCGGAAGAACACAGCAGATGGCGGCGGCAGGAGAGACGGCTCTGGGAGAATACAGCTCGGGGAGAAGATGGAGGAGGGAGAGACAGTGTCTGGAGAAGATGGCTCAGGGAAGAAGACAGCTCGGAGCTATTCTACAATAAAGGACTTGTCAAAAACCGGCTATTAATTTTTTTACATTTCACTGCTTTTTTTGGTGAATGGGTAGGGGTAAAATGTACCCCATACCTATTCACATAGGGGGCAGGATCTGGGAGCCCCCTTGTTAAAGGGGGCTTCCAGATTCTGATAAACCCCCTGCCTGCAGACCGACAACCACTGACCAGTGCTGTCGGGAAGAGGCCCTTGTCCCCATCAACATGGGGAAAAGGTGCTTTGGGGCATGTGGCCTGGTAAGGTTCAGAAGGGGAGGGTGCTCACTCGTCCCCCCCTATCCTGACCTCCAGGCTGCATGCTCAGGTAAGGGTCTGGTATGGATTTTGGGGGCCCCACATCAAATTTATTTTACATTTTGGTGTGGGGTTCCCCTTAAAGTCCATACCGAAGGGCCTGGTATGTACTGGGGGGACCCTACGACATTTTTTTCCTTGAATTTTGGAATTCCATACCATATTATTGAATAAGTACATACCATTGCATGCATTTGAAGAGTTAAAATATGGAATAAAGCAAGCTGATGTGCTTTGCCTAATTATGCTTCTGAGTACAATGCACACTTCTGGGAGGTGATGCTGTCAGTGGGATTTGAATTCATGGCTTGAACTTTTGGGGGCAGCAGGGTATACCGCTATGCTACAAAGTTGAGCACTTACCTACAGAGAAAATACATTTACTAATGTTTGATTCAATACAATAATGTTTTGCATTTCAGGCATTAATATTATAGTAACAACCATGCTCGTGCCGATGTGGCATTGGCTAATAGGCATTTGCCTCTTTTCAGCATATGCTGCTGAGTACAATGCAAGCTTTCAGTAGGTGATACCATCTGTGTGATTTTCAGCCATTTGAGCACAATTATATTGAGAACATATGTCTACTAGTGTTTAATGGTGGGACTACTTTATATTCTAGGTATAAAATAGTACTCAGCACAGTGACTTAGGCACCTTTCACACTTGTGCGACCTGAAAGTTGCGAGATTTTAATGTGACTTTAAGCAATGCTTATGTAATCTTGAGGTCTATGGACACAGGAGTCACAGGGAAAGACACGCAACTTTCCCATGATTTTGCATCAGCAATTTTGCCGCAATTCCAGGGAATGCCTGTGTAAACTTGAGGTCTATGGACCTCAACTCGCATCAAAGTCAGACCAAAGTAGTACAGGGACTACGTTGAAGTCAGTGTTACTTGAAGTTGAACAGATATGAATGTTACACATTAAAAATCATGGGGTATGACTTGTCATACGACTCTGATGTCCAAAGTCGCACAAGTGTGACTCAGCCCGACTTTGTCAGCGATTTCAGAGACATCAGTGCACTTTCCTGCACAGATGTCTAGTGAAATCACATAGGTCCCAACTGTTCTCCTTTAAGAAGGTGTCCTATGCCTACCTACTTTTGCTAATAGGTGTCCCTTATACCCATCTCAAAAAGTTGGGAGGTAAGAAATCGCCCCCCGAAGTCGCCCAAAGTAGTGCAGGAACTACTTTTGGGAATCGTTGTGGCGTCGCACCAATTCGGACAGTTCCATTGCCATCAATAGGCGCCGATTTGGCCTACAATTTGACATGTCAATTCAGACCTATGTGAACATGGGTGAAGTTGCATAGATATTAGAGCTGCACGGTTCTGGCCAAAATGAGAATCACAATTTTTTTGCTTAGAATAAAAAGATCACGATTCTCGCGACGTAAAATCTTTCACATTATCCCACAAAAAATTGGGCTAACTTTTCTTTTAATTAAATTAAAGTACTTTTTTCCAAAAAAAATTGCATTTGAAAGGCGCAAATACAGTGTGACATAAAATATTGTAACAACCACCATTTTATTCTCTAGGGTCTCTACTAAAAAAATATATATATATAATGTTGGGGGGGTTTAAGTAATTTTCTAGCAAAAAAAAAATGATTTTAACCTGAAACCAACAAATGTCAGAAAAATGTTTAGTGTTTAAGTAGTTAAACTTTCCTCACTTACACAGAATTCTATTTAATTGACAAATTGTTACAAGGTTTCTAGTTAAGTTCACTGATAAAGAATCTTCTAATTCTTGGCAGACTTCCTGTTTTTTCGACTGTGGCTTCAGAAGAGCAGAGAGAGTTCTTTGCATAGCAAGAATCGTGAAACTCTTTTTTCAAGATCGTAAAGGGGAAAAAAATCACGATGACGATTAATCGTGCAGCTCTAATAAATATGCATGGAAATCAAGGGGGACAACTTTTCATGTGACTCTGAGGTCCAAAGCTCCATGAAAAGTCACCCATGTGTGAAAGTAACCTAATGCGATTAATTGATAACACCTTTGAATAAGGCCCCATTTGCACTTGTGCGACCTTAAAATTGCACAGATTTGTCAGGACTTGAAGCAATGTCTGTGTAATCTTGTGGTATATGGACCTCAAATTGCATCAAAGTTAAACCAAGGTAGTGCAGGGACGAATTTGCTACACCTTCAGGATGCACAAGTGACAATAGGGCCAAATTCAAAGGTGTTATCCTTGAATCTCATTCACACTGCTGCGGCCTGAAAGTCACACTATTTTGCTGCCACTTTGCCGCTGCAACTTGGCCCCAACTTCTGGGAATTCCTGTGTAATATTGTACCCGATATACCTCAAGTCACACCAAAGTAGTACAGGGACTACTTTGAAGTTGGTGCGACTTAAAGTAGCACAGATATGAATGGTTGTCATTGAGAATCATGGGGTACAACTTGACATGCAACTCAAAGGTCCAAATTTGCTGGAAAATTCGCCCAGCTGTGAAACAAGTCATATATATTTTAATAAAAAGAGCTCCCATTTATACTTGCATAGTCCTTACTAGGGATGAGCTTCGTGTTCGAGTCGAACCCATGTTCGACTCGAACATCGGCTGTTCGACCGTCCGTCGAATTGCGAACGTTATGGGCCGTTCGCGCCAAATTCGTGTGGCGCGTCACGGCCCATAATTCACTGCGGCATCGCAGTGCATTGCTGGCTGATGATTGGCCAAGCATGCACTATGACCCGCATGCTTGGCCAATCACAGCGCCGTCAGTAGAGAGAGCTGTAATTGGCCAAAGCCAGGGTGGCTTTGGCCAATTATGGCTCAGGGGATTTAGTACACGCCCCACACTATATAAGGCCGCCTGCACGGCGGCCCTGTGTAGTGTGTTCCGGTGTGCTGATAGAGAGAGAGACAGACAGTGTCATTTGATTTGAGAGCTAGATTAGGCTAGATCTGTTCCTGCTCTTTACATTTAGTGCAGTGCGTCCTGCTCACAGTGTTCAGCTAGATCTGTTCCTGCTATTTACATTTAGTGCAGTGCGTCCTGCTCACAGTGTTCAGCTAGATCCGTTCCTGCTATTTACATTTAGTGCAGTCAGTGCGTCCTGCTCACAGTGTTCAGCTAGATCCGTTCCTGCTATTTACATTTAGTGCAGTCAGTGCGTCCTGCTCACAGTGTTCAGCTAGATCCGTTCCTGCTATTTACATTTAGTGCAGTCAGTGCGTCCTGCTCACAGTGTTCAGCTAGATCCGTTCCTGCTATTTACATTTAGTGCAGTGCGTCCTGCTCACAGTGTTCAGCTAGATCCGTTCCTGCTATTTACATTTAGTGCAGTGCGTCCTGCTCACAGTGTTCAGCTAGATCCGTTCCTGCTATTTACATTTAGTGCAGTGCGTCCTGCTCACAGTGTTCAGCTAGATCCGTTCCTGCTATTTACATTTAGTGCAGTCAGTGCGTCCTGCTCACAGTGTTCAGCTAGATCCGTTCCTGCTATTTACATTTAGTGCAGTCAGTGCGTCCTGCTCACAGTGTTCAGCTAGATCCGTTCCTGCTATTTACATTTAGTGCAGTGCGTCCTGCTCACAGTGTTCAGCTAGATCCGTTCCTGCTATTTACATTTAGTGCAGTGCGTCCTGCTCACAGTGTTCAGCTAGATCCGTTCCTGCTATTTACATTTAGTGCAGTGCGTCCTGCTCACAGTGTTCAGCTAGATCCGTTCCTGCTATTTACATTTAGTGCAGTGCGTCCTGCTCACAGTGTTCAGCTAGATCCGTTCCTGCTATTTACATTTAGTGCAGTCAGTGCGTCCTGCTCACAGTGTTCAGCTAGATCCGTTCCTGCTATTTACATTTAGTGCAGTGCGTCCTGCTCACAGTGTTCAGCTAGATCCGTTCCTGCTATTTACATTTAGTGCAGTGCGTCCTGCTCACAGTGTTCAGCTAGATCCGTTCCTGCTATTTACATTTAGTGCAGTGCGTCCTGCTCACAGTGTTCAGCTAGATCCGTTCCTGCTATTTACATTTAGTGCAGTGCGTCCTGCTCACAGTGTTCAGCTAGATCCGTTCCTGCTATTTACATTTAGTGCAGTCAGTGCGTCCTGCTCACAGTGTTCAGCTAGATCCGTTCCTGCTATTTACATTTAGTGCAGTGCGTCCTGCTCACAGTGTTCAGCTAGATCCGTTCCTGCTATTTACATTTAGTGCAGTGCGTCCTGCTCACAGTGTTCAGCTAGATCTGTTCCTGCTATTTACATTTAGTGCAGTGCGTCCTGCTCACAGTGTTCAGCTAGATCTGTTCCTGCTATTTACATTTAGTGCAGTCAGTGCGTCCTGCTCACAGTGTTCAGCTAGATCCGTTCCTGCTATTTACATTTAGTGCAGTGCGTCCTGCTCACAGTGTTCAGCTAGATCTGTTCCTGCTATTTACATTTAGTGCAGTGCGTCCTGCTCACAGTGTTCAGCTAGATCCGTTCCTGCTATTTACATTTAGTGCAGTCAGTGCGTCCTGCTCACAGTGTTCAGCTAGATCCGTTCCTGCTATTTACATTTAGTGCAGTGCGTCCTGCTCACAGTGTTCAGCTAGATCCGTTCCTGTTATCTTCCTACTGACAGGCAGGCTTGTCTGGTTACAGTATATAAAGCTACCTGAAGAAAATTACAGGTGTTCTATCCCAGCTTAGTGCAGCTACAGGCCATTAGTATGTCTGGAAGGCCAAGAAGGAGAGGCAGACAGTCACAAGCCAATAAGAGAGGGCAAGCAGGCTCTGTGTCTAGTGCTGGTCGTGGAGACGGTGCATCCTCATCAGCACGTGGCCATGGGACACGCTTGGCCTTTTTTTCGGCAGCTGGCCGTGTTGAGCCGCAACATGCAGAAAACTTGGTCGAGTGGATGACCAAGCCGTCCTCATCCTCCTCATCCTCTCTCACCCATGCCCAGGGTGCTTTGTCTGGCAAAGCAGCGGCCTCTTCCCTCAGCTCAATGTCATCAGTGACTCCTTCCCTAGCTCCACCATGTCCTCATGAGGATTCCCTCGAACTGTTTGACCACAGTGTTGGGTACATGCTCCAGGAGGATGCCCAGCGTTTGGAAGGCTCTGATGATGATACTGAGCTCGATGAAGGCAGTAACATGAGCACGGACAGAGGGGGTGCCCAAGAAGGACAGCAATCTGGCAGTCATGCTCCCCCTGCTGCAGCATACTGCCAGGTTTGCTCCAGTGATGAGGAGGGAGGGGATGATGAGGTCACTGACTCAACGTGGGTGCCTGATAGGAGAGAGGAGGAGGAGGAGGAGGAGGAGGCGGCACATCACCAACGAGGCAGGATGCCCTCCAGGGGCCAGCCTAAGGGCAGCACATTGACTGCATCACACCCCAAAGCTCCACATGTGCAGGGCGCTGCAGTCTCTGCGCGTTATTCAAAAAGTTCTTTGGTGTGGGCCTTTTTTGAGACGAGTGCATCAGATCGCACCGCTGCTATTTGCAACATATGTCTCAAGCGTATCTCGCGTGGCCAAAACATCTCCCGCTTGGGTACCACATGCTTGACCAGACATATGTTGACCTGCCATGCAGTTCGTTGGCAAGCATATCTAAAAGACCCACACCAAAGAACAAATAGGATCTCTCCTTGCTCCTCATCAGCTGAGATTTACAACCCCACTAGACCTTCAGTCCTCTCTGAGACCTGCAGTGAGAGGAATGAAGGTGTAGAATTAGGTGTGTCACAGCCAAGTACTTGTGGGCAATCTGCTTTTGGTACACCGACGCCAGATTGTACCAGGCAAATTTCCCTGCCCCAGCTGCTGCACCGCCGAAAGAAGTTTGCTCCCAGCCATCCACATGCCCAGCGGTTGAATGCTAGCTTGGCAAAATTGCTAGCACTTCAACTGCTGCCTTTTCAGTTGGTAGACTCTGCCCCCTTCCGTGAGTTTGTGGAATGTGCGGTTCCTCAGTGGCAGGTACCCAAACGCCACTTTTTCTCACGGAAGGCGATTCCAGCTCTCTACCGGCATGTGGAAGGCAATGTCCATGCCTCGCTGGACAGGGCGGTCAGCGGTAAGGTGCATATTACCGCTGACTCATGGTCCAGCAGGCATGGACAGGGACGTTACTTAAGTTTCACGGCGCATTGGGTGACTCTGCTGGCAGCTGGGAAGGATGCAGGACAAGGTGCAGTAGTGTTGGAGGTTGTTCCGCCACCACGCCTCCAAAATGCTGATTGTGACACACCTCTCTCCTCCACCCCCTCCTCTTCTTCTTCCTCCATGGCCTCTTCCTCGGAACCAGCGGTGCTCCGTTAGCGTTCAAGGGGCTACGCAAGTACGCAGGCCAAAAGATGCCATGCGGTGCTTGAGCTGGTGTGCTTGGGGGACAGGAGCCACACTGGGGCAGAGGTTCTGTCAGCTCTGCAGGGGCAGGTTCAGAGGTGGTTGACGCCACGCCAACTTAAGGCAGGAATGGTGGTTTGCGACAATGGCACCAACCTCCTCTCTGCCCTCCGACAGGGACAACTGACCCATGTGCCCTGTTTGGCTCACGTCCTTAACTTGGTGGTGCAGCGGTTCTTGGGCAGGTACCCGGGCTTACAGGATGTCCTGAGGCAGGCCAGGAAAGTCTGTGTGCATTTCCGCCGGTCATATAATGCCAGTGCTCGGCTGACGGACCTCCAAAAGGAGTTTAACCTGCCCAAGAACCGCCTAATCTGTGACATGCCCACCAGGTGGAACTCGACATTGGCCATGCTGCAGCGGCTGCACACGCAGCAGAGGGCCATAAATGAGTACCTGTGCGACTATGGCACCAGGACAGGGTCAGGGGACCTTGGTTTTTTTTCCCCACGCCAGTGGGCCATGATCAGGGATGCATGCACTGTCCTGTCACCATTCGAGGAGGCCACGAGGATGGTGAGCACTGACAGTGCATGCATCAGTGACACTGTCCCCCTTGTCCACCTGTTGGAGCACACGCTGCGTGGAATAATGGACAGGGCACTTGAGGCAGAACAGAGGCAGGAAGAGGAGGACTTCCTTAGCTCTCAAGGCCCCCTTTATCCAGACAGTGTTCCTGCGTGCCCGCCGATCACACAGGAAGAGGACGAGGAGGAGGAGGAGGAGGAGGAGGAAGATTGTGTCAGTATGGAGGTGGAGCCTGGCACTCAGCATCAGCAGTCTTTAAGGGATCAGTCCCAAGGAACACATGGACTTGTACGTGGCTGGGAGGAGGTGGCTGCGGACGTTGTTGTCCTTAGTGACCCAGAGGACTCCGGACCGAATGCCTCAGCAAACCTACGCTGCATGGCCTCCCTGATCCTGCAAAGCCTGCGTAAGGATCCTCGTATTCGTGGTATCAAGGAGAAGGACCAATACTGGCTGGCAACCCTCCTTGATCCACGTTACAAGGGTAAGGTTGCGGACCTTATCTTGCCATCGCAGAGGGAGCAGAGGATGAAACATCTTCGGGAGGCCTTGCAGAAAGGTCTGTGCAACGCGTTCCCAGAGACTGGGAGGTTACAAACTCCTGTTTCTGGACAACGTGTTGCTGAGGCTTCGGTCAGTCAAAGAAGGAGCGGTGGAGAAGGTGGCCGTCTGACCGATGCGTTCAGACAATTTTTTGGTCCGCAGCCCCAAGGTATGATCGGTTCCAGCAACCATCGCCAGCGTCTGTTTTACATGGTGCAGGAATACCTAGGGGCAAGATCAGACTTGGACACCTTTCCCACCGAAAATCCTCTGGGTTACTGGGTCTTGAGGATGGATCACTGGCCAGAGCTTGCACAGTATGCAATTGAGCTACTGGCCTGTCCTGCATCCAGCGTTCTTTCGGAACGCACATTCAGTGCTGCTGGAGGCGTGGTAACCGATCACAGGGTGCGTCTGTCCACTGACTCGGTCGATCGGCTGACCTTCATAAAAATGAATCAGTCTTGGATCACCACCAGCTACCAAGCACCTGATGCTGATGTAACTGAATCATTTTTTTCAGATCCCTTCAAAGACTGCCTATGCTGATGCTGAGTGACTATCCCTGAGTAATTATCCTCTTCCTCCTCAATCATCACGCTGATAGCTTGTAAGAACATTTTTGGTTCTGGGCGCCACCACCAGTGCCTAAGGCACAATTTTTCAGCCCCTGTATAACAGGGGCGTGTAATTACAATTTTTGATGTAATACTTTGCAGCAGGGCTCGTTCCTGCATTCCAACTAGAGTGTCTGTGAGGGGTTGCAGTGTTGTGGCACCAGCACCAGTGCCTAAGGCCCAATTTTTCTGCCCCTGTCTAACAGGGGCGTGTAATTACAATTTTTGATGCAATACTTTGCAGCAGGGCTCGTTCCTGCGTTCCAACTAGAGTGTCTGTGAGGGGTTGCAGTGTTGTGGCACCAGCACCAGTGCCTAAGGCCCAATTTTTCTGCCCCTGTCTAACAGGGGCGTGTAATTACAATTTTTGATGCAATACTTTGCAGCAGGGTTCGTTCCTGCGTTCCAACTAGAGTGTCTGTGAGGGGTTGCAGTGTTGTGGCACCAGCACCAGTGCCTAAGGCCCAATTTTTCTGCCCCTGTCTAACAGGGGCGTGTAATTACAATTTTTGATGCAATACTTTGCAGCAGGGCTCGTTCCTGCGTTCCAACTAGAGTGTCTGTGAGGGGTTGCAGTGTTGTGGCACCAGCACCAGTGCCTAAGGCCCAATTTTTCTGCCCCTGTCTAACAGGGGCGTGTAATTACAATTTTTGATGCAATACTTTGCAGCAGGGCTCGTTCCTGCGTTCCAACTAGAGTGTCTGTGAGGGGTTGCAGTGTTGTGGCACCAGCACCAGTGCCTAAGGCCCAATTTTTCTGCCCCTGTCTAACAGGGGCGTGTAATTACAATTTTTGATGCAATACTTTGCAGCAGGGCTCGTTCCTGCGTTCCAACTAGAGTGTCTGTGAGGGGTTGCAGTGTTGTGGCACCAGCACCAGTGCCTAAGGCCTAATTTTTCAGCTCCTGTTCAACAGGGGCATGTAATTACAATTCTTGATCTAATATTTCACAGCAGGGCCCTGTGAGGGCTTACAGTGTTTTGGCCACAGCAACACCTAAGGCCCAAATTTCTGCTGAGTATATAGGGCAGGACCCTACTTTCAAACATCTAACTTACAAACGACTCCTACTTGCAAACGGAAGGAGACAACAGGAAGTGAGATGAAATCTACCCCTAGGAAGGGAAATTCTCTCATGTAAGAGTTAATATGGGAAAACAATTTCTCCTTTCCACTGATGCTTTCCAATCCTTGTTCCACAAAAAAACCCAAATTTTCAAAAAACATTTTTCATTGGGACAAAAAAGTGAGGTGAAATCTTCTGAAGAGGAGGAAAGACGCAAAACAAATGTCACAGGGGTGATAACCCTTCCCTATGTTTTCCAAAAAGCTTAGAAAAGATTTTTTGGCTGGAGCTAAACACGTTAAAAATGTTCAAAATTACAAACAGATTCTACTTAACAACAAACCTACAGTCCCTGTCTTGTTTGCACCGCCTGTATACTGCTGTTCAGAGTATATAGGGACCTTTCCTTATTTTAATTTGGGTGCGGGGTTCCCCTTAATATCCATACAAGACCCAAAGGGCCTGGTAATGGACTGGGGGGTACCCATGCCGTTTGTCTCACTGATTTTCATCCATATTGCCAGGACCCGACATGACATTAAACCCGCAAGCAGTTTTAAATGAGATTTTTTCCTTTAAAAATGACATTTGGTGCAGGGACTGTTCTAAACATGGGAAACACGCGTCACTTTACAGGCATACTATAGACACCCCCCAGGTACGATATTTAAAGGAATATTTCACTTTTTTTTTTTTACTTTAAGCATCATTAAAATCACTGCTCCCGAAAAAACGGCCGTTTTTAAAAGTTTTTTTTGCATTGATACATGTCCCCTGGGGTAGGACCCGGGTCCCCACACCCTTTTTAGGACAATACCATGCAAATTAGCCTTTAAAATGAGCACTTTTGATTTCGAACGTTCGAGTCCCATAGACGTCAATGGGGTTCTAACGTTCGTGCGAACTTGCGGTCCGTTCGCGGGTTCTGGTGCGAACCGAACCGGGGGGTGTTCGGCTCATCCCTAATAATGAGTTTGGAAATTGTAGAGAAATGTTAACTAGTGCATTACAATTTAATTACACCTATTAGATTTTAGACGAGTAAAATGAGTTTTAGTCGACTAAAATGTACTGGAGATTTTAGTCGACTAAAATGTACTGGAGATTTAGTCGACTAAATACGACTAAAACTAAAACAATTGCAGAAGACTAAAATGGGACTAAAACTAAAATGCCATTTTAGTCCTAAGACTAATGCCCTGTACACACGGTCGGATTTTCCGATGGAAAAAGTGCGATCGGATTGTGTTGTCGGAAATTCCGATCGTGTGTGGGCTCCATCTGACTTTTTCCGTCGGAATTTCCGACACACAAAGTTTGAGAGCAGGATATTAAATTTTCTGACAACAAAATCCGATCCTTTAAATTTCGAACATGTGTACACAAATCCGACGCACAAAGTGCCACTCATGCTCAGAATAAATTAAGAGACAAAAGCTATTTCAAAGTTTTCAGGCTTTTTTTTTAGCAAAAAATAAAAAACCCAGTGGTGATAAATACCAGAAAAAAAAGCTCAATTTGTGTGGGAAAAAAAAATGATAAAAATGTCATATGAGTACAATGTCGCATGACCACGCAATTGTCATTCAAAGTGTGACAGCACTCAAAGCTGAAAATTGGCCGGGGCAGGAAGGGGGCATAAGTGCCCAGTAAGCAAGTGGTTAGCAACCAATGACTCATTATCTGTCAGCTGGCTTCTCCACTGACAGATGAATGTAAATAAAATTGCCGACAATACAAACATTTAAATAAAAAATGGTTTGGGGTCCCCCCAAAATCCATAACAGACCCTTATTTTAGCATGCCCCCCCCTCCTGGACCACACTGGAACCACACCAAGCCCTCAAAATAGGGGAGTCTGTGCTTTGAGGCACCCCAAAGCACCTTGTTCCCATGTTGATGGTGACAAGGGCCTCATCCCCACAACCTTGGCCGGTGGTTGTGGGGGGCTGTGGGTGCGGGGGCTTATCAGAATCTGGAAGGCCCCTTTAACAAGGCCCCCCCATGTGAATGAGTATGGGGTACATAGTACTTCTACCCATTCACCAAAAAAGTGTCAAAAAAGTAAGAAAAACAGAGACAGTTTTTGACAAATTTTTTATTAAAAAATTAAAAAAAACTGTGTCCCCTGATGTAAATCCACCATCAATCACGCTGCCCAATTGCAACTGTGAGTCAATTCAAATGTAATTTCATGAACTTTAGGTTACCACTTTAAGTGAAACAATAAAAATGAAAAATTCCTTTAAATATAGTACCTAGGGGGGCCCCTTAGTCTGCCTGTAAAGTGGTGCATCTGTAGCATATATAGAACATGCTGCAGCAAAAATTACATTTCTAAAGAAAAAAAATGCATGAAATGACATTTATATTACCGGAAAAAATACAATTTCTGGCAATAGAATTAAAAAAAATGCATGCCCCCCCAGTCCATACCAGGCCCTTCATCAATGTTGGCATCGCTCCCTCGTGATTTCACCAAACCAGCATGCACCGGTCCACAATGTTGAAAGGGGGATGGTACCTTCAGGTGACGTTGACAGGTGGCCCCACCCTTCCCTATAAAAGAACTGTCAAACAGAGGAGCCTGCAGTAGGCAGGCAGCCTATGTGTCGGCAGGAGCAATTTTTTTTGTTCTTTATTGGGTGCGGCGGGCGGTGTGATTGATCATGGATTTACATGTGGGCACTCAGTTTTTTTTTTGTTTTTTTTTTAAATAAAGGAATTGTTAAAAACAGTCTCTGTGTGTTTCTCTTACTTTTTGAAACTTTTACTATGTACCCCATAGTTATTCACATGGGGGGCTGGGATCTGGGGGGCCCTTGTTGAAGGGGGCTTCCAGATTCCGATAAGCCCCTGCCCGCAGACCCCCACAGCCACCGGCCACAGTTGTGGGGACGAAGGCAGAGCCCCCCCTGCCCCAAAGCACCCACCTCCCCATGTTGAGGGCATGTGGCCTGGTATGGTTCAGGAGTGGGGCACTCGTTCGCCCCACCCTTTCCCGACCTGCTGGGCTGCACGCTCTGATAAAGGTCTGTTATGGATTTTGGGGGGGACCCCACGCAGTTTTTTTAACATTTTAGTATTGCTGTCATTCTTTTCTTTACATTCATCTGTCAGTGGGGAAGCCAGCTGACAGATGATGAGTCATCGGTTGTTAAGGACGTGGGGGACCCTTTTTCGACCCGCTGCTTAACAACCAGCTATTGTTCACACAAAATTCGAAACGGTCAATCGTTTTTTGACCGATCCGAATTCTAGTCATTCTGAAAAGTTAGACTTCGTTAGAAAATTATTAAAGAAAACTAATTTTAACTAAACGAAAACTAAACAAATTCCGAAACCAAACTAAACAAATTAGATAATGAAATGAAATGAGTAACATACTGAATATATACGAAAGAAAACAAATTTTTCAGCTCTACACATGTCTAGCTGTAATTAGGTTTAGCTGATATGCTCGCACTTTGTTTAATAGAGTCCAGACTACTAGGTGTCAGAAAGGAATCCATTGTTTTATTGTGTTTGATTGTTTATTTGTTTATGTAATATCATTTTCTCCTTGGACTTGTAATGTGTGCCATCTGTCTAGGGGTAAGGATTTTGTGTATAAAAGCTGTGCTGTTTGTTAATAAAATCAGTCCTGTTTCATTCCAACATCAATGCGATCTGCTTCCTCCCTACTGAGCAATTCTAAACTACCACCAAGACACATCTTCGGGAGACCACTGCAGAGTGGAGCTATTCCCCACAGAGTTGGAAGTAGAGTTTTGGTGGTGGATGCAGCGTGAGCTCACCCAGTTTGTCAGACCTGTTTCTGTATGGGACGCACCAGTGTGAAAAGATGTAATTTGCCAGGCGCTATGTAGAGAGGCCCTACAGTTGGAGCAAGAGCATTACGGAAAGATCTTGCTACCCTGGGAAGAGCAATATTAGCTCCAGCAGGACTTATGGATGCCCTTCCTCGTGAGCAGCCCCAGCTGGAATGGGTGACCCAACTGGAAGGTCTGGTCTGCGTTGAGATGATGTTGAATGAAGGATACTGAGTGCTTCATTAGTAAGCTACCCAAGTTTGTCCATGGCTGAAGGATGATACTCCCATGGAGGGCTATGATTTTTATGGCCCAGGACTATTATTTGAGAGAACAAAGGAAGTTCCAGACTTTAGAAATACAGCCAAGTGGCAGAGATATGACATCCAGGATTTTAGGGAATTGGATATTCCCAACAATCTCTGATTGCAGAAAGATTTTAATTCTTAAATACTGCAAGAGTGGGAGCTGGAACAGGTGTACAAAGGAGTGTTCAACACTGCTCAATAGAATGCTCCAGTGACCTGCAATGCAGTGTTACCTGAGCTCCTGGGAGTCGAGGCAGACGGCCCCCCTCCCAGGAGGCGGGCAGAAAGAAGGGAGCTTACTGCTCCAGCTGAAGCACTGGCATTGAGGCAGAGCCTTGTGGACCTCTACCCAGCACCTTCAGCTCTTTAAGAACTCCATGGAGCCAGGACTGTATGCCCCTCTCCTCAGTGGTGGGCCAATGTAGTGGATCTCTCACCCCCAGCACAAAAGCTGGAATCGGGGCAGGGTATTGCCAACCTCTTCCCAGCACCTTCAGCGGCTCCAGGGAGAGGAGGTGGTCACTCTTCTTCCCCAGCGACAGATCCACAGTCCAGGAGGGAAGCTGGTCATCCTTCCTCTCCAGCGGCGGTACGAACTCCAGGAAGCCAGGGCAGGTGGCCTCTCTCCGTAGCAGCAGGCCTGTTCCATGGAGCTGCCAGCCCAAGCTAAAGCGCTGGCATTGGAGCAGAGCGTTACTATCCTCTGCTCAGCACCAGCAACATCTCCAATTCTAGGGAGAGGATAAAATTAACCTCTGTCCCCAGCCACTAGCACCAAAGATTGGGGATTTAATAGACTTTTCTATTTCTGAGTTCTGCCCAGCACCGACAGCAGCTTCAGCCTTCCTGAAAGAAGAGGCAGCCAGTCTTTCTCCTACACCACCAACAGGGACATCGGATTTCATGTCAGCAGCATCTGTTGAGTTACAACAAACTTCTCCAGCAGAAGCACTGGCCGTGGGGCAGAGTGCTGTCCAGCTCTGCCCACCCTCGCCTTCAAACCCAGTAGAGACGCTGACATCAGGGCAGAGTGCTATTGACCTCTGCCCACCATTGACAACACCTCTGGAGCTCCAGGGAGCCGGGGAAGGGGGCCCCTCTCCCAGCGACAGGATGATGCAGAGGACCTCAAACTCCCAGCTGAAGCACTGGCAAATGGACAGAGGATCCAAGACCTCTGCCCCACACTTGAAGCAGTTCCAGGGGCCCAGAGGGGGAAGGTGGCAGATTGTCTTCCCCAGCAGATGTTCACAAGTAGGGATGAGCTTCGAGTTCGAGTCAAACTCATGTTCGACTCGAACATCAGCTGTTCGCAAGTTCGCCGAACAGTGAACAATTTGGGGTGTTCGCGGCAAATTAGAATCCCGCGGAACACTCTTTAAAGTCTATGGGAGAAATCAAAAGTGCTGATTTTAAAGACTTATATTCATGGTATTGTCATAAAAATTGTTTAGGGACCTGGGTCCTGCCCCAGGGGACATGGATGAATGCAAAAAAAAGTCTTAAAAACTGACGTTTTTTCGGGAGCAGTGATTTAATAATGGTTAAAGTGAAACAATGAAAGTGTAATATCCCTTTAAATTTCATACCTGGAGGGTGCCTATAGTATGCCTGTAAAGGGGCGCATGTTTCCCGTGTTCAGAACAGTCTGACAGCAAAATGACATTTCAAAGGAAAAAAGTCATTTAAACTACTCGCGGCTATTAATGACTTGCCGGTCCGACAATACACATAAAAGTTCATTGATAAAAACGGCATGGGAATTCCACACAGGGGAACCCTGAACCAAAATTAAAAAAAAAAAAATACGTGGGGGGTCCCCCTAAATTCCATACCAGGCCCTTCAGGTCTGTTATGGATATTAAAGGGAACCCCGGCCACAATTTTTTAAAAAAATGGCGTAGGGTCCCCCTCAAAATCTATACCAGACCCTTCAGGTCTGGTATGGATTTTGAGGGGAACCCCACGCCAAAATTTTAAAAAAAAATGACGTGGGGTTCCCCCTAAATTCCATACCAGACCCTTATCCGAGCACGCAACCTGGCAGGCCGCAGGAAAAGAGGGGGGACGAGAGTGCGCCCCCCCTCCTGAACCGTACCAGGCCACATGCCCTCCACATTGGGAGGGTGCTTTGGGGTAGCCCCCCAAAACACCTTGTCCCCATGTTGATGAGGACAAGGGTCTCATCCCCACAACCCTGGCCGGTGGTTGTGGGGGTCTGCGGGCAGGGGGCTTATCGGAATCTGGAAGCCCCCTTTAACAAGGGGACCCCCAGATCCCGGCCCTCCCCCCTGTGTGAAATGGTAAGGGCGTACAAAAGTACCCCTACCATTTTACTAAAAAACTGTCAAAAATGTTAAAAATGACAAGAGACAGTTTTTGACAATTCCTTTATTTAAATGCTTCTTCTTTCTTCTATCTTCCTTCGGTTTCTTCCTCCATCTTCTTCTGGTTTTTCTGGTTCTTCTGGTTCTTCCTCCAGTGTTCTCATCCAGCATCTTCCTCTGCGGCGTCGGCGTCTTCTTCCCTTCTTCTCCTCGGGCCGCTCCGCATCCATGATGGCATGGAGGGAGGCTCCCGCTCTTCTCTTCATCTTCTTCTCTTCATCTTCTTCTCTTCATCTTCTTGTCTTTATCTTCTTTTCAGGCCGCTCCGCATCCATGATGGCATGGAGGGAGGCTCCTGCTGTATGACGCTTCTCCTCTTCTGACGGCTCTTAAATAACGGGTGGTGGGGCCACCCGGTGACCCTGCCCCCTCTGACGCATGGGGACATGACGGGACTTCCCTGTGGCATTCCCCGTGATGCCACAGGGAAGTCCCGTCAAGTCACCGTACATCAGAGGGGGTGGGGTCACTGGGTGGCCCCGCCTCCCCCATTATTTAAGAACCGTCAGAAGAGGAGAAGCGTCACACAGCGGGAGCCTCCCTCCATGCCATCATGGTTGCGGAGCGGCCCCGAAAAGAAGATGAAGAGAAGAAGATGAAGAGAAGAGCGGAGCCTCCCTCCATGCCATCATGGATGCTGAGCGGCCCAAGGAGAAGAAGGGAAGAAGACGCCGACGCTGCGGAGGAAGATGCTGGATGAGAACAGCGGAGGAAGAACCAGAAGAAGAAGAAGATGGCGGAAGAAACCGAAGGAAGATAGAAGATAGAAGAAAGAAGAAGCATTTAAATAAAGGAATTGTCAAAAACTGTCTCTTGTCATTTTTAACATTTTTGACAGTTTTTTAGTGAAATCGTAGGGGTACTTTTGTACCCCCTTACCATTTCACACGGGGGGGCTGGGATCTGGTGGTCCCCTTGTTAAAGGGGGCTTCCAGATTCTGATAAGCCCCCCGCCCGCAGACCCCCACAACCACCGACCAGGGTTGTGGGGATGAGGCCCTTGTCCTCATCAACATGGGGACAAGGTGTTTTGGGGGGCTACACCAAAGCACCCTCCCAATGTTGAGGACATGTGGCCTGGTACGGTTCAGGAGGGGGGGCGCTCTCTCGTCCCCCCTCTTTTCCTGCAGCCTGCCAGGTTGCATGCTCGGATAAGGGTCTGGTATGGATCTCTAGGGGGACCCCACGCCGTTTTTTGGTTTTTTTTTTGGCGCAGGGTTCCCCTTAAAATCCATACCAGACCTGGCGCGGGGTTCCCCTGTGGGGAATTCCCATGCCGTTTTTATCAATGAACTTCTATGTGTATTGTGGGACCAGCAATTCATTAATAGCCGCGAGTAGTTTTAAATGACTTTTTTTCCTTTGAAATGTCATTTTGCTGTCAGACTGTTCTAAACACGGGAAACATGCGCCCCTTTACAGGCATACTATAGACACCCCCCAGGTACGAAATTTAAAGGGATATTACACTTTTATTGTTTCACTTGAAACATTATTAAAACCACTGCTCCCGTAAAAACAGACGTTTTTAAAACTTTTTTTTGCATTGATCCATGTCCCCTGGGGCAGGACCCAGGTCCCCAAACACTTTTTATGACAATAACTTGCATATAAGCCTTTAAAATTAGCACTTTTGATTATTCATGTTCATGTCCCATAGACTTTAACGGTGTTCGCGTGTTCGAACAAATTTTTTGCCTGTTCGCATGTTCTGGTGCGAACCGAACAGGGGGGTGTTCGGCTCATCCCTATTCAGGAGAAAGCATGGACTTTGTTTCTTCCCAGCAGCAGCTGCAAGAGGTCCCGTCAACAGAATGTGTGGAACTATACTGCCCAACTTACTGTGGTCCAGACCAGTGGGGGGTCTGGGACCTGGTCAGTCTACCTTTTGGGGGGGAATGTCACAGAAACCACCATGATTTGAACTCCTGGAGGAGCCTCCTTCCCACCAACTATGGACCCCGGACTAAGGAGACCCCCCCTCTTGGGATTACAAGGAATCTTTTCCTCAAGAGGTTATATCACTTCCCTAGGTAACTGGTTGGCCATGAATTATACCAGCTACCCTTTCCATGCAATTAGGGCTGGAGGGACTGTTTCTGGACCCCTTGGCATACTGTGCATAGTGGAACTATTATCCTGGAGTGATGTGTTATGTGCAGAGGGTTAATTCCAGCATATGTGAGGTTAAGAAACTTTATTTTCTGTTGCAGGTTTCCTGGCATCAACTATTGTTTGCTGTAATTAGGTTTAGGTGATAAACTCTCACTTTCTTTAATCACCTCCAGATTGCTAGGTGCTGGAAAGGAATGCATTGTTTTCTTGTGTTTGATTGCTTATTTGTTTATGTAATGTAGTTTTCTCCTGGGACTTGTAATGTGTACCATACCTGTCTAGGGGAAGTTTTTGTGTATAAATGCTGTGCTGTTTGTTAATATAGTCAGTCCTGTTTCACTCCAACATTGGTTCTGTCTGATGCTTGGGGTAAATTTGCTATCTACAGTCCTACCCTATTATACTGATCCTATCTGGTAATTAGGGAGGTTTGGGTTGAAATTGCCATATTCTGCTTCCATAGTGGAGGAAGTTGTAGTTTGGCTGCTTTAGCAAACTAAATATCATACGCTTGAGGTTTACATTTACTTTTTACATTTACTTTAAATGGAACATGTAGACAGCTGAAGAGTTCCAGCACTAAATTTTCCTGGTTTAGTTCTCCCGACAGTTCAGTTTACCTTTCTCTTCTTTGCCAGCAATGACACAGCAGACTTCCAGTCTTTCCATCTGTAACAGGAGGAAGTAGGGTGATCTGGTTTGCTGCAATATGGGAATGAAGGACTTTAGTGCATCTTCTGTGAACTTTGAGGATGAATTGCTCCAGAGTGCCTGCAGCTACCAAGGTCATTGAGTGCTGGCTTTAAATATTTTTTATTGCTTGTTAAGCATATGTAAATACTTTAATGTCCATAGCCTTGCCACACGTTTAGTTTAAGGCTGGTATGAGCTAATGCTTAGTTTACTGGGCAATAATTAAGCTGCACGTTGCAGGTAAGTTTTTCAATTTGTTTAAACTGATAGTATACAGTAGAGTTCAACGGCATCAATTATGTTTTTTTTTAATATTATATTCAGTGGGACATGTAAGGTTGTCAGTGAGAAGATGAAATTCAAAATGGTGAACAACTGAATGTAGGGCATCCTCAAAATATATGCATGAAGTTCGCAGAGTTTTGAAGTCACCTCCAAAATTGTAATGGGAGAGAGAGGTAAACTAAATGGCTTTAAGTAAATGATGTGAATGCTAAACCGAATTATTTTGTCTCTGGTTAACATTAGATACATGAATGGGTAGTCCCACATATCTGGCCAGTCATCATCAGGCAGGAAGGGAACATTATCCTGCCACTTGGACCTCCATTTATCTAAGCCACTTTGGATATTAGGTTTCAGAGTCTTATGCAGCGTACACATGGTCGGACTTTTCGACTGGACTGGTCCCACGGACCGAGTCCGGCAGGCAATCCGATCGTGTGTGGGCTTCATCGGACCTTCAGCGGACTTTTCCAGTCGAAAATCTGGCTGACTTTAGATTTGGAACATGCTTCAATTCTTTACGTCATAACTCAGCCGGACCCAGAAATCCGCTCGTCTGTATGCTAGTCCGATGGACAAAAACCGACACTAGGGTAGCTATTGGCTACTGGCTATCAACTTCTTTATTTTAGTCCGGTGTACGTCATCACGTACGAATCCGTTGGACTTTGGTGTGATCGTGTGTAGGCAAGTCCATTCGTTAAAAAGTCCGTCTGAAGTCCGTCAAAAGTCCGTTGAAAGTCCGTCGGAAAGTCCGTCGGACCAGTCCGGCCGAAAAGTACGCCCGTGTGTACTCGGCTTTATAGATCGTGGATAGAGGCTTCATAAGTGATTCACTTCTTAAGCCCCGTACACACGGTCGGACATTGATCGCACATTCCGACAACAAAATCCTAGGATTTTTTCCAACGCATATTGGCTCAAACTTGTCTTGCATACACACGGTCACACAAAGTTGTCGGAAAATCCGATCATTCCGAACGCGGTGACGTAAAACACGTACATTGGGACTATAAACGGGGCAGTAGCCAATAGCTTTCATCTCTTTATTTATTCTGAGCATGCGTGGCACTTTGTGCGTCGGATTTGTTTACACATGATCGGAAATTCCGACAACGGATTTTGTTGTCGCAAAATTTTATAGCCTGCTCTCAAACTTTGTGTGTTGGAAAATCCGATGGAAAATGTGTGATGGAGCCCACACACGATCGGAATTTCCGACAACAAGGTCCTATCACACATTTTCCTTTGGAAAATCCGACCGTGTGTACGGGGCATTAGAGTTGATTTGATAGGGAATGGAGTAAGTTTCAGTGACATGGAGCGAGCCTGGGTTTGATAGCATGGTGGAGTTGACACCTTTTAAGCAGTTACAGCAACACTTTTGGGATTAAGGTTTTGCATAAAGAAATAAAAGCTGACTAAAGTACAGCCCCTTGTCAGTGTTAAATGGTTTTCTCAACCCTCTAATGACGACGAAAATTATGACAAAAATTATTTTCGCCAACTAAATTAACACTAATTTTAATCCACTGCATTGACAAAAGCACTTTGCGTATATTTGTCCAATCTATGGAATAGAAATATTTTTTTGACATTGAGTGTTACCAACACACTGATGCTTTGGCTATCATGCCAGAGGTTATACTGCAAGTAGCATACAATGCCTACCCTACGATACCTACATATTGCTTCCCCACTTCTTCACTGAAGTATCTGTTTTTTTCTGGGTTTGGGGAGCCCTCCTATCCATCTCTCATAATTCAGGGTTTGGTAGTGAGGATACAATGAGATTGTTTGGTCTTGAAGACATTGTAGATTTCATAAAAATAACATTTGCACAGGACTGTCAATGTGCTGTGGCTGTAGAGCAAGTAGCAAGGAAAGGCAGAGAAGGTATGTACAGGCAGTTCATGGTGTCTGCTGTCCAGCTTATTAGCTTATTATATTTACTACAGAGCCACTTTAAGCAGTGCATGGAATAAATGTCTTGCAAAAACAGCATACATCCCATTCATAGCTAAGAACTAGCATGAGTTATTTGAGGTGATTCTGGGTCAGCAAACATGATTTCAAAGGTCAAAGATAGCTCTGTGAGACTAATCCCCTTTTACATTCACTAGACAAAAGCTGACTCATTATGCTCCATTCCACTAATGCATTTGGAAATTTATAACCTAAAATATGCCCTTGCGTAACAAGATCAAGTTAAAAAAACACACACACAATACATAGAATTCATACAGCTATTTACCTTTAACTGTCAGCTGAATAATGTATTTCTCAAAGCCCAATGCTACTAAAAATAATTAACCGAATATTAAGCAGCATATATTGGCCATTGAGAACTGACCTTTGCAATTAGCATTTCCAAACCAAAGGTTTTTGCTTATCTCAAGAGTTTCAAGGAGTAAATCAGAGGGGGATTGGCAGAAGGAAGCTATATGGGTTTATTAGTAAGATAATCTACTTACAATGGCAGTAACACATCAGAAAGTGAGAGCTTTGAGCAGGAAGATTTGCCTCTGAATAGCAATTAAGAAACATGCACATGAAGCATTCACTATCTTCCGAAGAAGACAGTAGCTGTACAGATAAGGCAGCCTGGGCCCAGCCAGCTCTGCTGATGATTAAGCGACCTTGTCAGAAAGTTTAGATATTTATTGATGCAGCTGGGACTTTTTTTTCTCCAAAGAAAGACACGATTGCCTTCAGAAATAATCTGCATGCCAAGGGATTCAAAATATTGACTTAGAAGACAAGTTAAATGGATAATGTTTGGTGCTCTTTTCAGTGATACAGACTTGGAGCAAGCCTTATCCCAGAATGAAATAATTTGGAGACAAATTACTTACAAGATTATCCAATATGTGATCCTTAAGTATGTGCTTAGTCTTCAAATTTCATACTTCAATCTCTTGTAAAAATGCAGTCTTAGATATTGATCCAAGCCAAATTACACAAGTAATAAATAATATATATTAGGATGAAGCTTACTCGATATCTAGCGAAATGCCCTGAGTATATCTAGAATAGAATACTAACAAATACCAAAGCAGTGATAGCTGATTAACTGATGTTAGATTAAGACGAGGGATAAGAGGGAGTTGAACAGAAAAAAAACAAGTTCTATTGGAAGAATTAATAATCTCTGAAATTATATAATAATGTTATTGCTAATGAGTTCTAATCATTCTTACAAACTAAAATTATTTAGATTGTTTTCCACAGAAAACAGACAGACTTCTGGTCCAATAAAACACAGGTTTTAGGATAAACATGCATGTTTTAAAGACTGTTAGTCTAGAAATTTAGACTGATGTTTGATTGATTTTTTGATCTGGAACTTGAGCCATATATACAGAATGTATTTCAATGTTCCTGTACCTATTTGGACATTGCTGTTGGGTGAATTTTAAATCTATGGCCTCACATTTTATCTGTTCTACCTGCATTGTATTAGTGTAAGCAGTGTGCCCCAGCACAAATGAGAATGAATATTTTAAATGTAAAAGAGCCCTAAGGCTGTGTACACACTAGAGTTTGTTCCAAGGTTCACCATAAACATGGAATTTACATGTTTTCCCATGGCGGCATATTCATTTGTATTTATTACATGGTATTTTTGTACAAACTAACACATTGTTTTTTTGTTTTTTTTTATTATTTGGTAGAGGACCATTCCTGTTATAAAGCAAATTTTGTCTCAGGCAGCACTTACCATGATAATGTTTCTGGACAAACCACTTTCACTTTATACATCCAGGTAGTACAGGAGGGATTGAAATCCTGAGTGAATCACTCAGATCGTCTTCTGACAAGAAATCACATAACTGCATTTTCTGTCCAGTCAGCCTCACCTTTTACATATGACTTATTCTCATCAGATGGGCAATCTGACAAATTACCAGCCTTTATAAAAAAAAACTATAATGCTTTTGGTTCAATTATATTTTATTTTTTAGTTTATACATTTTTAAAAAGCTGTTTCTTAAGTTTTTACTAATTGTATACAATCTTTACATAGTTACATAGTTACATAGTAGGTGAGGTTGAAAAAAGTCACAAGTCCATCAAGTCCAACCTATGTGTGTGATTATGTGTCAGTATTACATTACATATCCCTGTATGTTGCGGTCATTCAGGTGATTATCTAATAGTTTCTTGAAGCTATCAATGCTCCCCGCTGAGACCACCACCTGTGGAAGGGAATTCCATATCCTTGCCGCTCTTACAGTAAAGAACCCTCTACGTAGTTTAAGGTTAAACCTCTTTTCTTCTAATTGTAATGAGTGGCCACAAGTCTTATTAAACTCTCTTCTGCGAAAACGTTTTATCCCTATTGTGGGGTCACCAATACAGTATTTGTAAATTGAAATCATATCCCCTCTCAAGCGTCTCTTCTCCAGAGAGAATAAGTTCAGCGCTCGCAACCTTTCCTCATAACTAATATCCTTCAGACCCTTTATTAGCTTTGTTGCCCTTCTTTGTACTCGCTCCATTTCCAGTAATCCTTCCTGAGGACTGGTGCCCAGAACTGGACAGCATACTCCAGGTGCGGCCGGACCAGAGTCTTGTAGAGCGGGAGAATTATAGTTTTATCTCTGGAGTTGATCCCCCTTTTAATGCATGCCAATATTCTGTTTGCTTTATTAGCAGCAGCTTGGCATTGCCTGCCATTGCTGAGCCTATCATCTACTAGGACCCCCAGGTCCTTTTCCATCCTAGATCCCCCCAGAGGTTCACCCCCCAGTGTATAGATTTCATTCATATTTTTGCCACCCAAATGCATTATTTTACATTTTTCTACATTGAACCTCATTTGCCATGTAGTCGCCCACCCCATTAATTTGTTCAGGTCTTTTTGCAAGGTTTCCACATCCTGCGGAGAAGTTATTTCCCTGCTTAGCTTAGTATCGTCTGCAAATACAGAGATTGAACTGTTTATCCCATCCTCCAGGTCGTTTATAAACAAATTAAATAGGATTGGTCCCAGCACAGAACCCTGGGGAACCCCACTATCCACCCCTGACCATTCTGAGTACTCCCCATTTATCACCACCCTCTGAACACGCCCTTGTAGCCAGTTTTCAATCCATGTACTCACCCTATGGTCCATGCCAACGGACCTTATTTTGTACAGTAAACGTTTATGGGGAACTGTGTCAAATGCTTTTGCAAAATCCAGATACACCACGTCTACGGGCCTTCCTTTATCTAGATGGCAACTCACCTCCTTATAGAAGGTTAATAGATTGGTTTGGCAAGAACGATTCTTTATGAATCCATGCTGATTACTGCTAATGATATCGTTCTTATTACTAAAATCTTGTATATAGTCCCTTATCATCCCCTCCAACAGTTTACATACTATTGATGTTAGGCTAACCGGTCTGTAATTCCCAGGGATGTTTTTTGGGCCCTTTTTAAATATTGGTGCTACATTGGCTTTTCTCCAATCAGCTGGTACCATTCCAGCCAATAGACTGTCTGTAAAAATTAGGAACAACGGTCTGGCAATCACCTGACTGAGTTCCCTAAGTACCCTCGGATGCAAGCCATCTGGTCCCGGTGATTTATTAATGTTAAGTTTCTGAAGTCTAATTTTAATTCCTCTGTTAACCATGGAGGTGCTTCCTGTGTTGTGTCATGAGGATAAACACTGCAGTTTTGGTTACTGAAGCCCCCCGATTCACTCGTGAAGACTGAGGAGAAGAATAAATTCAATACCTTTGCCATCTCCCCATCCTTTGTAACCAGATGTCCTTCCTCATTCTCTATGGGGCCAATATGGTCTGTCCTCCCTTTTTTACTGTTTACATACTTAAAGAATTTCTTGGGATTTTTTTTGCTCTCCTCCGCTATGTGTCTTTCATGTTCTATCTTAGCCGTCCTAATTGCACCCTTACATTTTTTATTGCATTCTTTATAAAGTCTGAATGCTGAGGATGATCCCTCAACCTTGTATTTTTTGAAGGCCTTCTCCTTTGCTTTTATATGCATTTTTACATTGGAGTTAAGCCATCCAGGATTTTTGTTCGCTCTTTTAAATTTATTACCCAATGGGATACATTGGCTAATGCCCTTATTTAATATGCTCTTAAAGCAAACCCATCTCTCCTCCGTATTCTTTGTTCCTAATATTTTATCCCAATTTAGGCCTTTTAGCAAGGTTTGTAGTTTAGGGAAGTTGGCTCTTTTGAAATTCAGTGTCTTTGTGTTCCCTTCATGTTTCCTATTTGTGTGATTTATACTGAAACTATTTGACCTGTGATCGCTGTTACCTAAATTGCCCCATATTTCCACATCTGTGATCAGGTCTGTATTGTTGGTAATTGTTTTACAGAAAGCATATTATATACAACCAAGGATTCCCAGAGCACAATGGGTTACCTAAAGAGAAATTGATGTTTAAGAGAATGCCTATGTCACAGTATGTGCTCTAATTCATTCTAAAGATGTTCTATCGGGTTGAGGTGCAGGCCAGTCAAGTTCCTCCACCCCAAACTCGCTCATCCATGTCTTTATGAATCTTTGTACACTGGTCCAAATCATTTGGTGGAGGTGGGATTATAGTGTGGGGTGTTTTTCAGGGGCTGGGCTTAGCCCCTTAGTTCCAGTGAAGGGAACTCTTAAGGCGTCAGAATACCAAGACATTTTGGACAATTTCATGCTCCCAAATTTGTGGGAACAGTTTGGGGATGGCTGTTCCAACATGACTGCACATCAGTGCATAAAGCAGGTTCCATAAAGACATGGATGAGCGAGTTTGGGGTGGAGGGACTTGCCTGGCCTGCACAGAGTCCTGACCTCAACCCGATAAAACACCTTTGGGATCAATTAGAGCGCAGACTGCGAGCCAGGCCTTCTCTCCAACATCAGTGCCTGACCTCACAAATGCGCTTCTGGAAGAATGGTCAAACATTCCCATAGACGCACTCCTAAAACTTTGTGGACAGCCTTCCCAGAAGAGTTGAAGCGGTTATAGCTGTAAAGGCTGGGCCAACTCAATATTGAACATTACAGACTAAGATTTAGATGCTGTGGGGGGGCCCAGGCACTATATACTCTGAACAGAAGTATATATACTATACAGCCTGCCTATATACTCTGCAGAAAATTGTGCCTTAGGTATTGATGGTGCCAGAACTCTGTAACCCCTCACAGTTACTCTTGTTGGGCGCAGGAACAGGCCCTGCTGTTAAATATTGTTTAAAAAATTGTAATTACATGTCCGTGTTAAACAGGGGCAGAAAAATTTTGCCTTGGGTGGTGGTGGTGCCACAACACTGTAATGCCCCGTACACACTGTTGGATTTTCCGACGGAAAATGTTCGATGGGAGCTCGTTGTTGGAAATTCCGACCGTGTGTAGGCTCCATCGGACATTTTCCATTGGAATTTCCGTCACACAAAATTTGAGATCTGGATCTCAAATTTTTCATTAACAAAATCCGTTGTCATAAATTATGATCGTGTGTACACAATTCTGACGCACAAAGTTCCACGCATGCTCAGAATCAAGCAGAAGAGCCGCACTGGCTATTGAACTTCATTTTTCTTGGCTTGTCATACGTGTTTTGATCATCACCGCATTCTTGACGTTCGGAATTTCCGACAAGATTTGTGTGACCATGTGTATGCAAGACAAGTTTGAGCCAACATCCATCGGAAAAAATACATGGATTTTGTTGTTGGAATGTCCGACCGTGTTTATGGGGCATAAGCCCTCACAGATACTCTTGATGGGCGCAGGAACAGGCCCTGCTGTTAAATATTATATCAAAAATTGTAATTACATGCCCCTGTTAAACAGGGGCAGAAAAATTAGGCCTTGGGTGGGTGGTGGTGGTGCCACAACATTGTAACCCCTCACAGATACTCGTGTTGGGTGCAGGAACAGGCCCTGCTGTGAAATATTAGATCAAACATTTTAATTGGAATACAGTGCAGCCGTAGTGCAGTTGCTACTACTTTTCTGGTGGTGTACACAGTACATAATACAGTGCAGCCGTAGTGCAGTTGCTACTACTTTTCTGGTGGTGTACACAGTACACAATACAGTGCAGCCGTAGTGCAGTTGCTACTACTTTTCTGGTGGTGTACACAATGCAGTGTAGTGCGGTGTTGCAAAACAAAATATACATCATGTCCGGAAGACCAACAAGGAGAGGCAGACGCTCACAGGCCACTAAAAGACGGCAAGCAGGCTCTGTGTCTACAGTCAACGGTGCTGGTCATGGACATGGTGCATCCTCTGCAGGTGGCCGTGGGGCAAGCTTGTCCTATTTCTCTGCTACTGGCCATGTTATTGGGCCAGAACATGCAGAAGAGTTGGTGGAGTGGGTAAAAAACCCATCCTCATCCTCCTCATCCTCTGTCACCCAGGCTCAGAGTAGTTTGCCTTCCTATGCAGCTGCCAAAGTGGCCTATTCCACTGGCTCCTTGTCCACAGTCACTCCTTCCGTAGCCCCACCATCATGCACAGAGGAGTTCCCCGAACTATTCAACCACAGTGTCAGTTACATGCTGCTGGAGGATGCGCAGTGATTTGAAGGCTACGGAGTTGGTTCCCAGGTTGAGGAAGGGAGTAACGTAAGCCTAGAGAGAGGGGGTGCCCAAGAAGGACAAGACACTGGCAGTCATGTTCCCGCCAGCTGCAGCATAGTGCCAAGTTTGCTTCAGTGATGAGGAGGGAGGGGATGATGAGGTCATTGACTCTACTTGGGTACCTGAAAGACTAGAGGAGGGTGAGGCAGAACTCCAACGAGGCAGGATGTCCTCTAGGGGGCAGCTCAAGGGCAGCCACCCTACTGAATCACACCGCAGAGCACCACAGGTGCAGGGTGCTACTGACTCCCCGCTGATTTTGGAAAGTTCCTTGATGTGGGCCTTTTTGGACACGTGTGCAGCAGATTGCACCGTTGCGGTTTGCAACCTATGTCTGAAGTGAATCAAGCGTGGCCAGAACAGCAGCCGCTTGGGCACCACATGCTTGACCAGACATATGACGACCTTCTAATGCAGCCTGTTTCCAGTATACTATATTTGAGTTTTAATATCTCTCAGATATGATTTGGGTTAAATGAGAGTTCTTTGACCATGAGTGAAAGCTTTAACACATTTTAACAATATTTATTGGTGAGTAGTTGAAAGTCTATCTAATACACAGCCAGCTATCTATAGTCTACACCAAGGAAGAAAATATTAGGTTAAAATAAGAGAATTACATGAAGGAATGCAGAGTATATTCCTTAAAACATTAATCTACAAACATATTTAGTTACAAGTAAAATGCAGACCTTTCCCATAATTACCCTTTGCACCAAGGTTCCATTCTGATGGCTGCTCTCCCATAAAAGTGTGTGTTTCCCTCCCATCTAATCTGTGTATATCATTACAGGCTGATGCCTCATTGGTTGGCATGGCGTGGCTCTGATTGGTGAGCTTCCCTATTTCTGGTTAAGGACTGGCTACATCTCCAATCCCTATAATTTGCATAAGTCAGCCCCCTTTAATGCAAATCCTTGTGACTATTCTGAGCAGGAGATTAACTTGAATTTTCCTGTGAAGTTAAGTATTTATTACGGATTGGCCTCCCTTCATTGCATATCCCAGCATGGGATCCTTTGAATTGAGTATGAGTAAAACAATGAGGTTTGGATCCCTTTGTTTGTATACACAAGCCTAGGCACCGTCTTGTCTGGTATACCAGAGATTTCTGTGAAGATAATATGTTCTGCCCTACATAGATACAAGCTAAATGAAATATATTCATAATTACAATATTTTACAGCTATTAATGCAGATTTCACATAAACTCATAAGGCAACAAGTCCGTTGGCAACAGCACCTGAAAGACCCACATCAAAGAAAAAGGTGGACTTCTCCTTGCTCCTCATCTGGGATCTCCAACCCTACTATACCTCCAATCCTCTCAAAAAAATAGGTGTCCCAAGTACTTGAAGCCAATCTGTTAGCAGTACACCACCATCTGATTTTAGCAGGCAAATTTCCCTACCCCAGTTGCTAAACCGTAGAAAGAAATTCGGTCCCAACCATCCACATGCTCAACGTCTGAATGCTAGCTTGGCCAAATTGCTAGCACTGCAACTGCTGCCTTTTCAGCTGGTAGACTCTGCCCCCTTTCATGAATTTGTGGAATGTGCCGTACCTCAGTTGCGGGTTCCAAAATGCCATTTCTTTTCACGGAAGGCCATTCCTGTTCTCTACCGGCATGTGGAAGACAATGTTTTTGTCTCTTTGGTCAGGGCGGTCAGCAGTAATGTGTATATTACCGCTGACTCATGGTCTAGCAGGCATGGGCAGGGATGTTACCTTTCCTTCACGGCGCACTGGGTAACTCTGCTGGCAGCTGGGAAGGATGCAGGACAGGGTTCAGTATTGTTGGAGCTTGTTCCTCCACCACGCCTCCAAATTGCTAGTGGTGATTCTGCCACAGCTCTCTCCTCCACCCCCTCCTCTTCTTCTTCCTCTTTGGCCTCGTCTGCAGATTTCTCCTCTGAACCAGCGGTGCTCCGTAAGCGTTCAAGGGGCTACGCAATCGGTGCATGGGTTGGTCTGCTTAGAGGACAGGAGCCACACTGGGGCAGAGATTCTGTCAGCTCTGCAGGGGCAGGCTCAGAGGTGGTTGACGCCATGCCAGCTTCAGCCAGGAATGGTTGTATGTGACAATGGCACCAACCTTCTCTCCGCCCTCCAACAGGGACAATTGACCCATGTTCCATGTTTGGCACACGTCCTGAATTTGGTGGTGCAGCACTTCTTGAGCAGGTACCCAGGCTTACAAGATCTCCTGAGGCAGGCCAGAAAAGTCTGTGGTCATTTCTGCTGGTCATACAATGCCAGTGCTCGGCTGGCTGACATTCAAAGGGAATGCAACCTGCTCACCAACCGCCTCATTTGTGACATGTCCACCAGGTGGAACTCAATGTTGGCAATGCTGCAGCGGCTGCACACGTGCAGAGGGCCATCAATGAGTACCTGTGTGAGTATGGCACCAGGACAGGGTCAGGGGAGCTTGGCTTCTTTTTGCCACGCCAATGACTACTGATCAAGAATGCATGCACTGTCCTGTCACCATTTGAGGAGGCCACGAGGATGATGAGCAGCGACAATGCATGCATCAGTGATACTGTCCCTCTTGTCTTCCTGTTGGAGCACACACTTCATGGAATAATGGACAGGGCACTTGAGGCAGAACAGCCGGAGGAAGAGGGGACTTCCTTACCTCTCAAGGCACCCTTTATCCAGATAGTATTCCTGCGGGCCCGCCAAGCACACAGGAAGAAGAGGAGGAGGAGGACGACTGTGTCAGCATGGACGTGGAGGATAACACTCAGCAGCAGTCTTCAAGGGATGGTTTTCAGTCCCCAGAAACCCAAGGAGTTGTACAGTCAGGTACATAAATATTGGGACATCGACACAATTCTAATCTTTTTGGCTCTATACACCACCACAATGGATATAAAATGAAATGAACAACTGCAGACTTTCAGCTTTAATTTGAGGGTATTTACATCCAAATCAGGTGAACGACCTAGGAATTACAACAGTTTGTATATGTGCCTCCCACTTTTTAATGGACCAAAAGTAATGGGACAATTGGCTGCTCAGCTGTTCCATAGCCAGGTGTGCGTTATTCCCTCATTATCTCATTTAGAAGGAGCAGATAAAAGGTCCAGAATTCATTTCAAGTGTGCTATGTGCATTTGGAATCTGTTGCTGTCAACTCTCAATATGAGATCCAAAGAGCTATCACTATCAGTGAAGCAAGCCATCATTAGGCTGAAAAAACAAAACAAACCCATCAGAGAGATAGCAAAAACATTAGGTGTGGCCAAATCAACTGTTTGGAACATCCTTAAAAAGAAAGAATGCACCGGTGAGCTCAGCAACGCCAAAAGACCTGGAAGACCACGGAAAACAACTGTGGTGGATGATCGAAGAATTCTTTGCCTGGTGAAGAAAACACCCTTCACAACAGTTGGCCAGATCAAGAACACTCTCCAGGAGGTAGGTGTATGTGTGTCAAAGTCAACAATCAAGAGAAGACTTCACCAGAGTGAATACAGAGGGTTCACCACAAGATGTAAACCACAAGTGAGCCTTAAAAACAGGAAGGCCAGGTTAGAGTTTGCCAAACAACATTTAAAATAGCCTTCACAGTTCTGGAACAACATCCTATGGACAGATGAGACCAAGATCAACTTGTACCAGAGTGATGTAAAGAGAAGAGTATGGAGAAGGAAAGGAACTGCTCATGATCCAAAGCATACCACCTCATCAGTGAAGCATGGTGGTGGTAGTGTCATGGCGTGGGCATGTATGGCTGCCAATGGAACTGGTTCTCTTGTATTTATTGATGATGTGACTGCTGACAAAAGCAGCAGGATGAATTCTGAAGTTTTTTGGGCAATATTATCTGCTCATATTCAGCAAAATGCTTCAGAACACATTGGACGGCGCTTCATAGTGCAGACAGACAATGACCCGAAGCATACTGCGAAAGCAACCAAAGAGTTTTTTAAGGGAAAGAAGTGGAATGTTATGCAATGGCCAAGTCAATCACCTGACCTGAATCAGAATGAGCATGAATTTCACTTGCTGAAGACAAAACTGAAGGGAAAATGCTCCAAGAACAAGCAGGAACTGAAGACAGTTGCAGTAGAGGCCTCGCAGAGCATCACCAGGGATGAAACTCAGTGTCTGGTGATGTCTATGCATTCCAGACTTCAGGCTGTATTTAACTGCAAAGGATTTGCAACCAAGTATTAAAAAGTGAAAGTTTGATGGATGATTGTTAATCTGTCCCATTACTTTTGGTCCCTTAAAAAGTGGGAGGCACATATACAAACTGTTGTAATTCCTACACCGTTCACCTGATTTGGATGTAAATACCCTCAAATTAAAACTGAAAGTCTGCAGTTAAAGCACATCTTGTTTGTTTCTTTTCAAACCCATTGTGGTGGTGTATAGAGCCAAAAAGATTTGAATCGTGTTGATGTCCCAATATTTATGGACCTGACTGTACGTGGCCCAGAGGACTCAGAATCGAATGCCTCTGCAAACTTACGCTGCGTGGCCTCCCTGATTCTGCAAAGCCTGCGAAAGGACCCTAGAATTCGTGGTATCAAAGAGAGGGATCATTACTGGCTGGCAACCCTTCTTGATCCATGTTACAAGGGTAAGGTTGCAGAACTCATCCTGCCTTTGCAGAGGGAGCAGGGGATGAAACATCATCAGGAGGCCTTAAAGAAAGGTTTGTGCAATGCATTTCCAGACCCTGGGAGGTTACAATTTCCTGGTGCTGGACAATGTGTTGCTGAGGATTCGTTCAGTCAGAGGAAGAGCGGTGGAGAAGGTGGCCGGCTGACCGATGCCTTTAGACAATTTTTCAGCCCTCAGCGCCAAGGTCTGATCAGTTCAAGCAACCATCGCCAGCATCTGCATTACATGGTGTGGTAATATCTAGGGGCAAGAGCATACTTGGAGACCTTTCCAACAGAGCATTCACTGGGTTACTGGGTCTTGAGGATGGACCACTGGCCAGAACTAGCTCAATATGCAATTGAGCTACTGGCCTGTCCTGCATCCAGCGTTTTTTCTGAATGCACATTCAGTGCTGCTGGAGGGTTTGTAATGGATCACAGAGTGGCCCTGTCCACAGACTCCGTTGATAGGCTCACATTTATAAAAATGAATCAGTCTTGGATCAGCAGCAGCTATCAAGCACCAGATGCTGATGTAACTGATTGATTTTTTTATGGATGTGGGATCCCTTGAAGATTGCCTATGCTGAGTGACTATCCTATTGCTCCTCAATCTTGATGATGCTAGCTTCCAACAATATTTTTGGTTTAGGGCACCACCACAACTGCCTAATTCCCAATTTTTCTGTCCCTGTTTAACAGGGGCATGTAATTACAATTTTTGATGTAATATTTCACAGCAGGGCCCGTTCCTGCGCCCAACAAGAGTATCTGTGAGGGGTTACAGTGTTGTGGCACCACCCCCACCACCAAAGGCCCAATTTTTCTGCCCCTGCCCCAGCAGCAGAACAAAAGGACAAGCATGCCCCACGGCCACCTGCAGAGGATGCACCATGTCCACGACCAGCACTGTTGACTGTAGACACAGAGCCTGCTTGCCCTCTTTTAGTGGCCTGTGAGCGTCTGCCTCTCCTTGGTGGCCTTCCGGACATGATGGGGATTTTGTTTTGCAACACCACACTACACTGTATTGTGTACTGTGTACACCACCAGAAAAGTAGTAGCAACTGTACTATGGCTGCACCGTATTGTGTACTGTGTACACCACCAGAAAAGTAGTAGCAACGGCACTATTGCTGTACTGTATTGTGTACTGTGTACATTACCAGAAAAGTAGTAGAAACAGTACACCACAGGCTACACTGGATGCTGCAGAGTATAAATATATAAATATATATATATATATATATATATTTATGGTCGGAGCCCTATGTCCGATATGGACATAGAAAACACTTATAGTAAAGATAAGACTTACCGTCGGAAATAGACCTAAAAGTGTGGACTTACCATATGAAATGGACCTGAAAGTGTGCCTTGGTCTCATGGCCGGTATGCCAAAATAAGGGGGCATACCCTGGTTTATGAAATGATTATTCTGTAAGAGAAATGAATGAAATGAATAGTTGAGAAATGCTATGAAATGGGGATGGGAGGGTGGGTATCGCGCACAGGAAACCGACAAGCACCACAGGTGAGCGGTGCTGCTTAAATACCCCCGGGCTCCTCCCATAAATTCAGGCCACCATACTGGCCTTCCTACTTATGGTCGGAGCCCTATGTCCGATATGGACATAGAAAACACTTATAGTAAAGATAAGACTTACCATCGGAAATAGACCTAAAAGTGTGGACTTACCATATGAAATGGACCTGAAAGTGTGCCTTGGTCTCATGGCCGGTATGCCAAAATAAGGGGGCAAAAACATTCAGGTAGGGTTATAATTTTATTGGTTTTCAGTTACTTATTGAGCCAATTTGGAGAATGCCTGTGCCATCTCAGTTTGTGGATTGGGGATGTACCGGGCGAAGCAGGCTGATTTCCACCTGCCTAGTCTTTTGATGATGTGATCTGGCACCCCGTGGCGGGACGCCGCGGAGGCTGCTCCGATGCGGAAAGAGTGTCCGGAATACTGACTGGGGTTAAGGTGAAGATTGCGGAGAAGTATCCTTATGTGGCTCACAAACTGAGAGGCGTTTAAGGGTTTGACTGGAAATGGTAGAAGGGGACTGCTGTCTGGTTGCTCAGGCAGGAGAGATAGGAGTCGGTTGAGTACAGCGACTGGACACCAGCTGTTGTTGGTTCTGTAGAGGTGGATGTTTACTCCCGAGCCCGTTTGCTGGGTTTTAGAGACCTCGAGGTGCAGGATAAAGTGGTCTTGGTGTCGAAGCAAGTGTCGTCTGCATAGTACTTGGTCTGTGGGTTTGTTAGAGGTGAATTCGCCAGGCCGCAAGAACCCATAGTAAGCTAAATATATGGCTGCTTGTAAGACCGTGCTGGGGAGCAGGCCGAATGGCGAAGTAGCCAGAATATTTGACATGTCCCTAAAGATGGGCCCCGTAATGGGCAAGCGCTTAGTGCTGATGACTGGTTGTTGTCTCTGTATTCCCCTTAGGATGGCTCGTATGGCGTGAGATGAGAACAGTGACGATTTCGTCGGGTCTTCAAGCTCCATGAAATGTTGAATGCCGGCTAGGTATAACCGGATGGTGTTGTAGGATAAGGCTAGCTGCGTGTGGCAGTGTGCCGTGAAGGCCAGTACCTGTTTGATATCTGTTGGTTCTTTGCGGTTGGGCGTGAGGAATTTATTAAAAGCTTTCCAAGCTGTCTGGTAGGCTTTGAGTGTGTTGCGGGAGAGGGAATTATTTATGAGTTGCGTAGCTCCGTGTAGATGTTGCATTAGTCCAGGGTCAGTTGTGACCAGACGGGGATAGGGGCCGACATTGGATCGGCATCGGGAACCTGTTTGAAAAAGGAGGAATAGTTGAAACGTGATAGTGCGTCAGCTGCTGAGTTGTATCTGCCGGGAATGAATTCACTGTGTATGTTGAACTGGTGTTGTAAAGACAGTTGTACCAACCTGCGCAGGAAGGACATGACTGCTAGGGACTTGGACCTGCCTCTGTTGATGATGTCTGCCGTGGCCTGGTTATCGGTGGTGAAGACTACAGTTTGTCCTGTCCAGTGGTGGCCCCAGAGTTGTGCGGCTGCCACTATGGGATAAAGCTCAAAGAGGGCAGATGTTTGGGAAAAGCCGGGTATCAACAGTATCTGTTGAGGCCAGGGTCCTGAAAACCAATGATGGCCAAAAATTGCCGCGAAACCTGTGGAGGCTGCAGCGTCAGTCACTACCTGGGGTGAATGGATCGAAACCATAGGTATAAATAGAGATATGCCATTCCAGGCGGACAAGAATTCCTCCCACATTGATAGGTCCGCTATAGCTGCGGAGTCTAATTTCAAAATCTGATCAGGGTCTTGAGTTTCTGACAGAAATCTCAGCAGGCGTGATACAAATGTGCGGCCTTGTGGGATAATTCGCATAGCGAAGTTGAGCATACCCAGGAGAGACTGCAACTGTTTTTTGGTACAGCCCTTGGTGTGTGTAAACTCGTGAAGGACTGCCCTAATGCGTGTTAATTTGTCGGGGGGGAGACTGGCCTGCATTGCGCAGGTATCCAAGCTGACCCCGAGAAAGGTGATGATGTTTGCTGGACCATCGACTTTGTGCTCGGCGATAGGAACGTTGAGGTTTCCAAAAATAACTCTAAGTTTGTCGAGATCTGCTGGGGTTTTGTTGGGCGGTTCTATCAGTAGGAAGTCATCTAGGTAATGGATGACTTCATGGCATTGGCCCTTGTGTAATAGTATCCAAACGAGGGACTGTGCGAATGTGTCGAAGAGCCACGGGCTACTCTTCGAACCGAAGGTGAGTTTCGTAGCAAAATAATATGCTTCCTTCCATTTGATGCCATGCCAGCACCAAAGGGATGGGTGGATGGGCAGGAGTTTGAAGGCATCCGATATGTCGGCTTTGGAGAGCCAGGCACCTGTGCCTGCTTTGATGATGGCTTGTATTGCCATGTCAACGGAGGAATATTTTAGGGAAAACTCGGCGGAGGGGATCAGGGAATTGAGACTGGGTATGTGCGAAGAATGAGGCGCAGACAAGTCGTACACCAAACGCAATTTATTAGAGAATTTGCCCTTGACAAGCCCAATAGGAAATAAAAAAGGGGTTTATAGGGAGCACAGGACTAACATGTTATCCAGAGAAAGTCTCTACTAGATTTAGGCAGTCCAAAATGATAAGGGAGGTGTAGGTGGATGATGGGATGTTCTTCAGCAGATAGGGCTGCAACTTTTATAAGACTGAAGCAGGCTCTGAAATAACACAAAAGAAACAAAAAGGCGCCTCTAAGTGCAGAAGATTAACAATTTTAATGCCCCAAAAAGGGTTAAAAACACTTACAGGATGGGAGTGGTAATCAGGCACATCATAGTTAGAGCTGCATTGGAAGGAGTGATGGTCAGAGAGAGCCTACAGCTGGATGGGATCACTCAGCACAGCGGTGTGGAACACAGGGAGCCGCTGTGAAGCCGGCGTCATCAGCTGGAAGGGAGACGAACCCGGAAGTGATGTCATCCACAGGACGGCTTCAATAACCAGCTTGAACCGCAAATAGACAGCCTGGACAAGGATGTGATGTCATCAGAAAGGGACGCGTTTCGGAACCACCAATCGTTCCTTTTTCAACCTATGGCCATGCTGATGACTCAAGAGGAATATATACACACCCACTAACAGTGGATTGGCCAGTGGGCGGGGGCAGCAAGGAAACATTCATTAAATTGTGATCAGTTCGTTTTTGCATATAAATGAAAAGGAACACGTGAAAACCTGCTACAGCAATCTAAAAATCATGAAGAACATTAAAAGACGGGATAAAATCAAAAAAATAAAAAAATATATATATAAAAAATATATATATAAAAAATGTATATATATATATATGTGAAAAATACTAAACAGTGACCAATCATAGTGCCTGCAACACACATAAAACAAAGTGAGGATGGTTGATGGTCAATCATAGAGCCTGCACATGATAGGATGGGGATGGTGTGAGCAGGCTAATATCGATATAAAACTATCAATAATTAATCGTTAAAAATTAAAAATTAAAAATGGTAATGGAGATAATTAAAACAACCTAAAAACCTTGTTAAAGTATGGCGCTAACTTCAAAATCTTCATTTAACCCTCCAGGGGCTAGAACATTAAGTAAGAATATCCAATACATTTCTCTATGGCATAGGCGTCGGTAACGTTCAGCAGCAGGGAGGTCTTTTGGCATTGCCTCAATAATCCATACTTTGAGGCCATTCGTGGACTTATTATGGGTGTGGAGGTAGTGTCTGGGAACACTATGGTTGTCTAGTCCACCTTCAATTAGACGGCGATGCTCACCAAACCGTTTCCGTAGTGGCCGAATGGTGCGCCCTACATAAAATAAACCACAGGGGCATGTGAGACAATAAATAACATGGTCTGAGGAACATGTGTGAAAGCCCTTTATTGGGTATGTTTTGCCTTTGATATGGAACTCTTTTTGGCCGTGTGTCACAAAGCTGCAAGTCTTGCAGAGGGGCTTACGGCACTGGTACATCCCAGACATGGCCAAAAACGTGGGCATATGGTAGCCCGGAGGCAAAGGTTTGGCCCTAAGTTTGCTGGTTGCTACCTTGCTTTTAATGTTGGGTGCCTTTCTATAAGCAAACTGAGGTCTATTGGGCAAGGTAGGGAGTAGATGTTCATCTTGTAATAGCAAAGACCAATGTTTTTTAATAATTTTTTCCATATGTTTATGACGGGTGTGAAACTGGGTGATGAATCTTAGATTATCTTTCTGGGTATTGGAACGTGAATGAGAATTCTTGATAGGCAATGTGGTCTTATATTGTTGGTAAGCTGAGTCAACAAGATCCATAGGAAAACCTTTTTCAAGAAACTTGGCTTTCAGAATTTTACCTTCAGTGTCATAGTCACTCTTCAGGGTACAGTTCTTTTTGAGTCTACAGAACTGACTCTTAGGTACATTGTTAAGCCACAGAGGGTGATGACAACTTTTATAATGAAGGAATGAATTTCCAGCTGTGGGCTTGGTGAAATTTTTTGCATGGATCTCTTTGCCTGTCCAAAAGAGTTCAAGATCGAGGAAGGCTAGCTTATTTTGGTCAATGACTGAGGTGAAAGTGAGACCCATGTTACCCACAAGAAGGAAGACATCCTGATCAAACATAAATTGGGGAAATTTAGTAGAGATTTAAAAGATTATAGTAGCAATAATATTTTTTCTTGGAAACGAAAATCCGCTCATGATCTTCCATCCCTTATGGACATTAACCCTTTTGCCCCCATTGTCCCTCGCAAAATTATTCCTCAACATAAAATATCTACTTCCAACTTAACAGCCAATTCTGAGTCTTGTACACAGAACCAGGGGGCTAGCACCGGAATTTTGGATCCCATGTCGCCATCCACCACTGATAGTTTGGGTCTTGCCCAGCTTACACATACAACATCTCATACCTCCACTCACATTGCACCCAACACTTCTGAGTCTCCTCCATGTCCAATCACCATTGCAGATAGTCAACAATACATCATTGTTAATAACACATGTACTCTTTCCAGAACACCTTCTGGTCCCCTTGTGCCCCTTCCATGTCCAACCACTATTGCAGATAGTGAACAAAACATCATTGTCAGTAATACATGTACTCTTTCTAGAACACCTTCTGGTCCTCTTGTGTCCTTTGGCCCCAACTCCTCACTTATGACACCTTTGGCCCCAATTCCATCTTCAGAGCCAGCTGCGGTTCCTTTTTTAGTGTTCGACCTCCCTCGGACAAAACCACAAAAAAGAAAACACGCAGAAGAGGATGTAGAGGCAGAGGCAACAAGCTCCACCCCAGACCCGAGCAAAAAGAGAGTACTGTCAAAATCTTCAACCTCTCCTCCCATGTCTTAACTGAAGATGAAATTTCCCTATTAAACCGAGGTCTGAATTTTGCTCCATCAGCTGCACCTAACCCCTTTCTTCTCTTCAAGGACCTGAATAAATTTGTCCGCCTCCTTACCTTGAAGAGATTCTTCAACATCCAATCCATTAAACGCAGATTACATAATGATCCCCACACACCTGATGTGACTCATGGTATCATTGATGCCTATACAGATAGTGACCTTCTGTCCATTCCAGAAGATTTTGATAGCTATCCCCCCATCTCATTATCCCCTTCAATAGATTATGATAATGACTTCGTGTTATACACACAACACCTTATGACCTCCCCACCCATCCAAAATACCACCTTCAAACCCTCTTCGGTTTTTTATCCCACCCAGTCCAAAGGCTCATGCATTGATGCTTTCTATCGCATCGTCCATGCAGAGATACAGGCACTGTGTAAAAACAATAAAAAATCCATTTCCAATCTCTCTTATCAGGAACAAAGAGCCCTCGACACACTCACCAATAATTTAGATTTGGTTATAAAAAGCGCGGACAAAGGTGGAGGTATAGTGATACAAAACAGAGCTGACTATGTTTCTGAAGCTATCCGATTATTATCCGATACAAATACATATATTAGACTTCACAGAGATCCCTTGCCTTTATTCACCATTGAAGCCTCTTCCCTAGTAAAAAGGGCACTAAATGACAACATTATTTCACAGCAAGAGGCCGCTTTCTTAGTTAAAGAAATACATTTCACTCCTTATTTTTACCATCTACCGAAGGTGCATAAAGACCCCAGAATACCACCAGGGCGACCGATTGTGGCATCTATGGATAGCATCAGCAGTGGACTGTCGCAATATATAGACCAATTCCTCCAGCCATTGGCCCAATCACTCCAGTCCCACATAAGAGATGGGGTTCATCTACTGGAAACTTTAACCCCTTATTCTTGGGAAAATAATTATCATTGGGCATCTTTAGACGTCCAATCCCTATACACATCGATACCTCATGAAGTAGGCCTCAACGCTCTACAGTTTTTTCTCTGCCAGGACCCGATGCTGAACCCTAGACAGGCTTCCTTTATTGTTGAAGCCACATCCTTCTGTCTTACTCACAACTATTTTAAATTTGAGGATAATTTCTATCTGCAATTACAAGGGACAGCTATGGGGGCGCACTTTGCACCCTCGTATGCTAATCTCACTATGGGGCATTGGGAGCACTTATATATATGGAACAACAATCCATTTCTCTCTCACATTGTTTTTTATGGCCGCTATATAGATGACGTGATTATCATCTGGGATGGCAATGTACCAACATTTACGGATTTTGTGTCATATTGTAACACCAATAACATGGGTCTCACTTTCACCTCAGTCATTGACCAAAATAAGCTAGCCTTCCTCGATCTTGAACTCTTTTGGACAGGCAAAGAGATCCATGCAAAAAATGTCACCAAGCCCACAGCTGGAAATTCATTCCTTCATTATAAAAGTTGTCATCACCCTCTGTGGCTTAACAATGTACCTAAGAGTCAGTTCTGTAGACTCAAAAAGAACTGTACCCTGAAGAGTGACTATGACACTGAAGGTAAAATTCTGAAAGCCAAGTTTCTTGAAAAAGGTTTTCCTATGGATCTTGTTGACTCAGCTTACCAACAATATAAGACCACATTGCCTATCAAGAATTCTCATTCACGTTCCAATACCCAGAAAGATAATCTAAGATTCATCACCCAGTTTCACACCCGTCATAAACATATGGAAAAAATTATTAAAAAACATTGGTCTTTGCTATTACAAGATGAACATCTACTCCCTACCTTGCCCAATAGACCTCAGTTTGCTTATAGAAAGGCACCCAACATTAAAAGCAAGGTAGCAACCAGCAAACTTAGGGCCAAACCTTTGCCTCCGGGCTACCATATGCCCACGTTTTTGGCCATGTCTGGGATGTACCAGTGCCGTAAGCCCCTCTGCAAGACTTGCAGCTTTGTGACACACGGCCAAAAAGAGTTCCATATCAAAGGCAAAACATACCCAATAAAGGGCTTTCACACATGTTCCTCAGACCATGTTATTTATTGTCTCACATGCCCCTGTGGTTTATTTTATGTAGGGCGCACCATTCGGCCACTACGGAAACGGTTTGGTGAGCATCGCCGTCTAATTGAAGGTGGACTAGACAACCATAGTGTTCCCAGACACTACCTCCACACCCATAATAAGTCCACGAATGGCCTCAAAGTATGGATTATTGAGGCAATGCCAAAAGACCTCCCTGCTGCTGAACGTTACCGACGCCTATGCCATAGAGAAATGTATTGGATATTCTTACTTAATGTTCTAGCCCCTGGAGGGTTAAATGAAGATTTTGAAGTTAGCGCCATACTTTAACAAGGTTTTTAGGTTGTTTTAATTATCTCCATTACCATTTTTAATTTTTAATTTTTAACGATTAATTATTGATAGTTTTATATCGATATTAGCCTGCTCACACCATCCCCATCCTATCATGTGCAGGCTCTATGATTGACCATCAACCATCCTCACTTTGTTTTATGTGTGTTGCAGGCACTATGATTGGTCACTGTTTAGTATTTTTCACATATATATATATATACATTTTTTATATATATATTTTTTATATATATATTTTTTAATTTTTTTGATTTTATCCCGTCTTTTAATGTTCTTCATGATTTTTAGATTGCTGTAGCAGGTTTTCACGTGTTCCTTTTCATTTATATGCAA
This sequence comes from Lithobates septentrionalis, assembly GCA_037952835.1. NCBI lineage: Eukaryota > Metazoa > Chordata > Amphibia > Anura > Ranidae > Lithobates > Lithobates septentrionalis. Next base: position 2,113,083 of record JBBDGP010000079.1, on the reverse strand, counting down.
AAACGAACTGATCACAATTTAATGAATGTTTCCTTGCTGCCCCCGCCCACTGGCCAATCCACTGTTAGTGGGTGTGTATATATTCCTCTTGAGTCATCAGCATGGCCATAGGTTGAAAAAGGAACGATTGGTGGTTCCGAAACGCGTCCCTTTCTGATGACATCACATCCTTGTCCAGGCTGTCTATTTGCGGTTCAAGCTGGTTATTGAAGCCGTCCTGTGGATGACATCACTTCCGGGTTCGTCTCCCTTCCAGCTGATGACGCCGGCTTCACAGCGGCTCCCTGTGTTCCACACCGCTGTGCTGAGTGATCCCATCCAGCTGTAGGCTCTCTCTGACCATCACTCCTTCCAATGCAGCTCTAACTATGATGTGCCTGATTACCACTCCCATCCTGTAAGTGTTTTTAACCCTTTTTGGGGCATTAAAATTGTTAATCTTCTGCACTTAGAGGCGCCTTTTTGTTTCTTTTGTGTTATTTCACAAGCCCAATAGGGCTGACTCTCCATGTGCTGAAAGGGGGGCAAGTGAAAGGGCCTATTACGTAGTCTCGATCTACCTCTGCCTGTAAGAGCTGATCTATGGCCTGTTCGTCGATGGCTGCTGAACGAAGATTGGCGCATTCGTGAGTACTATGGGGCAGTGCGATGAGGCCGGTGTGAAAGCCTACTGTGAAGCCTTGGATAAGGTAGGTGGCCAGGGAAGGGGTGGGGTGTGAAGTGAGATACAGTCCTAGCCATAAGATGTTGATTCGGCTTAGTCAGGCCCTCTTATGTTGTTTGACTTCACACAAATTCCTAGGGTGTGCTCTTTGGCATATAGTGCAGATGTGAAGTAGACGGCATTGGCTGAAGTTGCAGGACCCATAGTTGTAGTTGTTACAGATGGCTGCCCCTCCCACGGTTCGGACTGGGCGTCCGAGTTTGTCCACCTGAGGCGTTGGTTCAGGGATTGACTGGCCCTGTACTGTACCTGAGGTAGAGGGGAACTCGAAGGGCCGTCTGATCGCCGTATTGGCACACCAGGTGGCAGTGTGGGTGGAAGACTGGCAAATTGCACACAGAGGTGAGCGTAAGCCGGCAAAGTGGCGGCAGAAGAGCTCTGTGTCCATGAGACTCCAATCTGTGGTGACCTGGTATTGTGCGAATCTGGCGGCGGCCTTGGCTGAGAAGGAACGATGATAATCGTAGAATGCGAAACCTCCATACTTGTGGCCCAAGTCTACCACAGTATGGAGGTATAAGTCCAGCTCTTCCCGCCTGCTAGGGGTGGCTGAGCACAGGACATCTCTGAGCATGCCAAAGGCCAGGGTAAATTCGGGGACTGATAGCTTGCGGTTCAGCCTGGGGTCTTTGGCTTTAAGGACCACCGATATGTCACCCCAGGAGTAGGCCTTATTTTCTGCTAAATCGTGCACGGAGATCAGGAGAGAGGCCAGGTTGACGTCCTTGCCGTCTAAAATGTCCTTCCTGATACTGGTTGGGACCAGATGGGAGGGGTAGACAATGGCGCTTGAGCCTGAGGTACCTGTAGGAAGAGGTGTCAAGGTCTGAATTGCCGTTGGGTCGGGGACAGCCGTGGCCGGTCCGGCCTCCAGAAGTGCCACCCTGGCTTGGACGTCTGCCACTGAGGTGGATAGAGATGACACCATCGTGTGTAACTGCGAAATGGCCGATGATATGGACTGGAGGGATGCCTGTTGGGTACTGGGTCCTGCTGCTGATGGGGGGAAGAGGAGTTTGAAGAGCTCGCCTTTCCTCGCTGTGGCGGGGAAGGGGACACCTCTGCGTCTGAGCTCTGCCGTCAGTTTGGGGATAGTCCATCCCCTGAGGGATTGCACGCTGCCGCTTTCTGAAACCGGAGTAGGTGATAGAGGGGCCGTGAAGTCTTCACTGCCGGCCTGGGACATGGTTGCTCTGGTGAGGATCTCGAGCTTTATTTCCTGGTTGACTGTAACCTATTGGGGGTGAGATGAATTTCAAGTTTTTTCTTTGATCTGCTGAGTCATACTTACCCGACTTATTCTCCCTTTCCCCCCTTTTTTTTTTTTTTACCTGGGGGAATATCGTCCAACCTGGTGCAGGGTGGACCTACTGAACTTTGACTGACCTGAGGAAGATGAAAGGTGACAATTCGTGAAGGGATTGCTAAGTAACTTGGAGCAATGATTTGTATGGTGCTTGCAATTTGTGACAAAAAAAAATGGTTCGAAATGTTTGCCTTGATTGTGAAATGAATGAACTGCATGACAGAGGTGCGGCCTGGTCGTGTCACGATTTGTTCGACCGTGGACCGGACTCTGGAGCATGTATTGAAATGAGGCAACTGAATTATTGGTGCTCCTGGGACGAATCGGTGCTTGTTTGATGCATCTGGATTCGAGTAGGAGTGCAGTATTTAAATGAAATGAGAGAAATGATTGTTTTGACCGAGGCTCGAATTGGTTGTGCCGTGTTAGCGACTGGCAACTAACCGAGCTCTGGTGTAGGTATGAAATGTGATCGGAACCAGTGATGCATGCCGTGATGAAGCGGTGCGCCTCGGATGCGACTGGTTTCGAAACGGTGATGCGTTGTGGGAGTGAAATGATAGAAATTGCATGACAGAGATACGGGTCAATCCCTGGTGTCTGCGATTCAGCTATGATCCGGATTTCTGGAGCATGTATCAGATATGTGGCCAATCCTGGGCACGCCGAGACGAATCGGTGCATTTTCATGCGACTGAATTCCTGTCGGAACGTGATACGTGGGAATGAAATGATAACCATGACAGAGATACAATTGATTGATAAACGTAACTCTGGAGCATGTATAGAAATGAGGCCAATCCTGGGGCACGCCGAGATGAATCGGTGCATTTTCATGCGACTAAATTCATGTCGGAACGTGATACATGGAAATGAAATGATAACCATGACAGAGATACAATTGATTGATAAACGTAACTCTGGAGCATGTATAGAAATGAGGCCAATCCTGGGGCACGCCGAGACGAATCGGTGCATTTTCCATGCGACTGGATTCATGTCGGAACGTGATACATGGAATGAAATGATAACCATGACAGAGATACAATTGACTGATAAACATAACTCTGGAGCATGTATAGAAATGAGGCCAATCCTGGGGCACGCCGAGACGAATCGGTGCATTTTTTATGCGACTGAATTCATGTCGGGACGTGATACATGGAAATGAAATGATAACCATGACAGAGATACAATTGACTGATAAACGTAACTCTGGAGCATGTATAGAAATGAGGCCAATCCTGGGGCACGCCGAGACGAATCGGTGCATTTTCCATGCGACTAAATTCATGTCGGAACGTGATACGTGGAATGAAATGATAACCATGACAGAGGTATAATTGACTGACAATAACGTAACTCTGGAGCATGTATAGAAATGAGGCCGTAATAACTGGGGCACACCGGAACGAAACGGCGCACCTTTTTGGTGCGATTGGATTCAAATCGGAGCGCGGTAGGTGACTGAAATGAGAAATGATTTGAAATGTCAGAAATTAGTTTTTAGAAATGTTTTCAGAAATGAGAAATGATTTGAAATGTCCGAAATAAGTTTTCTGAAATGTTTTCAGAAGAGAGAAATGATTTGAAATGTCCGAATGAGTTTTTTTGAAATGGGTTTGATAATTTGCAATTTGCGACTGGCTATGGCTGTTTAGTAATACCGACATGCTAGAAATGAAGCGGCGTCAGCGTCGCTGTGCTATCGAATTGTGACATATCGAAAGTACGAGCGATATACATTGCAGTTTGTGCGATGCGGGTGAAACGAAATTTAGAACTCACGGTTTAGTGACATGATATGAAAACGAAAAGTCCGACGGGACCTTACCTGCGACAGCCAAGCCAGACGCGTGGTACAACTATAACGAAAACGCGGACTTCGAAAGTTTTGAGTACGGAGTATCGAATACGGGAACTGCGAGGCAAGAACTTGCGGACGCTGGTATGTCGAATAGTCGGCTTAGTGACGTATATCGCGCACAGGAAACCGACAAGCACCACAGGTGAGCGGTGCTGCTTAAATACCCCCGGGCTCCTCCCATAAATTCAGGCCACCATACTGGCCTTCCTACATATATATATATATATATATATAAAAGACTGTCTACATATATATATATATATATATATATATATATATATATATATATATATATATATATATATATCTCAAATACACCAGTGTATTTGATATATATATCAAATACACTGGTCTCTGGGGAAACCTAAAAATGTCTGTCCACCAACGTTTACCATCCAGCCTGACAGAACTGGAGAGGATCTGCAAGGAGGAATAGCAGAGGATCCCCAAATCCCCAAATCCAGGTGTGAAAAACTTGTTGCATCTTTCCCAAAAAGACTCATGGCTGTATTAGATCAAAAGGGTGCTTCTACTAAATACTGAGCAAAGGGTCTGAATACTTAGGACCATGTGATATTTCAGGGTTTTTTTTTCTAGGTTCATTTTTTTCCCCATTAATGTACACACAGCGCCCCATATTGACAGAAAAACACAGAATTGTTGACATTTTTGCAGATTTATTAAAAAAGAAAAACTGAAATATCACATGGCCCTAAGTATTCAAACCCTTTGCTGTGACACTCATATTTAACTCAGGTGCTGTCCATTTCTTCTCATCATCCTTGAGATGGTTCTACACCTTCATTTGAGTCCAGCTCTGTTTGATTATACTGATTGGACCTGATTAGGAAAGCCACACACCTGTCTATATAAGACCTTACAGCTTACAGTGCATGTCAGAGCAAATGAGAATCAAAGGAACTGCCTGAAGAGCTCAGAGACAGAATTGTGGCAAGGCACAGATCTGGCCAAGATCACAAAATAATTTCTGCTGCACTTAAGGTTCCTAAGAGCACAGTGGCCTTCATAATCCTTAAATGGAAGACATTTGGGATGACCAGAACCCTTCCTAGAGCTGGCCGTCCGGCCAAACTGAGCTATCGGGGGAGAAGAGCCTTGGTGAGAGAGGTAAAGAAGAACCCAAAGATCACTGTGACTGAGCTCCAGAGATGCAGTCGGGAGATGGGAGAAAGTTGTAGAAAGTCAACCATTACTGCAGCCCTCCACCAGTCAGGGCTTTATGGCAGAGTGGCCCGACGGAAGCCTCTCCTCAGTGCAAGACACATGAAAGCCAGCATGGAGTTTGCTAAAATAACACCTGAATGACTCCAAGATGGTGAGAAATAAGATTCTTTGGTCTGATGACACCAAGATAGAATTTTGCCTTAATTCTAAGTGGTACAGTATGTGTGGAGAAAACCAGGCACTGCTCATCACCTGTCCAATACAGTCCCAACAGTGAAGCATGGTAGTGGCAGCATCATGCTGTGGGGGTGTTTTTCAGCTGCAGGGACAGGACAACTGGTTGCAATCGAGGGAAAGATTAATGCAGCCAAGTACCGGGATATCCTGGAGGAAAACCTTCTCCAGAGTGCTCAGGACCTCAGACTGGGCCGAAGGTTTACCTTCCAACAAGACAATGACCCTAAGCACACAGCTAAAATAATGGAGGAGTGGCTTCACAACAACTCCGTGACTGTTCTTGAATGGCCCAGCCAGAGCCCTGACTTAAACCCAACTGAGCATCTCTGGAGAGACCTAAAAATGGCTGTCCACCAACGTTTACCATCCAACCTGACAGAACTGGAGAGGATCTGCAAGGAGGAATGGCAGAGGATCCCCAAATCCAGGTGTGAAAAACGTGTTGCATCTTTCCCAAAAAGACTCATGATTGTATTAGATCAAAAGGGTGCTTCTACTAAATACTGAGCAAAGGGTCTAAATACTTAGGACCATGTGATATTTCAGTTTTTCCTTTTTAATAAATCTGCAAAAATGTCAACAATTCTGTGTTTTTCTGTCAATATGGGGGTGCTGTGTGTATATTAATGAAGAAAAAAAATTAACTTAAATGATTTTAGCAAATGGCTGCAATATAACAAAAAGTGAAAAATTTAAGGGTGTCTGAATACTTTTGGTCCCCACTATATATATATACCAGACTGACTGTATATATATATATATATATATATATATATATATATATATAAAATATATATATATATATATATATATATATATATATATATATATATATATATATATCAAATACACTGCCTGAAGTAGATTAGAAATAGTACACCATGGAATGCACTATAGAATGTAGATATAGGCTACACTTACTGGAAGCTGCAGAGTTAATATATATATATATATACACTAGACTGACTGTATATATATATATATATTTCAAATACACTGCCTGAAGTAGATTAGAAATAGTACACCACGGAATGCACTGTAGAATGTAGATCTAGGCTACACTGACAGAGTATATATACTGTATATATATATATATATAGCATTGACCCCCTAAGGGGCTGCTGATAATTGATTGGGCCTGCACTCTGCCTAACAACTAGGGATGAGCTTTGTGTTCGAGTCAAACCCATGTTCGACTCGAACATTGGCTGTTCGGTCATTCGCCGAATTCCGAACGTTATGGGCCGTTCGCGCCAAATTCGTGTGGCGCGTCACGGCCCATAATTCACTGCGGCATTGCAGTGCATTGCGGGCTGATGATTGGCCAAGCATGCACTATGACCCGCATGCTTGGCCAATCACAGCGCCGTCGGTAGAGAGAGCTGTAATTGGCCAAAGCCAGGGTGGCTTTGGTCAATTATGGCTCAGGGGGTTTAGAACACGCCCCACACTATATAAGGCCGCCTGCACGGCGGCCCTGTGTAGTGTGTGTGTTCCGGCGTTGAGATACATAGATAGACAGAGAGACAGTGTCATTTCATTTGAGTTAGCTAGATTAGGCAGGACAATCAGTGAGTTAGCTGCACTTACAGTGTATTGTGTATATATATGCATCCCAGGTGCTGCATATATATATATATATATATATATATATATATATATATATATATATATATATATATATATATATATATATATATATACACTGTATTCAGTTTAGCTAGATCCATTCCTGTTATCTTCCTACTGACAGGCAGGCTTGTCTTGTTACAGTATTTACAGCTACCTGAAGAAAATTGCTGGTGTTCTTTTGATCCTATTAGTACCACAGTCAGGCAGCTAGACTATTTACAGTTAGTGTAGTGCGTCCTGCTCACAGTGTTCAGCTAAAACTACAAGTTAGTGTAGTGAGACCTCTGCACAGTGTTCATCTAAAGCTACAAGTTAGTGCAGTGCATCCTGCTCACAGTGTTCAGCTAAAAATACAAGTTAGTGTGGTGCGTCCTCCTCACAGTGTTCAGCTAAACCTACAAGTTATTTTTTTGCGAGCTCTGCACAGTGTTTATCTAAAGCTACAAGTTAGTGTAGTGCGTCCTGCTCACAGTGTTCAGCTAAAACTACAAGTTAGTGTAGTGAGACCTCTGCACAGTGTTCACCTAAAGCTACAAGTTAGTGCAGTGCGTCCTGCTCACAGTGTTCAGCTAAAACTACAAGTTAGTGTGGTGCGTCCTCCTCACAGTGTTCAGCTAAACCTACAAGTTATTTTTTTGCGAGCTCTGCACAGTGTTAATCTAAAGCTACAAGTTAGTGCAGAGCATCCTGCTCACAGTGTTCAGCTAAAACTACAAGTTAGTGTGGTGCGTCCTCCACACAGTGTTCAGCTAAACCTACAAGTTATTTTTTTGCGAGCTCTGCACAGTGTTCATCTAAAGCTACAAGTTAGTGTAGTGCGTCCTGCTCACAGTGTTCAGCTAAAACTACAAGTTAGTGTGGTGCGTCCTCCTCACAGTGTTCAGCTAAACCTACAAGTTATTTTTTTGCGAGCTCTGCACAGTGTTCAGCAAAAGCTACCTGTAGAAGGTTGGTGGTGTTTTCCTGATCCTATCACTACCGCAGGCAGCTAAATAAGCTGCAAGTTATTTTTTGGCGAGCTCTGCACAGTGTTCACCTAAAGCTACCTGTAGAAGGTTGGTGTTGTTTTCCTGATCCTATCATTAACGCAGACAGCTAAAAAAGCTACAAGTTAGTTTTTTGCGAGCTCTGCACAGTGTTCAGCTAAAGCTACCTGTAGAAGGTCAGTGGTGTTCTCATACTACAGGCAGGCAGTTGATTTTGCTAGCTGCAGTATCAGTAGATATATATATATATATATATATATATATATATATATATATATATATATATATGTCCCAGCTTAGTGCAGCTACAGGCCATTAGTATGTCTGGAAGGCCAACAAGGAGAGGCAGAAAGTCACAAGCCAGTAAAAGAGGGCAAGCAGGCTCTGTGTCTAGTGCTGGTCATGGAGACGGTGCATCCTCATCAGCACGTGGCCGTGGGACACGCTTGGCCTTTTTTTCGGCAGCTGGCCGTGTTGAGCCGCAACATGCAGAAGACTTGGTCGAGTGGATGACCAAGCCGTCCTCAACCTCCTCCTCCTCTCTCACCCATGCTCAGGGTACTTTGTCTGGCAAAGCAGCGGCCTCTTCCCTCGGCTCAATGTCATCAGTGACTTCTTCCCTAGCCCCACCATGTCCTCCTGAGGAGTCCCTCAAACTGTTTGACCACAGTGTTGGGTACATGCTCCAGGAGGATGCCCAGCGTTTGGAAGGCTCTGATGATGATACTGAGCTCGATGAAGGCAGTAACATGAGCACGGACAGAGGGGGTGCCCAAGAAGGACAGCAATCTGGCAGTCATGCTCCCCCTGCTGCAGCATACTGACAGGTTTGCTCCAGTGATGAAGAGGGAGGGGATGATGAGGTCACTGACTCAACGTGGGTGCCTGATAGGAGAGAGGAGGAGGAGGAGGAGGAAGAGGCGGAACATCAGCAACGAGGCAGGATGCCCTCCAGGGGCCAGCCTAAGGGCAGCACACTGACTGCATCACACCCCAAAGCTCCACATGTGCAGGGCGCTGCAGGCTCTGCGCGTTATTCAAAAAGTTCTTTGGTGTGGGCCTTTTTTGAGACGAGTGCATCAGATCGCACTGCTGCTATTTGCAACATATGTCTCAAGCGTATCTCGCGTGGCCAAAACATCTCCCGCTTGGGTACCACATGCTTGACCAGACATATGTTGACCTGCCATGCAGTTCGTTGGCAAGCGTATCTAAAAGACCCACACCAAAGAACAAAGAGGACCTCTCCTTGCTCCTCATCAGCTGAGATCTCCAACCCCACTATACCTTCAGTCCTCTCTGAGACCTGCACTGAGAGGAATGAAGGTGTAGAATTAGGTGTGTCACAGCCAAGTACTTGTGGGCAATCTGCTTTCGGTACACTGACGTCAGATTGTACCAGGCAAATTTCCCTGCCCCAGCTGCTGCACCGCCGAAAGAAGTTTGCTCCCAGCCATCCACATGCCCAGCGGTTGAATGCTAGCTTGGCAAAATTGCTAGAACTTCAACTGCTGCCTTTTCAGTTGGTAGACTCTGCCCCCTTCCGTGAGTTTGTGGAATGTGCGGTTCCTCAGTGGCAGGTACCCAAACGCCACTTTTTCTCACGGAAGGCGATTCCGGCTCTCTACCGGCATGTGGAAGGCAATGTCCATGCCTCGCTGGACAGGGCGGTCAGCGGTAAGGTGCATATTACCGCTGACTCATGGTCCAGCAGGCATGGACAGGGACGTTACCTAAGTTTCACGGCGTATTGGGTGACTCTGCTGGCAGCTGGGAAGGATGCAGGACAAGGTGCAGTAGTGCTGGAGGTTGTTCCGCCACCACGCCTCCAAAATGCCACTACTAATGATTGTGACACACCTCTCTCCTCCACCCCCTCCTCTTCTTCTTCCTCCATGGCCTCTTCCTGTGCTTTGTCCTCGGAACCAGCGGTGCTCCGTAGCCATTCAAGGGGCTACGCAAGTATGCAGGCCAAAAGATGCCATGCGGTGCTTGAGCTGGTGTGCTTGGGGGACAGGAGCCACACTGGGGCAGAGGTTCTGTCAGCTCTGCAGGGGCAGGTTCAGAGGTGGTTGATGCCACGCCAACTTAAGGCAGGAATGGTGGTTTGCGACAATGGCACCAACCTCCTCTCTGCCCTCCGACAGGGACAAATGACCCATGTGCTCTGTTTGGCTCACGTTCTTAACTTGGTGGTGCAGCGGTTCTTGGACAGGTACCCGGGCTTACAGGATGTCCTGAGGCAGGCCAGGAAAGTCTGTGTGCATTTCCGCCGGTCATATAATGGCAGTGCTGGGTTGGCAGACCTCCAAAAGGAGTTTAACCTGCCCAAGAACCGCCTAATCTGTGACATGCCCACCAGGTCGAACTCAACTTTGGCCATGCTGCAGCGGCTGCACATGCAGCAGAGGGCCATCAATGAGTACCTGTGCGACTATGGCACCAGGACAGGGTCAGGGGAGCTTGTTTTTTTTTCCCCACGCCAGTGAGCCATGATCAGGGATGCATGCACTGTCCTGTCACCATTTGAGGAGGCCACGAGGATGGTGAGCAGTGACAGTGCATGCATCAGTGACACTGTCCCCCTTGTCCACCTGTTGGAGCACACGCTGCGTGGAATAATGGACAGGGCACTTGAGGCAGAACAGTGGCAGGAAGAGGAGGACTTCCTTAGCTCTCAAGGCCCCCTTTATCCAGACAGTGTTCCTGCGTGCCCGCCGATCACACAGGAAGAGGACGAGGAGAAGGAGGAGGAGGAAGATTGTGTCAGTATGGAGGTGGAGCCTGGCACTCAGCATCAGAAGCAGTCTTTAAGGGATCAGTCCCAAGAAACACATGGACTTGTATGTGGCTGGGAGGAGGTGGCTGTGGACCATGTCGTCCTTAGTGACCCAGAGGACTCCAGACCAAATGCCTCAGCAAACCTACGCTGCATGGCCTCCCTGATCCTGCAAAGCCTGCATAAGGATCCTCGTATTCGTGGTATCAAGGAGAAGGACCAATACTGGCTGGCAACCCTCCTTGATCCACGTTACAAGGGTAAGGTTGCGGACCTTATCTTGCCATCGCAGAGGGAGCAGAGGATGAAACATCTTCGGGAGGCCTTGCAGAAAGGTCTGTGCAACGCGTTCCCAGAGACTGGGAGGTTGCAAACTCCTGTTTCTGGACAACGTGTTGCTGAGGCTTCGGTCAGTCAAAGAAGGAGCGGTGGAGAAGGTGGCCGTCTGACCGATGCGTTCAGACAATTTTTTGGTCTGCAGCCCCAAGGTATGATCAGTTCCAGCAACCATCGCCAGCGTCTGTTTTACATGGTGCAGGAATACCTAGGGGCAAGATCTGACTTGGACACCTTTCCCACCGAAAATCCTCTTTGTTTATGGGTCTTGAGGATGGATCACTGGCCAGAGCTTCCATAGTATGCAATTGAGCTACTGGCCTGTCCTGCATCCAGCGTTCTTTCGGAACGCACATTCAGTGCTGCTGGAGGCTTTGTAACCGATCACAGGGTGCGTCTGTCCACCGACTCGGTCGATCGACTGACCTTCATAAAAATGAATCAGACTTGGATCACCACCAGCTACCAAGCACCTGATGCTGATGTAACCGAATATTTTTTTTTGAAATCTCAGATCCCATCAAAGACTGCCTATGCTGATGCTGAGTGACTATCCCTGAGTAATTATCCTCTTCCTCCTCAATGATCACGCTGATAGCTTGTAAGAACATTTTTGGTTCTGGGCGCCACCACCAGTGCCTAAGGCCCAATTTTTCAGCCCCTGTTTAACAGGAGCGTGTAATTACAATTTTTGATGCAATACTTTGCAGCAGGGCTCGTTTCTGCGTTCCAACTAGAGTATCTGTGAGGGGTTGCAGTGTTGTGGCACCAGCACCAGTGCCTAAGGCCCAATTTTTCAGCCCCTGTTTAACAGGGGCGTGTAATTACAATTTTTGATGCAATACTTTGCAGCAGGGCTCGTTTCTGCGTTCCAACTAGAGTATCTGTAAGGGGTTGCAGTGTTGTGGCACCAGTGCCTAAGGCCCAATTTTTCAGCCCCTGTTTAACAGGGGCGTGTAATTACAATTTTTGATGCAATGCTTTGCAGCAGGGCTCGTTTCTGCGTTCCAACTAGAGTATCTGTGAGGGGTTGCAGTGTTGTGGCACCAGCACCAGTGCCTAAGGCCCAATTTTTCAGCCCCTGTTCAACAGGGGCATTTAATTACAATTCTTGATCTAATATTTCACAGCAGGGCCCATTTCTGCACCCACCAAGAGCGAGTGAGGACTTACAGTGTTGTGGCACCAGCACCACCACCACCCCCAAAGGCCCAATTTTTCTGCCTTTGTTCAACAGGGGCATGTAATTACAATTCTTGATCTAATATTTCACAGCAGGGACCATTTCTGCGCCCACCAAGAGCGAGTGAGGACTTACAGTGTTGTGGCACCAGCATCACCACCACCACCAAAGGCCCAATTTTTCTGCCCCTGTTCAACAGGGGCATGTAATTACAATTCTTGATCTAATATTTCACAGCAGGGCCCTGTGAGGGCTTACAGTGTTGTGGCCACAACAACACCTAAGGCCCAAATTTCTGCTGAGTATATAGGGCAGGCCCCTACTTTCAAACATCTAACTTACAAACGACTCCTACTTGCAAACGGAAGGAGACAACAGGAATTGAGATGAAATCTACCCCTAGGAAGGGAAATTCTCTCCTGTAAGAGTTAATATGGGAAAAACATTTCTCCTTTCCACTGATGCTTTCCAATCCTTGTTCCACAAAAAACCCCAAATTTTCAAAAAACATTTGTCATTGGGACAAAAAGTGAGGTGAAATCTTCTGAAGAGGAGGACAGACAGCAAAACAAATGTCACAGGGGTGATAACCCTTCCCTATGTTCTCCAAAAAGCTTAAAAAAATTTTTTTGGCTGGAGCTAAACACGTTAAAAATGTACCCGTTCAAAATTACAAACAGATTCTACTTAACAACAAACCTACAGTCCCTGTCTTGTTTGCACCGCCTGTATACTGCTGTTCAGAGTATATAGGACCTGGTGGCCCCACACCTTTCCTTATTTTAATTTTGGGTGCAGGTTCCCCTTAATATCCATACAAGACCCAAAGGGCCTGGTAATGGACTGGGGGGTACCCATGCCATTTGTCTCACTGATTTTCATCCATATTGCCAGGACCCGACATTACATTAAAGCCGCAAGCAGTTTTAAATGACTTTTTTTCCTTTAAAAATTACATTTTGTGCAGGGACTGTTCTAAGCACGGGAAACACGCGTCACTTTACAGGCATACTATAGACACCCCCCAGGTACGATATTTAAAGGAATATTTCACTTTTTTTTTACATTAAGCATATCATTAAAATCACTGCTCCCGAAAAAACGGCCGTTTTTAAAAGTTTTTTTTGCATTGATACATGTCCCCTGGGGCAGGACCCGGGTCCCCAAACCCTTTTTAGGACAATACCATGCAAATTAGCCTTTAAAATGAGCACTTTTGATTTCGAACGTTCGAGTCCCATAGACGTCAATGGGGTTCTAACGTTCGTGCAAATCTTCGGTCCGTTCGCAGGTTCTGGTTCGAAACGAACCGGGGGGGTGTTCAGCTCATCCCTACTAACAACCCCAGAAAATGGACTCAACCCCCTTGGCACAATTGTGTGATAATGTTAGTGTAAGACCCAATGGTAAAGAGCAGCACAGTAATAACACAATATACTGTATACAGTGGCTTGCGAAAGTATTCGGCCCCCATGAACTTTTCAACCTTTTGCCACATTTCAGGCTTCAAACATAAAGATATATAATTTTTATTTTTTGTGAAGAATCACCAACAAGTGGGACACAATTGTGAAGTGGAACGAAATTTTTTGGATTTTTGAAACTTTTTTAACTAATAAAAAAATGAAAAGTGGGGCGTGCAAAATTATTCTGCCCCCTTGTGTTAATACTTTGTAGAGCCACCTTTTGCTGCGATTACAGCTGCAAGTCGCTTGGGGTATGTCTCTATCAGTTTTGCACATCCAGAGACTGAAATTCTTGCCCATTCTTCCTTGCTAAACAGCTCGAGCTCAGTGAGGTTGGATGGAGAGCGTTTGTGAACAGCAGTTTTCAGCTCTTTCCACAGATTCTCGATTGGATTCAGGTCTGGACTTTGACTTGGCCATTCTAACACCTGGATATGTTTATTTGTGAACCATTCCTTTGTAGATTTTGCTGTATGTTTGGGATCATTGTCTTGTTGGAAGATAAATCTCCGTCCCAGTTTCAGGTCTTTTGCAGACTCCAACAGGTTTTCATCCAGAATGGTCCTGTATTTGGCTGCATCCATCTTCCCCTCAATTTTAACCATCTTCCCTGTCCCTGCTGAAGAAAAGCAGGCCCAAACCATGATGCTGCCACCACCATGTTTGACAGTGGGGATGGTGTGTTGAGTGTGATGAGCTGTGTTGCTTTTACACCAAACATATCGTTTTGCATTGTGGCCAAAAAGTTTGATTTTGGTTTCATCGGACCAGAGCACCTTCTTCCACATGTTTGGTGTGTCTCCCAGGTGGCTTGTGGCAAACTTTAGACGAGACTTTTTATGGATATCTTTGAGAAATGGCTTTCTTCTTGCCACTCTTCCATAAAGGCCAGATTTGTGCAGTGTACGACTGATTGTTGTCCTGTTGACAGACTCTCCCACCTCAGCTGTAGTTCTCTGAAGTTCATCCAGAGTGATCATGGGCCTCTTGGCTGCATCTCTGATCAGTCTTCTCCTTGTCTGAGCTGAAAGTTTAGAGGGACAACCAGGTCTTGGTAGATTTGCAGTGGTCTGATACTCCTTCCATTTCAAAATGATCGCTTGCACAGTGCTCCTTGGGATGTTTAAAGCTTGGGAAATGTTTTTGTATCCAAATCGGGCTTTAAACTTCTCCACAACAGTAGTACCTGCCTGGTGTGTTCCTTGGTCTTCATGATGCTCTCTGCGCTTTCAACAGAACCCTGAGACTATCACAGAGCAGGTGCATTTATACAGAGACTTGATTACACACAGGTAGATTCTATTTATCACCATCAGTCATTTAGGACAACATTGGATTATTCAGAGATCCTCGCTGAACTTCTGGAGTGAGTTTTCTGCACTGAAAGTAAAGGGGCCGAATAATTTTGCACGCACCACTTTTCAGTTTTTTAATTGCTAAAAAAGTTTAAAATATCCAATAGATTTCGTTCCACTTTACAATTGTGTCCCACTTGTTGGTGATTCTTAGCAAAAAAATTTAAATTTTATATCTTTATGTTTGAAGCCTGAAATGTGGCAAAAGGTTGAAAAGTTCAAGGGGGCCGAATACTTTCGCAAGCCACTGTATTTACCATCACCCGGGTATCCATCACTCCACCAGCTGGGGAATCTCTGTCTTAAAAGTGAGATATCAGGAGTTTGTTTAGACCTCTGATATTAAACCAAAGCCCCCCAATGGAGCTCCTAAAAAATTGTATATATAAAAATAATAATAATAATAAAAATATATTATTAAATAAAATTGGGAAAAATTGTTAAAAAAATTTATGATAAAAAATAATAAAAATAAACTACTGACATCAATCACATCCCTACTGACACCGTCCACTGCTCTACTGATTATATATATTACACACACACACGTGTGTGTGTGTGTGTGTGTGTTTGAGCTTTGGGTGCACACCCTAATGCCATGGTCTGCGCACACCTATGAGTATCAATGATCACCTGAGAGGCGTATGCCGACAGGCAAAAAGTGGGACTTGTACTCAATATGATAGGTCCCTTATATTGAACACATTCCCACTCCCTCCTCAGAGCATACACACATTAAATTGGCAGTGCAATATTAGATACAATGCAGCAGTATAATACAGTACACTTATCCATGTCATATGCTCAAGGGCTCCCCCTAGGTTGTAATGCAGTTCTGAAAATTTACAACAAGGTAAGAATGCTTTGTAGTGAATAGCAAAGTCTCTGGTCTTCTTCCTCTTCAGCTAGCTTATTAGCATAGGCGTGCACACAGGGTGTGCCAGGTGTGCCTGGGCACACCCTAATCACGCTGTGCTGCACAGATTCCCCCTGCTGCTTGGCTGCAGAAGAAGGGACTGGGGAATCTCTGTCTTAAAAGTGAGACATCGGGGGTCTATTTAGACCTCTGATATCTCACCAAAGCCCCCAATGGAGCTTCTAAAAAAATTGTATATATATAAAAAAAAATATTAAGAAAAAAAATATATTATTACATAAAATTGTAAAAAATAGAAAAATTGTAAAAAAGTTATGATAATAAAAATAAACTACTGACATCAATCTCCCTACTGACACCATCCACTGCTCTACTGTATATATACACACACACACACACACACACACACACACACACACACACACACACACGTGTGTTTGAGCTTTGGGTGCACACCCTAATGCCATGGTCTCCGCACACCTATGCTTATTAGACTGCAGTATTTGTAATCCAGGAAACGAGTAAATAATACATTGTAGTAAAGGTGGTGTGTAATTAACTGTGTGCTTAATTATATGGCGCACATGTAAAACTTCTTCCTCACTGAAGGATGCAATTCAAAGTTAACTGTGTAGTACAAGGAAGATGAACTCTGAGTTTTCACTGTACACTGTCTATGAATAAAGGATGTCGCTTCTGTGGGACTACAGGTCACACCAGCCGTCTGGGACCTATTTACACAGTAACAAAGTATTATAACGATCTGGCAAGTGCCCGCTCACTACACAAGCCCCAGATGCTTGTACTGCTCCGCTTCTGATATCTCAGTCCTGCGCCAAGCTGGTGCCGTCACACCGCACCGCTCCGTCTGATGGTTGATGACTGGACTGCAGGAAACTTTCGGGTTATCTTGAGCCCTCCAATCCATCCACATGCTGATCCAGCACACTGTGTTTCGGAACTCCTTGGAGGCCACACGATTCCGTTCCGCGCCACACAAGCCGCAGTCTTCCAATCGCACACCCACAGCTCCCTTCAGGCAGGTCTTTAATAGCATCCCAGCAAGAAGAACGAAATGTGCCACGCCTGTCCCTTTTATGTCCTTACCCAGAAGGCAGTTCTGTGACTTGGCCTTGTGGGTAGGCAAGTGGGCATTGTGGGTCAGTAGTTTGCTGACTGGGTTTTAACATATGAGTCACTTCCTCCTTCACTACATCTCCCACAATGCTTTGTATCAGGCTTAATGAAACCAAACAAAGGTCTTAATAATTATTAAATAAAGAGTACACTAGAGGCAGCCAAACTCTTATTTAACCACTTCAGCCCCAGAAGGATTTACCCCCTTCCTGACCAGAGCACTTTTTACAATTTGACACTGCGTCGCTTTAACTGCTAATTGCGCGGTCATGCTATGCTGTACCCAAACAAAATTTGTGTCCCTTTCTTCCCACAAACAGAGCTTTCTTTTGATGGTATTTGATCACCTCTGCCGTTTTTATTTTTTGTGCTATAAACGGAAAAAGACTGACAATTTTGAAAAAAAAATGATATTTTCTACTTTTTGTTATAAAAAAAAATCCAATAAACTAAATTTTAGTCATACATTTAGGCCAAAATGTATTCGGCCACATGTCTTTGGTAAAAAAAAGTCAATAAGCGTATATTTATTGGTTTGCGCAAAAGTTATAGCGTCTACAAACTAGGGTACATTTTCTGGAATTTACACAGCTTTTAGTTTATGACTGCCTATGTCATTTCTTGAGGTACTAAAATGGCAGGGCAGTACAAAACCCCCTCAAATGACCCCATTTTGGAAAGTAGACACCCCAAGGAAATTGCTGAGAGGCATGTTGAGCCCATTGAATATTTATTTTTTTTGTCCCAAGTGATTGAATAATGACAAAAAAAAAAAATTACAAAAGTTGTCACTAAATGATATATGCCCAGATGGCACAACCCCCCCCCCAAATGACCCCATTTTGGAAAGTAGACACCCCAAGCTATTTGCCAAGAGGCATGTTGAGTCCATGGAATATTTTATTTTTTGACACAAGTTGCGGGAAAGTGACAATTTTTTTTTTTTTGCACAAAGTTGTCACTAAATGATATATTGCTCACACAGGCCATGGGCATATGTGGAATTGCACCCCAAAATACATTTAGCTGCTTCTCCTGAGTATGGGGATACCACATGTGTGGGACTTTTTGGGAGCCTAGCCGCGTACGGGGCTCCGAAAACCAAGCATCGCCTTCAGGATTTCTAAGGGCATACATTTTTGATTTCACTCCTCACTACCTATCACAGTTTTGAAGGCCATAAAATGCCCAGATGGCACAAAAACCCCCCCCCCAAATGACCCCATTTTGGAAAGTAGACACCCCAAGATATTTGCTGAGAGGCATGTTGAGTCCATGGAATATTTTATATTTTGACACAAGTTGCGGGAAAGTGACAAATTTATTTTTATTTTTTGCACATAGTTGTCACTAAATGATATATTGCTCAAACATGCCATGGGCATATGTGGAATTACACCCCAAAATACATTCTGCTGCTTCTCCTGAGTACGGGGATACCACATGTTTAGGACTTTTTGGGAGCCTAGCAGCGTACGGGGCCCCGAAAACCAAGCACCACCTTCAGGATTTCTAAGGGCGTGAATTTTTGATTTCACTCCTCACTACCTATCACAGTTTTGAAGGCCATAAAATGCCAAGATGGCACAACCCCCCCCCCCCAAATGACCCCATTTTGGAAAGTAGACACCCCAAGATTTTTGCTGAGAGGCATGTTGAGTCCATGGAATATTTTATTTTTTGACACAAGTTGCGGGAAAGTGACAATTTTTTTTTTTGCACAAAGTTGTCACTAAATGATATATTGCTCACACAGGCCATGGGCATATGTGGAATTGCACCCCAAAATACATTCTACTGATTCTCCTGAGTACCGGGATACCACATGTGTGGGACTTTTTGGGAGCCTAGCCGCGTACGGGGTCCCAAAAACCAAGCACCGCCTTCAGGATTTCTAAGGGCGTAAAGTTGTGATTTCACTCCTCACTACCTATCACAGTTTTGAAGGCCATAAAATGCCCAGATGGCACAAAACCCCCCTAAATGACCCCATTTTGGAAAGTAGACACCCCAAGCTATTTGCTGAGAGGCATGTTGAGTCCATGGAATATTTTATATTTTGACACAAGTTGCGGAAATGTGACAATTTTTTTTTTTTGCACAAAGTTGTCACTAAATGATATATTGCTCAAACATGCCATGGGCATATGTGGAATTACACCCCAAAATACATTCTGCTGCTTCTCCTGAGTATGGGGATACCACATGTGTGGCACTTTTTGGGAGCCTAGCTTCATACGGGGCCCTGAAATCCAATCACCGCCTTCAGAATTTCTAAGGGCATAAATTTTTGATTTCACTCCTCACTACCTATCACAGTTTTGAAGGCCATAAAATGCCAAGATAGCACAAAACCCCCCAAAATGACCCCATTTTGGAAAGTAGACACCCCAAGCTATTTGCTGAGAGGCATGGTGAGTATTTTGCAGCTCTCATTTGTTTTTGAAAATGAAGAAAGGCAAGAAAAATGTATTTTATTTTCTTTTTTCAATTCTCAAAAGTTTGTGACAAAAAGTGAGGTCTGCAAAATACTCACTATACCTCTCAGCAAATAGCTTTGGGTGTCTATTTTCCAAAATGGGGTCATTTGGGGGGGGTTTGTGCCATCTGGGCATTCCACGGCCTCCGAAACTGTGATAGGCAGTGAAGAGTGAAATCAAAAATTTACGCCCTTAGAAAGCCTGAAGGCGGTGCTTGGTTTTCGGGGTCCCGTACGCGGCTAGGCTCCCAAAAAGTCTCACACAGGTGTTATCCCCGTACTCAGGAGAAGCAACAGAATTTATTTTGGGGTGTAATTTCACATATTCCCATGGCATGTTTGAGCGATATATCATTTAGTGACAACTTTGTGCAAGAAAAAAAAAATTGTCTTTTTCCCGCAACTTGTGTCACAATATAAAATATTCCATGGACTCGACATGCCTCTCAGCAAATAGCTTGGGGTGTCTACTTTCCAAAATGGGGTCATTTGGGGGGGGTTTGAACTGTCCTGGCATTTTATGCACAACATTTAGAAGCTTATGTCACACATCACCCACTCTTCTAACCACTTGAAGACAAAGCCCTTTCTGACACTTTTTGTTTACATGAAAAAATAATTTTTTTTTGCAAGAAAATTACTTTGAACCCCCAAACATTATATATTTTTTTAAAGCAAATGCCCTACAGATTAAAATGGTGGGTGTTTCATTTTTTTTTCACACAGTATTTGCGCAGCGATTTTTCAAACGCATTTTTGGGGAAAAAACACACTTTTTAAATTTTAATGCATTAAAACACACTATATTGCCCAAATGTTTGATGAAATAAAAAAGATGATCTTAGGCCGAGTACATGGATACCAAACATGACATGCTTTAAAATTGCGCACAAACATGCAGTGGCGACAAACTAAATACGTTTTTAAAAGCCATTAAAAGCCTTTACAGGTTACCACTTTAGATTTACAGAGGAGGTCTACTGCTAAAATTACTGCACTCGATCTGACCTTCACGGTGATACCTCACATGCATGGTGCAATTGCTGTTTACATTTGATGCCAGACCGACGCTTGCGTTCGCTTTTGCGCGAGAGCAGGGGGGGACAGGGGTGCTTTTTTTTTTCTTTATTATTTTTTTGATTTTTTATCTTATTTTTAAACTGTTCCTTTCATTTTTATTTTTTTTTTAATCATTTTTATTGTTATCTCAGGGAATGTAAATATCCCCTATGATAGCAATAGGTAGTGACAGGTACTCTTTTTTGAAAAAATTGGGGTCTATTAGACCCTAGATCTCTCCTCTGCCCTCAAAGCATCTGACCACACCAAGATCGGTGTGATAAAATGCTTTCCCAATTTCCCAATGGCGCTGTTTACATCCGGCGAAATCTAAGTCATGAAATGCTCGTAGCTTCCGGTTTCTTAAGCCATAGAGATGTTTGGAGCCATTCTGGTCTCTGATCAGCTCTATGGTCAGCTGGCCGAATCACCGGCTGCATTTTCAGGTTCCCTGTTGGGACAGGAGAGCCAGAGAAAAACATGGAAGACGGTGGGGGGGGCATTCCCTCCCACTGCTTGTAAAAGCAGTCTAGAGGCTAATTAGCTGCTAGGATTGCTTTTACATGAAAGCCGACCGCTGGCTGAAAAGAATGATACCAAGATGATACCTAAACCTGCAGGCATCATTCTGGTATAACCACTCAAAGTCCAGCAACATACCAGTACGTTGCTGGTCCTTGTTGGGCATATATTGTAAACTTTTTTTTCATGCAGCCTGTGGGCTGAACGAAAAAAAGATATTGATCGGTGGGTATGCCCACCACTAGAATACCTCCCTTCATCCACCCACTTCTAATGATGGGCATACATGCACCGTATATATATGCCGAAGCATGGGGGCATCCTCCCGCAAAAGGCAGGAGCAAATTACTCCTCCACCCACTGCTGCCCCCACGCTTCGGCATATATGCTGAAGTATGTAACTGTGGTAGTGAAATCACCTCCGACGGCGCTGGAGTCACGGCTTTATGTATCGTGGGAGCAAACGCTGTTGCTGTCAAGATAAATAAATCCGCGCTGCAACTGAATGGCGTACCTGCTAAGCAAATGATGGTTAACAAAAAACAAAGTAACATTACAGTATAGCAGTAATACTTACCATACCTGCAAAGCAAATACAAAAAAAAAACATAGTAAAAAATAAAACATTTAACGCAACCTGTGCCTACCTAAAATATATATATGCCGAAGCATGGGGGCATCCGCTCTGCAGCTGAATGGCATACCTGAAAACAAAAAAGTGGTTAACAATAAAAAAACAAAGCATAAAAAGATTGCATACCTATAAAGCAAACATGATAAAAACATAACAATAAAACATTGCAGTATAGAATACAATAAAAAAGAGCAGAACAATAGAGAGAGAATAGAGAGAGAACAATAAAACAACAACTATTTTTGTTTTTTTTATTTTATTTTTTTTGTATTTTTATTTTTTTTATTTTATTTATTTATTTATTTATTTTACACTTTTTTTAGTAATTTTAACTTTTTTAACTGGTACCAGGTTTGGGTCTCTCAAAATGTGATGGTATCTTGGGAGACCCTGTGAAAGTGTGTCCTAGTCTGTGCAGTGCTGTACCCTACGCTAATACTCAACTAGTGTATGGTAGCATTCAAAACATTCACCAATGCATAGACCAGGATTGTCAGGACAGGAGGGACAACAATACCGGGTGTCACGCCTTAATCCGCGCTTGCTGCAGACACGACATCTTTTTTGGGGGGCTCGTTGGGTAGGGGTACTCGGGAGGACATAAGGAAAATGCCTCTCATGCAGCCGGCTTACTGAATTTGGTTGGGGAAGGTGAGGTGGAGCACCGTCTGGAAAAAGAAGGGCTCTGACGATCTCTTCCTGGAATTTAAGGAAGGATCCAGTCCGTCCTGAAGCTCTGTATAGCACATGAGCATTCAGCAAAGCCAATTGAAATAAATAAACAGACACTTTTTTGTACCAGCGTCTGGCCTTACGGGCAACTAGGTACGGCGCCAACAACTGGTCGTTGAGGTCCACCCCTCCCATATTTTGGTTATATTCGTGGACACAGAGGGGTTTCTCCACAACACCAGTCACCGTAGTAATTTGGGTCGTCGTGTCTGCATGAAGGGAGGTAAGAAAGAAAACATTCTTATTATCCCTCCACTTCATAGCGAGCAAATTATTACACTGCAAGCAGGCTCTCTCCCCCAGCCTAAGACGGGAATCTACAAGCCGCTGGGGAAAGCCCCGGTGATTAGGTCGCACGGTGCCACATGCTCCAATCTGTTGAGCAAAAAGGTGACTAAAAAGTGGCACGCTCGTGTAATAATTGTCCACGTACAAGTGGTACCCCTTTCCGAATAAGGGTGACATCAAGTCCCACACTATCTTGCCAGCGCTTCCTATGTAGTCAGGGCAGTTTGTCGGCTTTACGTGACTATCTTTGCCCTCGTAAACCATAAAACTACATGTATAGCCTGTGGCCCTGTCACAGAGCTTATACATCTTGACCCCGTATCTGGCACGCTTGCTGGGAAGGTACTGTTTGAATGACAAGCGGCCAGAAAATGTAATCAGGGACTCATCAACACAGACAACTTGATGGGGAGTAAACAAGTCTGCAAAACGCTGGTTGAAGCGGTTTACGAGGGGCCGAATTTTGTAGAGCCGATCGTATCCAGGGTCTCCACGAGGACGACAGAGTTCATTGTCGTTGAAGTGCACGAACCGCAAAATCTGCTCGTATCGTGCCCTGGTCATGGAGGCAGAGAACACGGGCATATGGTAAATTGGGTCAGTGGACCAATATGACCGCAACTCACTCTTTTTATTTATGCCCATGTTGAGGGAAAGGCCCAGAAAGGTCTTAAATTCGGAAACCGTAATTGGTTTCTAATCTCTGGCAAGGGAGGACTGGGGATTAGTGGCGATGTGTTGACCAGCGTACAAATTGCTTTGGTCCACAATAGATCTATAGAGATCTTCGGTGAAAAACAGCGAATAAAAATCCAGTGGCGTAAAATCAACTGTTTCCACCTGAATTCCGGGTTGGCCAGTGAATGGGGGAAGTACGGGTGCTGCAGAAGTGGTGGGTTCCCAATTCGGATTGGCGAATGCAGCAGGAAGGGCACTATGGGCACGACGGGCCTGTGTTTGTCTTCTTGGTGGCAGCGGGACACTACTTGTGCTTGCCACCTCACCAGCTTGAACTGCACTTATGGGACCCGCCACGTCACCACGTGTTACTGCAGTGCTGGATGTACGACCAGGGTGTACTAGGCCGCTGGTGCTTGCCAGTTCACCAGGAGGAATAGCGGCACTAGTGCTTCTCTGCTCCATACGAGAGCCCTGCGGTTCTTGCACTTCAAGGACAGAAGAAGAAGTTTGGGGTCTGGTACGCCTGACCTTAGCAGGGACCACAACTCCGTCGTCAGAGCTATCTGTCATGGAGCCGCTGTCCTCTACAGGATCGTATTCTGAGCCTGAATGTGACAGATGAGTGACTTCCTCTTCACTATCTGTCATGCTCAGAAACGTGTAGGCCTCTTCACTAGTGTACCTTCGATTTGCCATTTTGGGCTCTAAATTTAGGGGTACACTAGTGAGACAGGCAAAAAAGCTCCTGACTGTTAGCGACTGATTCAAAACGCTACCAAAAAACTGTTAGCGATTGCAGAGCTCAGGCCTGACTCTGCGAACACTGCAGTTATGTGTGCTTAGTGTTTTGTAAGTGTCAGTGATCGATCGATACTGCACTTGGGTGGGCTGGGCTGGGCCGAGGGGCAAAACGCAGGTTCTAGCAGGTATCTGGGCTGATCCTGCTAACACTGCGTTTTTGGGAACCCTAAACTGCTGGGGACGCTAGTATAGATCTGATCGGTTCAGATATCGATCCGTTCAGTTACTTTAGCACTAAGGGAGGTGTATGCTGCATGCGTGGGTTTTAGCGGTACTGGCGCTAACCTGACGCTGCCTGGGGCGACGCAGACCTTATCTGATCCTAAAAACGTAACTTTTATCACCGCCGGGCAATTAGGGGGTTAAACCTTTATAAGGTAATAAACGGCGGGTGCCCTAAAACTATAATAAAGTATAATAAACAAACTAACTAACCAGCGTCACCCGTAACACTTATACGGTGATCACTGGTGAAAGGGTTAACTAGGGGGCAATCAGATGCACTTTATTGACTTCCAACACAGAACAAAGTCCAAAGTTCACAGATGACAAAAAATCCGACAGAGTATATAATTCAGAGTCCCATTTCTTTCTAGGTCTGCGTGTTCATACACAGACAAGCCTATCTTAAACTATAGACTGAATGCCATGTTATATTCAGTAGACACTGAATGGCTGAGCAATTTGATTGGCCGTTTCAATTTAGGACTTTGATTATCTTCATTCTTCATTCTTTCAGACAGACAACAACCCCCAGCCGTGAACAGCTGTAGTCATAAACCGCCCCAATTTGCACTCCCGCATATCAACATCAACAAGTCCCCTTGGATAAGTGTAATTAGATTAGATTAACAGATACTACCTGAACACCCTTTGAGATGTTCAAATAGACTTGCATAAGATTTACACATCAAAGGGTCTTCAGCTGTCCCCTTGCTATGTTAAAATTCAGTTGGCTCGGACAAATCAACCATTGTCAACTGAATTCTGGCCTGGTTAATATTGACTGTATGTGTACATACATATAATAATATAATGTCCCACATAAATCGGTGAACATATTACAACATATACAACATATATGGGGGCCCCTGTCGCTATAAAACACTGACAGCGAACCTATATACTTACCTCCCTAACTAGCGTCACCTGTGTCACTAATACAGCAATCAGAAAAACGATCGCTTAGGGACACTGGCGACGGGGGGTGATCAAGGGGTTAACCTTTATTAGGGGGGTTAGATATTCTAGACTGACTGTATATATATATATATATATATCAAATACACTACCATTAACTGAATAACCTGCCTGCTTAATCTAAATCACACTATTAGGGCGTACACACGGTCGGACTTTGTTCGGACATTCCGACAACAAAATCCCAGGATTTTTTCAGACGGATGTTGGCTCAAACTTTTTTTGTCTACACACGGTCGCACAAAGTTGTCGGAATTTACAATCGCCAACCACGCAGTCACGTACACCACGTACGACGAGACTAGAAAAGGCCGGTTCAGAACCACCCTTTGGGCTCCTTTTGCTAATCTCGTGTTAGTAAAAGTTTGGTGAGAGATGATTTGCGCTTTTTCAGACTCGTGGCTTTCAGATCGTTTTCTGCCATTCAGTTTGTGCTTTTGGGTTTGTATCTGCTCTTCAGTGCGTGCAAGCAAGTTCCGCATGACTTTAAGTAGTCATTGTATTCTTGTTCATTCGTTACTGTTTTTCAGGTCGCTCTTCACAGGCCTTGCTGTTCTTCAGTGTGTTCTGTTACTTCATTCTGAGCAGCCGACCGTTTTCTAGCCATGTTTCGTATGCATACTCCTCGTAGAGTTCGTGCTGTGTGGGGGCTTGGTGTTGGGGTCCTGACCTTGACACAAGTCCAGTCCATGAACAGGGTGGGGAGGAGTTCATGGACCAAGAATTGGTTGCTTCAGCGTGACCAGTTCTGTTATATGCCTTTGCTCCGTGAGATCCGTGAGAATAATCCTGATGATTTCAGGAACTTTCTCAGGATGACGGACCCCGTGTTTCACCGTTTGTTGGCTTCGCTGACCCCCTATATTAGCAGGCAGGATACCTGCATGAGGCAAGCCATCACTCCGGAGCAGAGGCTCATCGCTACCCTGCGGTATTTGGTGACAGGGAGAAGCCTGCAGGACCTCAAGTTCTCGACAGGCGTCTCCCTCCAGGCTCTGGGGATCATTATCCCGGAGACCTGTTCTGCCATCATCCAGGTCCTGCAGAAGGAGTATATGAAGGTAAGATTTTTATCCTTTTATATCACATTTTATTGTATTGAATGTTTGATAATATATTGTATTTCTTTCCTCATTCCCTAATTACCATGATTGTAATATGCTGTGAATGTCCCCTTTGTTCTCATGCATGCTGGATTTTTATGCAATTATTATTTTAGGTCCTTCATACATATTTGCCCTTCACTAACATCCCCAGCATGGTGTCTCCTGGCCCTACATTCACCTCATGTAGTCACTTAACAATGTATTTTATCAGCTCCATAGTAGTGCTTTACCCCAAACACCCCCTAAAATGTTTGGAAATGTTATTTTGGATTTAAATTCTGGCAGAGTGCCAGAGGCTTTTTTTTGTTGGTGTCCCCAAATAATTTTTAGTAACCCTCCCTCCCCCAACTGCTAAGTCAGCTGATCCCAATTCTCTATGTATCCTCAATCATCTATCTGCTGACTTTGCCAAACCCATACACACTATACCCACCTCTTTAATGGTCAGATTTATGGATGAATTGCCCAAAGCATGTAGTGCAAGGGTCTGCCTGTATACTTTCAAATGGTACTGTTTCAAGTTTTTGTATTCTATTATTATCTTGATAGGTAATAGCAGAATGTCCAAATGTCCTCAAATGTGTACAATGTGTATTTATATCTTTGTATTATGACACTTCTTACCTGTCCAGTGGTCTGCCAATAGTGTAACTAAGGAGGGGCTGTTCCAAGTAATACCCATTATTTAGGCATTCATCTCTCAATGAAGTGAAGAGGGTTACCTGTCCAAGAGTTCCCCCCCTATAATGTTAGAAATGGCCCATGAGAGGGGGGGAGGAGGAATATGATAGGTGTACCTTATACTTTGGCCTTGTTAAATTCCCCTTACTAAATGCTATCTGGAGGTTGCCCCATAATGTTTGTGTCTAATCTGCTTGCCATGTTTGTGAGAAAAAATAGTAATGTTTATTGTTTTTTCTCAACAGTTTCCTTCCACACCACAGGAATGGCAGACTGTGGCCTCCCTCTTTGCCCAGCGGTGGGACTTTCCTAACTGCGGAGGGGCAATTGATGGGAAACACGTCCACATCGTCCCACCACCCAACTCGGGGTCGTACTATTATAATTACAAGGGGTTCAATAGTATAGTGATGTTGGCGGTGGTGTCGGCTAATTACGACTTCCTGTATGTGGACGTGGGGAAGAATGGCCGGATGTCCGATGGTGGAGTCATCGCCCAGACGGAGTTTTACAGGCGTCTCCAGAATGGCAGCTTGGACTTGCCAGCTCCAGAGGACAATGTTGAGCGACTCCCATTTGTGTTCGTTGCTGATGAAGCGTTTGCGCTGGGGGACCACCTGATGCGGCCATTCCCAATGAGGACCCTCACCCCCGAACAAAGGGTTTTTAATTACCGGCTGGCCAGAGCCCGAAGAGTGGTGGAGAACACATTTGGAATCCTGGCCAGCCGGTTCCGCCTATTTATGACACCCATCCATATGGCGGAGTATAAACTGAACCATATTATACTTGCGTGCTGTGTTCTCCATAACTTTTTAAGAAAACATTCGGCCAACTATGCTGGCTCAGTTGGGCCTGAGGCCGGAATGATACATCAAACCACACTGACGGCGCTTGAAAGCGGACGTCCTGGCTTGCCCTCCCTGAGTGCCCGTGATGTCCGGTTATGCTACCTGGAGTTCTTTGCGGGTAGGGGGGCTATCAATATGCCAGCAAATCTGTGAAGCCTTTTTATAATAAAACAAAAAAAGAAAATCTTTGTGGACATTTACTGCTTGTGTTTGTTTTAGCTGACCCTGACAGAAATGTGTTGAGTCCCTAAAATGTCCTGATTGTGTAACCTTATTATTATACAAAGCACTGTTGGCTGTTATTTACTAAATGCAAAAACACATTTCACTACAAGTGCACTTGCAACTGCACTGAACCTGCACTTGTAGTGCAAAGTGTATTTGCCCTTAGGAAATAACCCCCATTTTCGCAGAAAACAGCAATTACATCACCCCAAAAGTGTTGTAGTGTTGAGACAATAATCCACACATTCTTGATTAACCAACTTTTTTATACCTGCACAATCACATGTGCATTTACCAAAGGTTTTTAAAACAAACCAACATGTTTGTTGTATAACAATTTTTGGAGTAGCATTATCAAAAATAGAAATGTCCATTTAAGATAAAACAGGCCTGTGTAAAACCAACAAGAAAGCCAAAAAAATTGAACTTGCAAAGTTCACATTAGGTAAAACCTGAAGGCTATATCAGACATCAGTATTTAGGAACTGGGTTTGATATAGCGTTCAGATGGGGGGAAATCACCCCTGGAAAAGCCAAATTTGGAAGATGCACACCAATTTACGAATGTCAACATGTGCTATCTGCCATCACGGGGGATCAAGGGACGTGCTTTGGGGGAGCAAGCCCTTCCTCACCGCTACTTTATAATTGAGGAAGGGGTTGCACCCCCAAAACGCGTCCATTGATCTCCCGTGATGGCAGATAGCACATGTTGGCACACTGTGTGCATCCTCCAAATTTGGCTTTTCTAAACATTGCAAAAAGATTTAAAAGATTGGACCACAATAATAAAAAGTGATTTTGTGGGGTTTTAAATGCGCCCCAAAACATCAGTGATGTTATTATTTTTTTGAATCACATCATTTATTTTTTGCTGGATGTTTTGCAATTGGACATTACACCCCATGATCTCCCCGATCAGGATCTGGGCACTTTCTGATGTGAAAGGATCTGGATCACGATCACCTAAAAAGAGAGAAACAAAACAAAAACAGGTATCAAAAATCTGCCGGCATCCATCTCTTACCTGAGCCTGTGGTCACAGACACTCACCTGTTGTGGTGCCAATTTCCACCACATCTTCTTCTTCCTCCTGCTCTTCTTGGGTTGGGGGGATTTCACCTTCTTCCATAGGTGGGGGGTCTGTGGTCTCCTCGGATGAGGGGTGTCCTCCGAGTCTTTTATCCCCTTATGTAAAACAAAAATGTTATAATTAGCACACAGATATTTGATGGCAGAACTAGAAATAGGAAACATTGCTTGGAAGTGGGGTACAATTGTCTATTTTAGCCGAGTTCCAAGATGTATTTTTTTATTGCCCTTTGTCAAGCTGCAATACTTTACCTGTTTGGTACAAGCTTCACAGATGGAGACCCCCCTATAGTATACACTGGAGCACCTGTGTGGCCCCCTAATAAAAATGGTGTGCTGGGGTCCCACACTAGTGCTCCAGTGTCCAGATGTGAAAACAGCTGCTCAGTGTCCTCTCCTTACACACAATCTAGTTTGCATTTCATTAGAGTAACAAACCCATCTACACAAACAAATATTTGGCATCCAAGTAGGCCCAAAAAAAAAGGGGGAAAATGCATATGGCCTAAACAATGGTGTTTTAGAGGCTGAAAGAAAAATGTTTGATACGAACGAATAATGGGCCCATGAACATTAAAGTTGCCCTTTTAAACGTTACAATTAAGAAAAGCATATGGAGCAGCACGAACGGAATAAAGACAGAAAGAATAGGAACACAGCACAACTACTTACTTTTTTGCAGCACTCTCCGGATCTTTCGGTACTGCTCTGGCTCTCTTAATTTGAGGTCCGACCACCGCTTCCTGAGCTGATCTTTCGATCTTCGTACCCCGAAATTCTTGTGAAGACTTTTGACCACTTTCGCCTTGATCTTGACCTTTCTCATATTGGGGTTGGGGTAAGGCCCATACTTTCCGTCATAGTCGGCCTTCTTCATTATGTCGACCATCTCCAACATCTCCCCAAAGGACATATTTGTGGCCTTAAAACGTCTCCTTCTGGATCGGGACGTGTCCGGATCCGGGCTTTCCTCCTCCTCCTCGTTCCTATAATTAGCACGCACCTGCTGTGACTCCGCCATGTGCTCTTCCCCCACTGCAGCGAACGAAAAGGGGCGGGGAATAGAATAGGAAGAACGTCAGGGGCAGGCGGAGTTACACGCATGCGCAGTGTATATAAAGCGTAACACACGTGCGTACTACGTACGATCTGTGAGCGGAGGAAGGAACATTGGACGCGCCAATCGTAAGAACGAAGGTAAGAGACAAACTTGTGCCTATACTGCTTCTACATTGAGGCCTATATTGTAACAAGATTATAGGAGAGTTTTGTCTGACATTAGGCTTTGTCTTGTGTTGTGTCTTGCAGTGAACATGGATATGCTACTGAAAGATAATGACTTCATGTCAGTATTCGTAGATATGTTAAGGGAGCTGCCCTGTCTGTGGGAGATTAAACACCCCCATTTCAAGAACCAAGCAAAGAGGAAGGCAGCACTGGTGCAATTGTTGGAAATTGTGAAGCAGGTGATCAGACATCACCTATTTAAAGATCTTAATTGGTGGCCTGAGGAGCACATATCTGAGGGAGCGCAAGAAAGTCCAGGATTCGCAGAGATCCGGAGCAGCAGATGACATCTATGTCCCCAGGATGTTGTACTATGACAGGCTGCATTTTCTGGCAGGCCAGACTGAACCCAGGCCATCCCTCTCCAGTCTTCCTTCCACGCTTCCTTCCCCCCTGGCTGAGTCTTCTGACGCCCAACCTGGGCCTTCCAGGCAACACATGGAGGAGCCCAGATTGAGCAAGGTATAGCATTCCTCTAAATATTTCTGGTTGTCCAATCAATGATGTTAACTAGATGTTAGTTGGGAGTACTAATTTAGGATTGTGACTGATGAAGCAAAAACTAAAACCATGTCCCTTTTTCATACACAGGGAAGTCTCAGCCAGGAGGTGGCCGGGCCGAGCCGGCTGGCTGATCTTCAGGTCCCTCCACCCCCCCTGAAAAGAGAAAGTGGCAGTAGGAGGATTGCCCTAGAGGAGGCTGGCAGAGGACTCTTTTGGAGGGCTACAGAGGTCCTGGGAGCACGACAGATAGTGGAGGAGGACATTGCTGCCGTCATTGCATATAAAATGCAGAGGATGGAGGAGGGCCAACAAGTCATGTGTGAGGCGCTCATATTGGAGGCTCTTAACCACTTTAAGACCAGCCTCGTTTTGGATTTTAGGTGTTTACAAGTTTAAAACAGGTTTTTTTGCTAGAAAATTACTTAGAACCCCCAAACATTATATATTGTTTTTTTTCTAACACCCTAGAGAATAAAATAGCGGTCATTGCAATACTTTTTTTTGCACCGTATTTGCGCAGCGGTCTTCTAAGCGCACTTTTTTTGGAAAAAATTCACTTTTTTGAAAAAAAAAATAAGACAACAGTAAAGTTAGCCCAATTTTTTTTATATTGTGAAATATAATGTTACGCCAAGTAAATTGATACCCATCATGTCACGCTTCAAAATTGCGCCCGCTCGTGGAATAGCGTCAAACTTTTACCCTTAAAAATCTCCATAGGCGACGTTTAAAAAATTCTACAGATTGCATGTTTTGCGTTACAGAGGAGGTCTAGGGCTAGAATTATTGCTCTCACTCTACCGGTCGTGGCAATACCTCACATGTGTGGTTTGACCACCGTTTTCATATGCGGGCGCTACTCACGTATGCGTTCGCTTCTGCGCGTGAGCTCGTCGGGACAGGGCGCTTTAAAAAATTTTTTTTTTTTTTTTTATTATTTATTTTACTTTATTTTATTTATTTTTTCACTGTTTTTTTTTTAAAAAATTTGGATCACTTTTATTCCTATTACAAGGAATGTAAACATCCCTTGTAATAGAAAAAAGCATGACAGGTCCTCTTAAATATGAGATCTGGGGTCAAAAAGTCCTCAGATCTCATATTTAGACTAAAATGCAAAAAAAAAAAAAAAAGTCGTTAAAAAAATGACACAAAAAAATTGTACCCCATACTCATTCACATAGGGTGGGGGGCCGGGATCTGGGGGCCCCCTTATTAAAGGGGGCTCCCAGATTCCGATAAGCCCCCCGCCCGCAGACCCCAAAAACCAACGGCCAGGGTTGTCGGGAAGAGGCCCTTGTCCTCATCAACATTAGCACCCACCCTCCCATGTTGAGGGCATGCGACCTGGTACGGTTCAGGAGGGGGGGCGCTCGCTCATCCCCACCCCCCTTTCCTGACCGGCCGGGCTGCGTGCTCGGATCAGGGTCTGGTATGGATTTTAGGGGGGACCCCACGCCGGTTTTTCGGCGTAGGGGTTTCCCTTTATAATCCATACCAGACCCAAGGGCCTGGCATGACCCTATTGCAGAGAGCGCGAAATGCAATACCCTGCCCTCGCGTCGTATCTGGTCCATCGGACCAGCATACACACGAGCGGGCTTTCCGTCGGACCAGCACACAGACGAGCGGACTTTCCGCCCGAAACTGAGTCCGACAGAAAGATTTTCAAATCTTGGTCCGGCGGGCTTTTGGGAAAAAGTCCACCGGAAAAGTCCACCGGAGCCTACACACGGGCGGATTGTCCGGCACACTCTGGTCCGCCGGACCACGTATGCCGGAAAGTCCGACCGTGTGTACGCGGCAGAAGACTTCTGGCATTGGTGAACAAACACTTTGATCTATTGTCACCTTTTGCAAAAGCATGTTGCATATTTTTTATTCTAGTACAAATAGTACCATTTCCAATGGTTGTCTGTGACATAGGAACCTTCATATCATCTACCATAGCCCCCCCCCCCCCATCTTTCCCCATTCCACCCACCAATAGGGGGTGGCCCATATCTTCCCCATTATAAACTAATTTACCCTTCCCCCACAATCCTAGTTTAAATACTCCTCCAGCCTTCCCATAAACCTCTCCTCCAGTACAGTAGACCCCCTTCCATTCAGGTGCAAACCATCTTTAGCATATAGGTTGCACCCCAATGAAAGGTCAGCCCAGTGCTCTAAAAACCCAAATCCCTCCTTCTTACACCAGGTCTTTAGTCATGCATTCAGCTCTCTAATCACCTGCTATTCCTGTTTTAAGCATGGCACAGGCAATATTTCAGATAATATCACTTTGGAGGTACTTCCCTTCAACTTGCATCCTAGTTCTTTATGTTGATAAGGAAGAAAAGGACTAACCAGGGAAGACAAGATAGAAGCAGATTTAACTTCAGCTTTAAGTATCGCAAGGATTTAAAAATATTTTAATTTCAAAAGACAAGAAAAATGCTTTTTTTGTCTTTTTCGTTATTAAAGTGGAACAATGACCAAGATGAACAATGGCATACTGTATATATAGTACAGTCTGTCACCAGTCTGTGACCAGTAAGGTTGGCAGTTAGAGTGTTAAGACGAATTCTTTAAGTCTGTTATGGATACTTACAATGTTTTTTTATTTATTTATGTAACATTTTAACCCATATGATTAAAAAAATGTTTGCTGTAACTGTTTAACCACTTCCCGCCCAAGGTACTTTCAGGGACGTCCTTGATTTTGCGGGGGTATATCTGAATGATGCCTGCAGCTACAGACATTATTCAGATATCATCTTTTAGTGCCGGAAATTCCCTACACCATAAGAATGATCATAGTGGCTGTTCCACCGCTTGATCGTTCTTACGGGTGGCGAGAGGGGACGCCCCCCCTCCCGCTGCCCGCTTTCATTGGTGAGTCGGAGACAGGATCCGGTGGGCCTGGATGGTGATCATAGAGATTTCCAGAGACCAGATGGTTGCCGGAGTTTCTATGATCATTCGGAGGCCGGGCGCAATGTTATGACGTCACGCCCAGCCTCTGCATTCAAACGAATGGCGCCGCTTCAGCTAGGAAGCCGTGATCATTATTTTTTTTTTTATTTCAGGCTTCCCAGCCTAGAGGTGAGATGTGGGATCTTATTGACCCCACATCTCACTGTAAAGAGGACCAATCATGCCATATTCCTATTACAAGGGATGTTTACATTCCTTGTAAATTACAAGGGATGTTTACATTCCTTGTAATAGGAATAAAAGCGATCAATTTTTTTTTTAAAGTGTCAAACTAAAAAAATAAAATTAACAATAAAAAAATTTAAAAGTTGTCCCTGTGTGCTCGCACGCAGAAGTAAACGCATACGTAAGTCCCGCCCACATATGAAAACAGTGTTCAAACCACACATGTGAGGTATCGCCGCAAACGTTAGAGCGAGAGCAATAATTCTAGATCTAGACCTCCTCTGTAACTCAAAACATGTAACCAGTAAAAAATTTTAAAGTGTCGCCTATGGGGATTTTTACGTACAGAAGTTTGGCACCATTCCACGAGCGTGGGCAATTTTGAAGCGTGACATGTTAGGTATCTATTTACTTGGCGTAACTTCATCTTTGACATTATGCAAAAAAATTGGGCTAACTTAAATATTTTGTTATTTTTTAAAGCATGAAACATTTAAAAAAAAAACGTATTTGAAAAATTGCTGCGCAAATACAGGGCCAGATAAAAAGTTGCAATGACCGCCATTGTATTCTCTAGGGTCTTTGCTAAAAAAAACATATATAATGTTTGGTGGTTCTATGTAATTTTCTAGCAAAAAAATTAGGAATTTTACATATAGGAGAGAAATGTTAGAATTGGCCTGGATAGGAAGTGGTTAATAAGTGTTAAAGCGGGGTTCCACTAAAATTTTTAACTTAATCTTACCCCCTTCAGTTAATTGCATAGATGTTCAAATGCCGCACGAAAAATTTTTTTATCGCTGTAATCACCTTTATATTGTACTTTATTGTGGCACTTCCTGTCTCTCCTCCCATGGGAGTAGGCGTGTTTATTGCCTTTCCCCGGCGCCACACTGTCTCCTGGGAGCTTAGTGTCAGGCTTCCCAAGATTCAGTGTGGAAACAATGATCATGCGTGTGAACACGCTGTGAATGAACAGCATTCACCGCATCCAGGAAATCAATGCTTGTGGGCTTCACATGCCCACAAGCAAGATGGAAACAGCCAGCATCACATTTTTTAAGTTATTCTTCAGTACGAAAACAGACAGAGGCAGAAATATTACACCCAAACTGTGAGTATTATTTTGGGGTTAGCAAAGTGTCTCAATGACCTAAGAAAAAAAAAAAAGATTGGTCGCCGGACTCCCGCTTTAACTAGAGTTTGTCTGTACATTATTAGTCACTAATGTAAAAGTTCATCTATAGTAAATTTACTAGCCCATCTAACACCAACCTCTCCACAGATTGACAATGCTGCTATCCAAGGGTGGCTACATTGATTCTCCATAGATGCAGGGGAGGAGTAAATGTAGCCACCCTAATACAGAAGGTGTTACTGACTGATCACCAGTTGAAAATAAGGGCATAAAAGCCTAGAAAAAAAATATGAATGCAGCTATCACAGCCAATAGTTGGTAGGCCACAATATGTCAAATTTTTGTTTTGTATAGTTGCACTTTAATTGACCATATTTACTTATGAGGGCTTTATTCTCTTTTACTCTTATTTAGTTTTGTTTGAATATGAAGTCTAACAGTTGCTGCTAATCCACTGGCCAACCTAACCATCTGCACACAGAGAAGATGGCAGACAATGCATGAGGTCAGGCAGTGGGCAGCGAGCAACGATCTGACTTCAGGTAACCTCTAAACTTTATTTTCCTTAGCAATGGCAGTTGCCATTTTTTATTATTATACATTTTTATACATATTATGCCATTTTTTTATTGTGACAAATTCCTTTTAGAGCATCAGCAAAAACAGGTATGAGTTCAAATTAGCAGGCTGCATAGTTCCTGCTTATTACTGTCACTTGCTACTGTCAGCTCTCAATCTTGCCATTGAATATTGTTGAGGAGTATATTTAATAACTCAAAAGGCTATAAACTTTCCAGCTAGTACTATGTTTGCAATTACAACAGATATTTGTGATCATTTTTTAATTTCAATAATTTTTATTGAAAATTTTATGGTGATAGCAGAAAAGTAGTGAACAATATATTTCAAATCGTACTTTTACACATGTATATCTTTCTTTAATTGCATATGGTAATAGGTAACATTGTGGCGTATCTTTATTGCTCTTAAAGAGACAAGCAGTATCTTAACTGCGATGTTGTATAGTATAGCCTTAAATATTGCATTAATCAATCTAGCATTGTGACTCTTCTCCCTCTGGGTGCCCCATAGGGAACACACTGCATCTCAGGGGATGAGGTCACAAGGCCTTTGCTCATATCTTTCAGAATGGTACAACATTATATTTCTTTGCATGGTAAACCATACAATTTGGGATTTTCTTGCTATAGTTGTTTACATTTAAGTGTGACTATTGAAAGAAAGAGTAAACTTAGAATATAACAAAGAAATTGGATGTGACGTTAACATTGTAGAGTTTTTAGAGTAAGCTGTATGTGTGAATGTCTTCTATTTCAGTTAAATGTGGTCTTCAAATGGGGTTTATCATCTAGGTTTATTGATTTCATACCAGTCTATCCAAGGTTTACAGGAAGGGTATCTGGAGTTATAAATGCCTTGAGAGGCTGTGAACATAACTTAATGGGTGATATGTATATTACTAGTTCTAATTACTTCTGCAAGAGTTGGAAGTCCAGTTTTTTTCCAAAGCCTTACTAGTTCCAGTCGTGCACTCGCGAGAATGTGGGAGATGATGTTTCTTAGAGGAGGAGGGATAGTGTCTATTCCCAAGGAGATGATGGCCATACTCATTTTTTTTAGGGTCTGGGAGCCAGTTATTTGTCTTGTGAGGTTGAACATATCAGACCAATAGGTTCGTAGAAGTGAGCAAGCCCAAAATATATGTATCATGGAACCCCTGTGGCCGCATTGTCTCCAACAGAGTGGAGCTAGTTGGAGATTGAAACCTGCTAGTCTCGTGGTCAGGGCTTTTTTTTTTAGCAGGAACATGGGGGAACGCAGTTCCGGCACCTCCAGCACTGACTGTATGTAATGGTAAGGGGTGCTGGGGTGTGCTGCATGGTCTATTGAATCTGGTTGCTGGGGGATCTATTCTAGATGGAGAGGATCTATTTTTGCAGGGGGATCTATTGTTGCTGGTGGGGAGCTATTGTTGCTGGGGCTGGGTCTTATATTGCTTGGGGGTCGGTTATTGCTGGGATCGATCTACTGTTGAGCAATGGGTTTATTGTTGCTGACTGCTGGAGAGTCTATTAATGCTGGCTGTGGGGAGATCTGTTGCTGCTGCTGGGGGATTCTGTTTCAGGTGGTTCATTGTTTTGGGGGGGGACTGTTGTTGCTGGAAGGGGCTCTATTGTTACTGGCTACAGTGCACCTATTTTACGGCTTTTTCTGTTATCATTAACACATTCCGTACAAATTACTGATCAGCACAAAATACTTGGTTCTGTATTCTCCAAAAGGGCAGTATGGGAGGTGGGTAGGGGGTGGAACCAAGAAACGGTGCTCGGAGGTGGGTAGGGGTGGAGAAAAGGAGGAGTTCCTGCACCTTTTCTCTGAGAAAAAAAGCCCTGCTCGTGGGAGTTAAGTACCACCTTAAAAGTATATTTTTGGTAGTGTTTCCACAAGTTGACACTCTTTGTAGCTTTATATATAGATGCAATTTCAAATTTCCATTGTTCAGGTGTATATGGTGCTATTAAGTCTATTTCCCATGTGTTCAGGGAGGGGGTTTTGGTCAATGTCGATTTTTGGTGTAGGAAATTGTAGAACAAGGATATGCCTTTGATTGAGGTATTAGGGTTTGTGAAATATAGAAATATTCTCCAAGGAATTGTAGTAAAGGGATTGGTAATAGATGATAGTAGGTGTAAGATTTGAATAAATGCGTATTGATCTTTGGGTTCTATTCCATATTCGATCTGAATTGCTCTAAAGGTTTTAAGTGAAGGGCCTATTTGAATGTCCGCAACTGATGTAATACCTTTAGATTTCCATTTTTTTTTTTTAAGTTTAGGATTAGTAGTTGTAGACTAGTGATAGGAAGAGGAATGAATTTGGAAGCTGTATTAACTATAGGGGTGTTTAGAAGTAGTTTCCAGGCTTGGAGAGAAGCTCTCATAGTAGGTGATATTTCAGGGGGCTAATGAGACATAAATCTGCTGGTTAGTAGTAGGTCATACAGCTTTGAATTAGGACATTGATATGTCTCTAGTTCTTGCCATCTCGAGATATTGTTTTGTGGAAACCGATGTTTCAGTTGGGCTAAAATTTAAATACATTTTTTGAAGGCACATCTAGCTTTCTTTCCTTGCCATAAGAATTTATTTATCATAGACTGTGCCTTAGAGAAGAAATTTTTTGGTACTGGGATGGGAAGGGTTTTGAACAGATAGGTAAATTGGGGTAATAGTATAATTTTGAAGGCTGCTAATCGTCCCAACCAAGTCAGTTCTGTTTTGGTTATGTCTTATAGTTTAGAGTTAAGTTTATGGAGAAAGGTTGTGTAGTTTGCGTCTATCAGTTACGTTTGCTGTCAATGTTATACCTAGGTACTTTATTCTCCTTGTACTCCAAGTATAAGGATATTGCAATTTGAGCTTATTACTCATAGAAGTATCTATGCCTAAACCCAATATATAGGATTTACTGTCATTGACCTTGTAATAGGATATCCGGTTGATTAGATCCAATGCTTCATGTGCCGCAGCCAGGGAGGAGACCACCTCTGTCATGATCATGATAATGTCATCAGTGAACAGACTAATAGAATGCATATTTTTGCCTATTGGACTGGAAACCGTTAATGTTTAGGTGATTTCTAATGTAGATGGCTAAGGGTTCCATCAGGAGGTTAAATATTAAGGGTGACAAAGGGCACCCTTGCCTTGTTCCATTGGATATAGTAAATGGGGATGAAAGAATACCAGACATGTATACTCTGGCCGATGGTTTAGAATACAGGGCCATGATGGCTGTTAGAATATTACCATTAAAGCCAAATAATTCCAACAACTTGGCCAGATATAGCCAATGTATACGGTCAAAGGCCTTCTCTGCGTCCAAAGTTAGGAGCAGGGAAGGCCTTTGTTGTGCTTGCACCATATGTATAATATTAATCAGTCGTCGGGTAGCATCCGAAGTTTGTCTGTTTTTTGTAAAACCTGTTTGGTCAGGGTGTTTAAGCGTGGGCAGAATATTAACAAGGTGCAAGGCTATTAGCTTACCATAAAGTTTTAGATCTATGTTCAATAACGATATTGGTATGAAATTTGAAGGAGAGGTGGGTTCCTTCCCTGGCTCAGGCAAAGTTACAATCAGAGCTTTGAGCATTTCAGGCGAAAAAGAGGCAGAGACAGCTGCAGAGTGGAATATTTGGTGTAGATGTGGGGATAGCAAAGTCTTAAATTCCTTATAGTATTGCCCATGGAAGCCATCAGGGCCTGGTGATTTGTTCAGAGGGAGGGACTCTATAGCTTTATATATCTCCAACTCGTTAAATGGTATATTTAGGGATTGGAGCTGGGCTGGTTTCGGTATGGATAACTTTGCTAAAAATTGGTTAATGGCTTCTGGAGTTGGTTGGAGAGTTGAAGGATCTTTTAAATGATATAATGCTCCGTAGTAATAGCCAAAGGCGTCTGCTATTTTTTGTGGATGGTATTCTTTTTGTTTAGTTCCAGGATGAAGTATATAGGGTAGTTTGGTTTTGTATCTATGGCCTCTAAGGTTCTGTGCTAAAACTTTTCCTGCTCTATTCCCATTGACATAATATGGCATCTTTAAGTTTTTGGCAGTTTTTTCAAAGTTTTCTAATAGATGGAGTCTAAGGTCAGATCTAAGTTGTGTTCATTTTAGAGGAAGTTTATTCTGGGCGCCTATATCAGAAATTTCTTTTGTCAGTTCAACAAATCGTTGCTGCCTCTGCCTCTTAGCTCTTGCCCCTAACTGAATGAAAATGCCCCTCATGAACGCTTTATGGGCGTTCCAAAACGTAAACGGGTTTTGTACCGAACCTGCATTATCATTAAAGAAATCTGTCAAATGGGTATGGATCTTTTCTTTTGTCTCTTCTTGCTGTAATAAGTATGTGTTGACTCTCCAGACTGGACTTAGCCTGGAGGAAACAGAGTTTGCTATAGACAGGACTATTGAAGCGTGGTCAGACCACGTTATCGCGTTTATAACAGCGGATTTGGTTTGTAGCAGGACTTGCTGGTCGACTAAGAAAAGTTTTGTTCTGGTGTAAACCTGATGAGGTGAAGAAAAAAGGGAAAGATCCCTTTCGCCAGTGTGTAGGCAGCGCCAGGCATCATAAACATTTTGTTTGCGGAGAGATGGTAGTAGCATTGGATTATGACGGTTAGTTTTGGATGTAGAGTCTATTGTAGGATCTGGGGAGGCGTTGAAGTCTCCACAAACTATAAGTAGACATTTTGGATATAATCTGATCTTTTTCATTAGTTTGTTAAAGAAGTGAACTTGGTGTTTGTTGGGAGAGTAAACCTTTACTATTGTATAGGTAGTGGAGTTTAAATCACACAGTAGTATCAGGAATCTGCCGTGAGGATCATGTATTTCTTTGTGTAGTGTAAATGCCACAGAGTCTCTAATGGCTATTAGAACGCCTTTGGTTTTGGAGTCTGCGTTAGCAGTAACTACATAGGGAAAATTTTTATATGAGCATTTAGGTGGTGCTTGTTTGCTGAAGTGAGTCTCCTGGGCACATAGTATGTCACTATGCCGCGTACACACGAGCGGACTTTATGGCAGACTTTGCCCGGCGGACGGGATTTCGTCAGACATTTCGATCGTGTGTGGGCTCCAGCGGACTTTGTTTTCTCAAAAGTTGGACCGACTTAGATTTGAAACATGTTTTAAATCTATCCGTCGAACTCGAGTCCGGTCGAAAAGTCCGCTCGTCTGTATGC
This sequence comes from Lithobates septentrionalis, assembly GCA_037952835.1. Taxonomy (NCBI): domain Eukaryota; kingdom Metazoa; phylum Chordata; class Amphibia; order Anura; family Ranidae; genus Lithobates; species Lithobates septentrionalis. The sequence goes on along the minus strand of JBBDGP010000079.1, from coordinate 2,071,818 downwards.
TAGTTCGACGGACAAAAAGCCACACTAGGGCAGCTATTGGCTACTGGCTATGAACTTCCTTGTTTTAGTCCGGTCATATGTCCTCACGTACGAATTTGACGGACTTTGGTGGATTGTGTGTAGGCAAGTCCGTTCATTCGGAAAGTCCATCATAAAGTCCGTCGAAAAGTCCGCCGGGCAAAGTCTGCCGTAAAGTCCGCTCGTGTACGCGGTATATGGTTCAAGAGTGCTTCTGTCCATAAGGATTTACATTTCACAGGATGGTTAAGTCCTTTGGCAATAATGGATAGTACAGTAATTGTCATGGTTGATGAGTAGGATTTATGCTTGTGAGAGAGAAGTGTTTCCCTTTATGTCGCTTGAGCATCTTTTTGCAGTTGCAACTGAAACCCTGATCGGTGATAAATTTCCCTATTTAAGAAGCTTGGTATAATACTCACAGTATTCGAAATGTTCCTGATTGGTCTTTGTAGAATTGTCCAAGAGAAAACCACATTGTAGGTGTTCCTGTTGCGATCCTTTTGGGATGGAGGAAACCCCTCTGAGTTTTTGGTGATGTCTGGTCTCTTTTATGCGTGTGATTTGGCATTTGGCATGTGATTTGGCATTTGTCTGTTACTTTTTTGCACTCCTGTTCAAGTTGACGTGGAGTGCTGGTGGAAGTCCTTTCACTGTTTGGATCAGATAGGATACCCCTCTCCTTCAGGAGAGCAACTCCTTTTTTCCAGGGATGTCACTGCATAGATATGATTGTCCTTTGTGATGGAAATTTCCGTCGGGTAGCCCCATCTATATGCAGCTTTGTGATTGCGCAAGATTTTTGACATTTTTGTGTTTAAGTTTTTTCTTTTTTGTAATGTATATTGTGACAAATCAGCAAAGAATTGCAAGCTATGTGTCAGGGCTGGGCTCAGCCCTTCCTTCTTTGAGCTGGCCACTCAGCTGTCGGCTAATTGCCAGCTCCTGTCTCTCCACAGTTACTCAGCTGTTGCTGATATCCTGCTCGTCAATCCTGCCTACTTAAGCCGTCCAGTCCAGAGGAGCTCTGCCTTCACCTTAGTCAACATCACAGAGACGCTCTCCTGCATTCCTGTAAAAAAGACTTGCTTGGCTGACATAGCTTCTGTTTCCAGATCCTACTTGCTGTTTTTCTACGCTCATCTCTGGCTCCCTGAGATTTGGCTTGTCTGACTATCTGTTCTGGTTCCTGAACTCTGGCTATGTTTTTGACTATGTTTGTTCTATTTACTTTTATTATTAAACAAGTGTGATTTAACAGTACTTCTGTTTCGGTCTGATTTCATGGTTTCTGACAGTAGGCAAAGGCCACGAATTCAGAACATACAGTCAATCCACTTGTTGGTAATATTTTTTCCAGATTGGATGAGCAAGATCACCGCATGGATCAGTTTGCCATGGCTTTACCAACGCTACTGAGTCGCACGGCTCACCTAAAATCTCCCACTGTGGCTGCTCCGGTACAACCTGAATTGCAGGAAGTCCCTACCACTGCGCCAGTCTCTGTGCAGGCACCCACCTCGAGTATTACCACTATAAGAGGTATGTCTGGTTCTGCTCTGCTTCCCCAGCGATTTGGGGGTGATCCAGTTCAATGCAGAGGGTTTCTCAAGGGTTGAGATATACCTTGAAAAGCTGCCCCAGGCATTTCCCACGGACAGAAGCAAAGTAGGTTTCGTGATATCTTTGGGTATTTGACATTCCCGCATGCATCGCTTCTGCTGCCAAGTGCCTCATGTCTATCAAACAGAGTACGAGAACTGTTGCCATTGAATTCCATACTCTGGCAGCAGAGGTTGCTTGGAACAATGATGCCCTCATGGCTGCTTTTTTTCATGGTCTCTCGGATTCCATCAAGGATGTGATAGCAGCCCAATATATACCCACTGAGCTGGAGAAGTTAATCACGTTTGCCATCCTCATTGACTCCAGACTCAGAGAAAGACTCTCTTTTAAGGAACGCTTGTGGATGCCTCCTGTAGGTTTGCCTTTGAGCTTTGCAGTCCCACCCGTGCCTCCCTTACCTCCCATGCCTCCTTGTAATGAGTCAGTCAGTGAAGATAAACCCATGCACTTGGGTTTCACGCATCTCTCTGCGGATGTGAGAACCTTTAGGAGGAGGGAGAGATTGTGCCTTTATTGTGGCCAGGCAGGTCACTTTTTGAAGTCTTGTCCTACATGTTCAGGGTACGCCCAAACCTTGAGGTCCTGTCACGAACAGACCTTAGGTGGCGTTGTTTCATCCCCAGTTATTCAGAAGGATAAGCCCCTGGTTTCGGTCACCCTTTTTTGGGCTGAGTCGTCCGTCGAGATACAGGCTCTAATCGACTCTGGAGCTGCAGGCCTGTTCATTGATGCTGCCTTTGTGTCGAAGCACTTGATTCGGCTGCAGCTGCGTGACACTCCACTTGCCATTGAGGCTCTTGACGGGAGACCTCTAAAGCCTGCCCATGTTCCGTTGTCCATGGCCATAGGGGCTCTTCATCATGAGATAATCCAATTCCAAATTATTTCCTCACCTATGTTTCCGCTGATAATTGGTTATCCTTGGTTACAGAGGCACAACCCCTCTTTTGGTTGGCTCTGTGCTGAGGTTCTCTCCAGGTTGCCACAATGCAGTAAGACATGCTTCCAGAAGGAAGCCAAGGTCCCGTGCACTCTCCTCCCTGCCGGAGGAGTACCGCAATTTTAGCAATGTCTTTGACAAAGGTTAAGCCAGTAGTTTGCCTCCACACCGGCCATATGATTGCGCAAATGACCTTCAACCTGGTGCCATACCCCCTCATGGCTGGGTTTACCCTTTGATCTTGGAGAATAAGGCCATGGAGGAGTATGTGGCAGATGCACTTTCTCGAGGTTTCCGCAAATCCTCCTCCCCTGCTGGTGCTGGTTTCTTCTTCGTGAAGAAGAGGAGTGGTGAACTGAGACCTTGTATTGATTATAGGGGTCTCAATTGTTTCACAATTAAGAATGCCTATCCGATTACAGAGTTATTTGACTGCCTCAAGGGAGCAACGGTTTTCACGAAGCTTGATTTGAGAGGGGCATACAATCTCATGAGAATTAAGGAGGGCGACGAGTGTAAAACTGCCTTTAATTCCAGAACAGGCCATTATGAGTACCTCGTAATGCCTTTTGGCCTTTGTAACGCCCCGTCAGTTTTCCAGGAATCATTAACGATGTCCTCCGAGATTTCTTGCAGTTTTGTGTGGTGGTTTATCTCAATGATATCCTCAGATTTCCAAGTCCATGAAGAGCCACCACACAGTTGTCTGTCATGTGCTTCAGAAAATAAGAGAGAATCTCTATTGTAAATTGGAGAAGTGTGAGTTCCATTGTGAACAGGTTAAATTCCTGGGCTATGTCATTTCCACTGCTGGTTTTTCGATGGACCCAGGGAAACTTTCAGCAGTCTTACAGTGGCCCCGACCCGTGGGTTTATGTCCTCTGCAGCATTTCCTGGGCTTTGCCAACTATTATCGGAAGTTTATTTGTAACTACTCATCTCTGGTCAAGCCCCTAACTGATATGACCAAATAGCATGGTAACCCACAGAGTTGATCTCCGGAGTTCGTAAAGGCGTTTGAGAGTCTCAAGGCTGCCTTTGTTTCTGCTCCTGTGTAGGCACATCCTGATCCTACATTACCTTCTATCCTTGAGGTTGATGCTTCTGAGAATGGAGTTGGCGCCCTTCTGTCTCAACATCCTACCTCTGGGAGCGCTTTGCATCTTGTGGCTACTTTTCCAAGAAATTGTCACCTGCGGAGTGCAATTACGAGATTGGTGACAGAGAGCTGTTGGCAATCATTTTAGCCCTGAAAGAATGGAGCCATCTCCTAGAAGGTACCACTGTTCCGTTTCTCATTCTTACTGATCATAAGAATCTCACATTCTTGTCTGAGGCTAAACGCCTCTCTCCCAGAAGGGCACGATGGGCTCTTTTCTTGTCAAGTTTCAATTACATTGTCTCATTCTTACCCGGTACTAAGAATGTAAGGGCTGACGACTTGTCACAACAATTTTCCTCCACTTCCAAGTTGGAGTCAGTTCCGGTTCCTGTGATTCCTCCTGATTGTATGCTGGCTACGGTTCACACCAGTCTCACTTCTCCTTTGGGTGACAAAATTCTTGCTGCTCAGGTCCATGCTCCTCCTGAGAAACCTTGTGACCGCTGCTTTGTCCCAGAGAGCCTCTGTTCTGCCATGCTCCATACTTACTATTCTCCCAAGGCTGCTGGCCACCCTGGGAAAAATCAACTCTTTTGGGCCATTTCTCAACAATTCTGGTGGCCTAGTCTACATGCTGATGTAACTGCCTTCGTAGCTGCCTGTTCAGTGTGTGCTCAGAGTAAGACTCCACGACACCTTCCAGTGGGCCTCCTACAAACCATACCCAATGGAGAGAGGCCCTGGACCCACCTGTCTATGGATTTCAATGTGGAGTTACCCAACTCCCAGGGCAACACAGTTATCCTTATGGTGGTTGACCAGTTCTCAAAGATGTGTCATTGTATTCCACTTAAGAAGTTACCCACTTCTAAGGAACTGGCTTTCATTTTTGCTTAGGAGATTTTTCGCTTACATGGGCTACCCAAGGTGATTGTCCCGGACAGGGGTAGTCAGTTTGTGTCCCGGTGAGCCTTTTGTACACAGTTGGGAATTCAACTTGCTTTCTCCTCTGCCTATCACCCGCAGTCTAATGGGGACGCAGAACGAGCCAATAAGTGCTTGGAGCAATACATTGCTATATTTCTGACCATCATAACAACTGGTCAGACCTGCGTTAGAGGAGCATATACGTGGTCTTCGTTCCACTTAGGGATGAGCCGAACACCCCCCGGTTCGGTTCGCACCAGAACCTGCGAACGGACCGAAAGTTTGCACGAACGTTAGAACCCCATTGACGTCTATGGGACTCGAACGTTCGAAATCAAAAGTGCTCATTTTAAAAGCTAATTTGCATGGTATTGTCCTAAAAAGGGTTTGGGGACCCGGGTCCTACCCCAGGGGACATGTATCAATGCAAAAAAAACTTTTAAAAACGGCCGTTTTTTCGGGAGCAGTGATTTTAATGATGCTTAAAGTAAAAAAAAAAAAAGTGAAATATTCCTTTAAATATCGTACCTGGGGGGTGTCTATAGTATGCCTGTAAAGTGAGGCGTGTTTCCCGTGTTTAGAACAGTCCCTGCACCAAATGCCATTTTTAAAGGAAAAAATCTCATTTAAAACTGCTTGCGGGTTTAATGTCATGTCGGGTCATGGCAATATGGATGAAAATCAGTGAGACAAACGGCATGGGTACCCCCCAGTCCATTACCAGGCCCTTTGGGTCTTGTATGGATATTAAAGGGAACCCCGCACCCAAATTAAAATAAGGAAAGGCCCTATATACTCTGAACAGCAGTATACAGGCGGTGCAAACAAGACAGGGACTGTAGGTTTGTTGTTAAGCAGAATCTCTTTGTAATTTTGAACGGGTACATTTTTAACGTGTTTAGCTCCAGCCAAAAAATCTTTTTTAAGCTTTTTGGAAAACATAGGGAAGGGTTATCACCACTGTGACATTTGTTTTGCTGTCTTTACTCCTCTTCAGAAGATTTCACCTCACTTTTTGTCCCAATGAAAAATGTTTTTTGAAAATTTGGGTTTTTTTGTGGAACAAGGATTGGAAAGCATCAGTGGAAAGGAGAAATTGTTTTCCCATATTAACTCTTACAGGAGAGAATTTCCCCTCCTAGGGGTAGATTTCATCTCACTTCCTGTTGTCTCCTTCCGTTTGCAAGTAGGAGTCGTTTGTAAGTTAGATGTTTGAAAGTAGGGTCCTGCCCTATATACTCAGCAGAAATTTGGGCCTTAGGTGTTGCTGTGGCCACAACACTGTAAGCCCTCACAGGGCCCTGCTGTGAAATATTAGATCAAGAATTGTAATTACATGCCCCTGTTGAACAGGAGCTGAAAAATTAGGCCTTAGGCACTGGTGCTGGTGCCACAACACTGCAACCCCTCACAGACACTCTAGTTGGAACGCAGGAACGAGCCCTGCTGCAAAGTATTGCATCAAAAATTGTAATTACACGCCCCTGTTAGACAGGGGCAGAAAAATTGGGCCTTAGGCACTGGTGCTGGTGCCACAACACTGCAACCCCTCACAGACACTCTAGTTGGAACGCAGGAACGAGCCCTGCTGCAAAGTATTGCATCAAAAATTGTAATTACACGCCCCTGTTAGACAGGGGCAGAAAAATTGGGCCTTAGGCACTGGTGCTGGTGTCACAACACTGCAACCCCTCACAGACACTCTAGTTGGAATGCAGGAACGAGCCCTGCTGCAAAGTATTACATCAAAAATTGTAATTACACGCCCCTGTTAAAGAGGGGCTGAAAAATTGTGCCTTAGGCACTGGTGGTGGCGCCCAGAACCAAAAATGTTCTTACAAGCTATCAGCGTGATGATTGAGGAGGAAGAGGATAATTACTCAGGGATAGTCACTCAGCATCAGCATAGGCAGTCTTTGAAGGGATCTGAGATTTCAAAAAAAATTATTCGGTTACATCAGCATCAGGTGCTTGGTAGCTGGTGGTGATCCAAGACTGATTCATTTTTATGAAGGTCAGTCGATCGACCGAGTCGGTGGACAGACGCACCCTGTGATCGGTTGCCACGCCTCCAGCAGCACTGAATGTGCGTTCCGAAAGAACGCTGGATGCAGGACAGGCCAGTAGCTCAATTGCATACTGTGCAAGCTCTGGCCAGTGATCCATCCTCAAGACCCAGTAACCCAGAGGATTTTCGGTGGGAAAGGTGTCCAAGTCTGATCTTGCCCCTAGGTATTCCTGCACCATGTAAAACAGACGCTGGCGATGGTTGCTGGAACCGATCATACCTTGGGGCTGCGGACCAAAAAATTGTCTGAACGCATCGGTCAGACGGCCACCTTCTCCACCGCTCCTTCTTTGACTGACCGAAGCCTCAGCAACACGTTGTCCAGAGACAGGAGTAACCTCCCATTCTCTGGGAACGCGTTGCACAGACCTTTCTGCAAGGCCTCCCAAAGATGTTTCATCCTCTGCTCCCTCTGCGATGGCAAGATAAGGTCCGCAACCTTACCCTTGTAACGTGGATCAATGAGGGTTGCCAGCCAGTATTGGTCCTTCTCCTTGATACCACTAATACGAGGATCCTTACGCAGGCTTTGCAGGATCAGGGAGGCCATGCAGCGTAGGTTTGCTGAGGCATTCGGTCCGGAGTCCTCTGGGTCACTAAGGACGACAACGTCCGCAGCCACCTCCTCCCAGCCACGTACAAGTCCATGTGTTTCTTGGGACTGATCCCTTAAAGACTGCTGCTGATGCTGAGTGCCAGGCTCCACCTCCATACTGACACAATCTTCCTCCTCCTCCTCCTCCTCGTCCTCTTCCTGTGTGATTGGCGGGCACGCAGGAACACTGTCTGGATAAAGGGGGCCTTGAGAGCTAAAGAAGTCCTCCTCTTCCTGCCTCTGTTCTGCCTCAAGTGCCCTGTCCATTATTCCACACAGCGTGTGCTCCAACAGGTGGACAAGGGGGACAGTGTCACTGATGCATGCACTGTCACTGCTCACCATCCTCGTGGCCTCCTCGAATGGTGACAGGACAGTGCATGCATCCCTGATCATGGCCCACTGGCGTGGGGAAAAGAAACCAAGCTCCCCTGACCCTGTCCTGGTGCCATATTCGCACAGGTACTCATTGATGGCCCTCTGCTGCGTGTGCAGCTGCTGCAGCATGGCCAATGTTGAGTTCCACCTGGTGGGCATGTCACAGATTAGGCGGTTCTTGGGCAGGTTAAACTCCTTTTGGAGGTCCGTCACCTGAGCACTGGCATTATATGACCGGCGGAAATGCACACAGACTTTCCTGGCCTGCCTCAGGACATCCTGTAAGCCCGGGTACCTGCCCAAGAACCACTGCACCACCAAGTTAAGGACGTGAGCCAAACAGGGCACATGGGTCATTTGTCCCTGTCGGAGGGCAAAGAGGAGGTTGGTGCCATTGTCGCAAACCACCATTCCTGCCTTAAGTTGGCGTGGCGTCAACCACCTCTGAACCTGCCCCTGCAGAGCTGACAGAACCTCTGCCCCAGTGTGGCTCCTGTCCCCCAAGCACACCAGCTCAAGCACCGCATGGCATCTTTTGGCCTGCGTACTTGCGTAGCCCCTTGAACGACTACGGAGCACCGCTGGTTCCGAGGAATAGGCCATGGAGGAAGAAGAAGAGGAGGGGGTGGAGGAGAGAGGTGTGTCACAATCATTAGCATTTTGGAGGCGTGGTGGCGGAACAACCTCCAACAGTACTGCACCTTGTCCTGCATCCTTCCCAGCTGCCAGCAGAGTCACCCAATGCGCCGTGAAACTTAGGTAACGTCCCTGTCCATGCCTGCTGGACCATGAGTCAGCGGTAATATGCACCTTACCGCTGACCGCCCTGTCCAGCGAGGCATGGACATTGCCTTCCACATGCCGGTAGAGAGCCGGAATCGCCTTCCGTGAGAAAAAGTGGCGTTTGGGTACCTGCCACTGAGGAACCGCATATTCCAGAAACTCACGGAAGGGGGCAGAGTCTACCAACTGAAAAGGCAGCAGTTGAAGTGCTAGCAATTTTGCCAAGCTAGCATTCAACCGCTGGGCATGTGGATGGCTGGGAGCAAACTTCTTTCGGTGGTGCAGCAGCTGGGGCAGGGAAATTTGCCTGGTACAATCTGACGTCGGTGTACCAAAAGCAGATTGCCCACAAGTACTTGGCTGTGACACACCTAATTCTACACCTTCATTCCTCTCACTGCAGGTCTCAGAGAGGACTGGAGGTCTAGTGGGGTTGGAAATCTCAGCTGATGAGGAGCAAGGAGAGATCCTCTTTGTTCTTTGGTGTGGGTCTTTTAGATACGCTTGCCAACGAACTGCATGGCAGGTCAACATATGTCTGGTCAAGCATGTGGTACCCAAGCGGGAGATGTTTTGGCCATGTGAGATACGCTTGAGACATACGTTGCAAATAGCAGCGGTGCGATCTGATGCACTCGTCTCAAAAAAGGCCCACACCAAAGAACTTTTTGAATAACGCGCAGAGACTGCAGCGCCCTGCACATGTGGAGCTTTGGGGTGTGATGCAGTCAATGTGCTGCCCTTAGGCTGGCCCCTGGAGGGCATCCTGCCTCGTTGGTGATGTGCCGCCTCCTCCTCCTCCTCCTCCTCCTCTCTCCTATCAGGCACCCACATTGAGTCAGTGACCTCATCATCCCCTCCCTCCTCATCACTGGAGCAAACCTGGCAGTATGCTGCAGCAGGGGGAGCATGACTGCCAGATTGCTGTCCTTCTTGGGCACCCCCTCTGTCCGTGCTCATGTTACTGCCTTCATCGAGCTCAGTATCATCATCAGAGCCTTCCAAATGCTGGGCATCCTCCTGGAGCATGTACCCAACACTGTGGTCAAACAGTTCGAGGGAATCCTCAGGAGGACATGGTGGAGCTAGGGAAGGAGTCACTGATGACATTGAGCCGAGGGAAGAGGCCGCTGCTTTGCCAGACAAAGCACCCTGGGCATGGGTGAGAGAGGATGAGGAGGATGAGGACGGCTTGGTCATCCACTCGACCAAGTCTTCCGCATGTTGCGGCTCAACACGGCCAGCTGCCGAAAAAAAGGCCAAGCATGTCCCATGGCCACGTGCTGATGAGGATGCACCGTCTCCACGACCAGCACTAGACACAGAGCCTGCTTGCCCTCTCTTATTGGCTTGTGACTGTCTGCCTCTCCTTCTTGGCCTTCCAGACATACTAATGGCCTGTAGCTGCACTAAGCTGGGATATATATATCTATATATATATATATATATATGTACTGATACTGCAGCTAGCAAAATCAACTGCTTGCCTGTAGTATGAGAACACCACCAACCTTCTACAGGTAGCTTTAGCTGAACACTGTGAGGTGGACGCACCCCACTAACTTGTAGGTTTAGCTGAACACTGTGAGCAGGACGCACTGTACTAAATCTAAATAGTCTAGCTGCCTGACCGTGGTACTAATAGGATCAAAAGAACACCAGTAATTTTCTTTAGGTAGCTGTTAATACTGTAACAAGACAAGCCTGCCTGTCAGTAGGAAGATAACAGGAACGGATCTAGCTGAACACTGTGAGCAGGACGCACTGTACTAAATGTAAATAGTCTAGCTGCCTGACCGTGGTACTAATAGGATCAAAAGAACACCAGTAATTTTCTTTAGGTAGCTGTTAATACTGTAACAAGACAAGCCTGCCTGTCAGTAGGAAGATAACAGGAACGGATCTAGCTGAACACTGTGAGCAGGACGCACTGTACTAAATGTAAATAGTCTAGCTGCCTGACCGTGGTACTAATAGGATCAAAAGAACACCAGTAATTTTCTTTAGGTAGCTGTTAATACTGTAACAAGACAAGCCTGCCTGTCAGTAGGAAGATAACAGGAACGGATCTAGCTGAACACTGTGAGCAGGACGCACTGTACTAAATGTAAATAGTCTAGCTGCCTGACCGTGGTACTAATAGGATCAAAAGAACACCAGTAATTTTCTTTAGGTAGCTGTTAATACTATAACAAGACAAGCCTGCCTGTCAGTAGGAAGATAACAGGAACGGATCTAGCTGAACACTGTGAGCAGGACGCACTGCACTAAATGTAAATAGTCTAGAAGATAACAGGAACGGATCTAGCTGAACACTGTGAGCAGGACGCACTGCACTAAATGTAAATAGTCTAGAAGATAACAAGAACGGATCTAGCTGAACACTGTGAGCAGGACGCACTGCACTAAATGTAAATAGTCTAGAATTTAACAGGAACGGATCTAGCTGAACACTGTGAGCAGGACGCACTGCACTAAATGTAAATAGTCTAGAAGATAACAGGAACGGATCTAGCTGAACACTGTGAGCAGGACGCACTGCACTAAATGTAAATAGTCTAGAAGATAACAGGAACGGATCTAGCTAAACTGAATACAGTGTATATATATATATATATGCAACACCTGGGATGCATATATATACACAATACACTGTAAGTGCAGCTAACTGACTGACTGTTCTGCCTAATCTATCTAACTCAAATCAAATGACACTGTCTCTCTGTCTATCTCTTTCAACGCCGGAACACACACTACACAGGGCCGCCGTGCAGGCGGCCTTATATAGTGTGGGGCGTGTACTAAATCCCCTGAGCCATAATTGGCCAAAGCCTCCTCGGCTTTGGCCAATTACGGCTCTCTGTTCAGGCGGCGCTGTGATTGGCCAAGCATGCGGGTCATAGTGCATGCTTGGCCAATCATCAGCAAGCAATGCACTGCGATGCCGCAGTGAATTATGGGCCGTGACGCGCCACACAAATTTGGCGCGAGCGGCCCATATCGTTCGCAATTCGGCGAACGGGCGAACAGCCGATGTTCGAGTCGAACATGGGTTCGACTCGAACACGAAGCTCATCCCTAGTTCCACTTGGGCACAAGTCCAGGAGGCTTTGCGGCAAGCTAATGATAGGTATAGACTCCATGCTGATCGTAGATGCCTGCCTGCACCTTCCTACTAGGTTGGGGACAGGGTCTGGCTGTCATCTCGCACCCTCCAACTTCGTGCTCCCTCACTGAAGTTTGCACCTCAGTTTATTGGGCCTTTCCGTATTCTTCGTAGGATTAACCCAGTGGCTTATGCATTAGACCTTCTAATATGCGTATTTCTAAGGTATTTCATGTCTCCTTATTAAAACCTTTGGTCTGCAACCGTTTTACCACCTCAGTGCCATGTCCTCACTCTGTACAGGTTGAGAACCATGAGGAGTATGAAGTACAGTCCATTGTTGACTCCCGTAGGTTCCATGGGCGCATACAGTACCTGGTGCATTGGAAAGGGAACTGTCCAAAGTAACGCTCCTTCGTCTCATCCTCGGACGTACATGCCCCTGTCCTCCTCCGTGATTTCCATAGATGTTTTCCCCTCAAGCCTGGTGGTCCTCTGAGGGGGAGGGGTCATTGAAGAGGGGGTACTGTCAGGGCTGGGCTCAGCCCTTCCTTCTATGAGCTGGCTGCTCAGCTGTCGGCTAATTGCCAGCTCCTATCTCTCCACAGTTACTCAGCTGTTGCTGATATCCTACTCGTTTTTCCAGTCTACTTAAGCCGTCCAGTCCAGAGGAGCGCTGCCTTTGCCTTAGTCAACATCACAGAGACGCTCTCCTGCATTCCTGTTAAAAGACTTGCTTGGCTGACTTTCCTTCTGGCTCCAGATCCTGCTTGCTGTTTTATTATGCCCACTCCGGCTCCCTGACATTTGGCTTGTCTGAATATCTGTTCCGGTTCCTGAACTCTGGCTATGTTTTTGACTATGTTTGTTCTATTTATTTTTATTATTAAACAAGTGTGATTAACCTGTACTTCTGTCTCGGTCTGATTTCATGGTTTCTGACACTCTGGATGGAATTTGTTCCCGTTTTCTCAATATTGACTTGAGCTGCTCTTTAACATGAAACAAATGCAAACATAGTAGTACATCTCTAGGTATTTGGTCTGGCAGATGAGACGGCTTAGGCAGGCAATGAATCCTGTCGATAGTAACGTCTAAGTCTGTAAGACTTGGTAGGAGAGATTTAAACATAGTAGCTGCATAGAGGCTCAGGTCAGATTGTTGCACTGATTCAGGGATCCCCCTAATTTTCATATTATTCTTTCTGGACCTGTCCTCCATATCTGCTAGCTTTGCTTTAATACATTCATTTTCACCTTCCCTCTCATCATGGGCATCAACTAGATCATTTATGGTGGAAGCGTATTCTTTCATTTTTGCCTCAATGCGATACACTCTATTTCCCACCTCTTGTATGTCTCTGTTAATCCATATCAGATTGGATTGTGCTCCGCAGTGACAGAAGCATGTCTTTTAGAACCATGTCCAGCACGGGTTGATTTTGTGTGGGGAAAGGTTCTATTGATTCTATTGATTCTGGCAATTCCCTCGTGTCTTCCCTTGATTCTGAGGCTGGGCTCACTGCCAACCTCAATCCAGTGCCATCCAGCCTGGGTTTTGTCATCTGCAGAATGATGGAGTAGGGGGATAATAATGCTGGTCAGTGGGGGATCCAATATTTGGGGAATGATTACCTTTTTTTTTTAGGCCTTTTTCTTTGATAAGGCTGCCGGGGGTGAGTGGGCCTCGGCGCCATCTTGCCTACCTCCACCGCCGTTTAATGTGAAAAAGTCTTCCTATCATTCCGCTGTTTTGTGGACATGATCTTGGGGTTGTCCGGAGTCATTGTCCGGGGTGTATAGCACCTCAGATGGGCTGCTTTGTGTGGCTTTGTCCCTGTAATGCCGGAGCTCCAGGATTACATAACCATCTGGCTTCCGCGATAGGACATGCCCCCCTGTGATGATTTTTTATTTGTTTAAAAGTATTTGTTAGAACCTGTTAAAACATGGAACTCCCAGTGTGTTTTAGGAAAGTTTATAGTGCAGTAGGCAAATACCAATCAGAAACCTTCAGTTATATGGTAAAATTAAATCTAATTTGTTGTTCTAAATTATTACACAGTGCACATTACTGCTGCCAGAATTGAATGTTATATTAGACAGAGTGGGCACCGTGGATGTCGAGTTCCTCAGCCTAGCCAGAAATATGGCTATTAGGGGAATCGGACGAAATATATAACCTAGGTGAAATTTCCATGGGTGGTGAAGACAGTCGATCCCTGCCGCCGTTGGATAGTCGACTCTCGCTAGGAATTGAGGACATTTGTTGTTCTCTGGAGTTGCCGCCAGATCTATATCGGGAATACCCCATCTGCAAGTAAGGGGAGCAAAAGCTTGAGGACTGAGGGACCACTCGTTGTTCGATATAAATATTCTGCTCAAGTCGTCCGCGAGTTGGTTCTGTATTGCCGGAACGTATATTGCCTTCAAGTCCGCCAGGTGAACTTGAGCCCATTTGAGTATAGGGCGAACTTCTTCCATGAGCGTGTTGCTCCTGGTGCCTCCTTGTCTGTGGATGTAGTTCACCGCCACAGTGTTGTCCATGCGCAAGAGAACGTTCTTCCCTGCGAGGGATGGTCTGAATGTTAGGAGGGCCTACCGGGTGGCACTGAGCTCCAGTATGTTTGAGATTATGCCCTGTGGGCGAAAGGACCAATGTCCCTATGCTCCTTGTTGTTGGTAATGTGCTCCCCACCCCTGAAGGCTGGCATCCGCCGTGATTATTTCTAGTAGTGGGGGGGACTATGGGGCGACAGCATGTTAGGTTGCTGACTCTTGTCCACCACCACGCAGATTTTTTCACAGCCTGGTTGATGACTTTCCGCTGGTTCATTGATGACCCGTTCCATTGTCTTAGGAATGAGTTTTGGAAGATTCTTGAATTCCACTGGGACCACTGGATCAGGAAGGTGGAAGACATTGAGCCCAGGATGCTTAGACACGTTCTGGCAGGCAGGTACTCTGCCGCCAAGAGGTTCTTTATTTTGTGAACCAACGGCCCTATCTTCTCTTGGGGAAGTCCATATTGGAGCTGGTGTCCAGTTCAGCGCCTAAGAAAATCATTTTTTGTGTTGGTACCAGGCTGCTCTTTTTTCAATTTATTATCCAGCCGAACTGTTGAAGTGTGGAAATTAGAATTGTTCGATGTTGAAGCAGGGTTTGTTGGCTGTTGGCTAGGGGGATAATTTGGTCGAGATAGTGAAGGACTCTCAGTCCTTTTTCCCTCAGATGCACTATTACCGGTAGAAAAAAGGGGGGAAAAATAATTGCGCTTCAAAGTGTCTAAAATATGGTAACAAAGCAGCGATATCTAAAATGTGACACAAACACATAACATAAATGAGAAAAAATTAGATGATTCGCGCTATATAAATAGTGAATGTGTGGCCAAAAGGTCACACCGACAGTAAATGCATAAACCAAAAGTGCAATAATATATCACAATCAGTGCAAACAAATATATATAAAAAATAAAGTCCAAGCAAAATAAATGTGTTAGAAGATCATTGTGAATGATAAAAAAGTGTCCATAAAAAAACACCCAAAAAAAGGAAAAAGAGTGAAATAGCATTCACGGGTCTTTCAACCACATGGAGCCTCAGATGTGTGGGACCGCCACCAACAATAAGAGCCTGGCCGCTTACCAGAACCCCATGACCCCCCCGTTACAGAGGGTCCAAAAGGGCTTATGAGATCCTAGTAGTCCGGATTTCCCAGGAGCAAAGGTGGAAATGGAAACTGGAAAAGGGCATCAAATGCTGGGATGGAGATGGATGGGTCCACAGGAAGGGGGCTCAGCCCTCAGCAAAGTGATGTCATCATAGGAAAAAAGAAAGGGAGGGCTCCCATAGTGTAAATCAGATAACGATTTATTTTAGAAAAAAGTGTTAACACTCACATGTAGGTAAGACAATCAGCATCATCAATGGAAGAACAGACTGTGGCACCGGCCGGATGACCACAGATAGCTCGTCCTGTTAGATGTACAGCGACAGTGGGAGGTGGCACGATGATACCGCTCAGCCCTACGCTGCGTTTCGCAAAAAAATGCGTGCCCCTGGAAGACACAATGATCTTCTAACACATTTATTTTGCTTGGACTTTATTTTTTATATATATTTGTTTGCACTGATTGTGATATATTATTGCACTTTTGATTTATGCATTTACTGTCGGTGTGACCTTTTGGCCACACATTCACTATTTATATAGCGCGAATCATCTCATTTTTTCTCACTATTACCGGTAGCAAGACCTTTGTAAAGGTCCTGGGGGCCGTTGATATCCCAAATGGGAGGCTCTGGAACTGAAAGTGCTGGTGACCTATTGCAAAGCGTAGGTATTTCTGGAAGGTTTGGTGTGTGGGAATATGCAGATAGGCATCGGACAAATTGACCGAGAGCATCCAGTCCTTTCTTCTTCTTCTTCTTCTCTTCTTATTGCTAGTAATATGAATTGGAGGCTCTCCATTTTGAAGGATTTGACTAGAATCGTTTCGTTGAGATTTTTTAAATCTAGCACCGGCCTCAAGTCTCCCGTCTTCTTTGTTACTAGGAAAAGTGGAGAATAGAAACCTATGCCCCTCTGTTCCTGTGGAACCTCTACAATTGCCTGTTTTTGTAACAGTTCCAGGATAAACTTGATTAGGATTTTTCGTTTTGGGAAAGAAGATGGTAGTCTGGGAGCTCTGTAGTGATCCTTGGGGGGTTTGTGTTTGAATGTCCATCTGTGACCCTCTTGGATGGTGGATATCGTCCAGGTGTCTTTTATCTGATCTGACCACACATGAGCAAATAGCCTCAACTTCGCTCCTACTATCGCGGGCTGGGCGTGCGTGCCATCAAAATGACTTTTGTTGACCTCCTGAATTGGGGGCTTTAGGCTTTTGCACCCTCACAAAGGATGGTTGGGGGTTTCACCAGTTTCGTTTAAATTCCTTCCCAGGTCTATAAGACCTTTCTTGTCGGTATCTTTCTGGTAGATGACGTCTAAAAGGTGAGTTTTTTTGTTGTTTGGGTCTTCTATCAGAAGGGATGAGACCCGATTTACCTCCCGTTACCTTCGAGATTGCTGTATCTAGCTTAGGACCGAACAAGTTGGTGCCGTCGTACGGGATTCTACACCAGCTGGATTTGGAAGTCGCATCTGCGACCCTGGGCTTTAACCACAGCGCTCTCCTGGATATTACTGAGGCCAACATCGCTCTTGCTGAGGATCTTATTGTATCAACCGCTGCTTCTGCCATGAAGTCTCCCGCTAGGCTGAGTTCCTGCGAGCAGATATGATTTTTTCCTTGGTCCACTGTTTCCAGCAACAATTTTTCAATGTTGGATGTCCAGCTGGTGATAGCTCTGCCAACTTCTGCCAGAGTGACTGCTGGTCTGCAGGCTCCTCCTGCCGCCGAGTAGGCTTTTTTAAGATCGAGGTCTATTTTCCGATCCATTACGTCCCTGAAGGTCATGGCATCCATCAATGGGTAGAGTTACATGTCGCACCAGGCGCATTAATGAGGAATCCACCACTGGAGCCGAGGTGAAAGGGTTTACCGTTGGTTCTCTTAGTGGATAGAACTTGGCTAGCCTGTTCAGACCGTTTTTTTATCTGGTTTTTGCCATTCATCCTTTATTAACTCCTCGAGTTCTTTAATAAATGGGAAAGTTCCAGGATCCTTTTTCAGGTTAGGAAAGTATTTCCCTAATTTGCGTGGGGCATCCTTCTCTTCCTCCCAACCGATCGTCTCTTTTACTGATTTCGCAAAAGGATCTATTAGTGCAAAATTAAATGAGGTGGGCATTAAAATTTCATCCTCCTCTGGAGAGTCCTCTTGATCTTTGGGAGTATAAGGCAGAGCTTGTGCTCCACAGACCCAGCAGGCATTAGCTGCAGGACGGGTATGTTGGTCATCACGAGGTTGGTGGGATGAAGCCGGGATGAAGCCGAATCTCTGTGGTGATGGAAGGAGGTTCTTGACTGGCTTCTTCGGGAATGAGAGTGTCTTGAAGGTGAACGCTCTTTGCGTTTGGAGTGCGATGACCTTGATGACCTGCCAGAACTACCAGGATATGATGGTATTAGTGGCAAGGCTCTCTTTTCTCCTCTTCACTACTTACCCAACGTACGCCCCCTTACCTTGTAGTTCGTGGATGGTCTGCTGGAGCAGCGGCCTCCATGGAAGAGGATAGAGTGTACCTGAAAGGACAATGCTTTTAAACAAGAGGTGCAAAGGATAGGCAGCCAGTGCTGGAAAGGGGGAAGAGTGAAATAAAAACTTACCAGTTAGCAGAAAATAGAGCTGGGTCAACAAGGCAGCAATGTGAGGTGCAAAACCGGGATGGAGGGTAGGTTTATACCCTCAGAGAGGCTGACAGACAGAGAAAGACATTTTTAAATAAGCCGCCGTCGCGGCGGACCTGACGTCATGTCCGCACATGCGCTGTAGCAATTTGCGGCATCCGGCGCCATCTTGGAGGCTGGCAAGAGAGGACGCTGCCTGTGTCACTTCCTGGTGCACCGCTGAGTCCGATCCAGCCACCATGATGGGAAGGGCAAGACTGAGGAACTACAGTGCCCAGTGAGCCGAGGGATGAAATAAATAAAAATAAAGGCTATAAGCATACAGGGGAAAGCTTTACCAGGTGACCATGTAACAGAAAATACAGAAGGTAAGAGGTGGAGACCATTGCAAATAGATAAAACCTATTTAAGGCTTGTAAAGTATAGATGATTGTTACATACCCCTGAGACCATCAGAGTGGGGTTCCCTGCATAAAGCTCATTTAGAGACTGTACAGTCAGGGCTTCCAACTAAGAGAGGCTGAACCTAACTGGGGTGAAGTGGTAAGGGGGTTCCAAGCTTTTAACCGGTCTATCCATACAGGTGAGGAAAAAAGGAGAATACAGTGGTGGACTCCTCTTCAAATCTTATAGCTAACCAGTCCTATCAGGTTGTGGAGGCAGAGTCACAACCCAATGTGTGTGTGCTGCCATGATGCATCAGGAAAAACTTATTTGGTTCAGATGGTGTCAAGCGTGTGTGGCGACAACCAGGTGAGGGTTACAAAGACAAGTGTGTCTTGCCTTCAGTCAAGCATGGTGGTGGGAATGTTATGGTCTGGGGCTACATGAGTTCTGCTGGCACTGGGGAGCTACAGCTCATTGAGGGAACCATGAATGCCAACACGTACTCTGACATACTGAAGCAGAGAATGATCCCCTCCCTTCAGGGCAGTATTCCAACATGATAATGACCCCAAACACACCTCCAAGATGACCACTGCCTTGCTAAAGAGGCTGAGAGTAAAGGTGATGGACTGGCCAGGCATGTCTTCAGACCTAAACCCTATTGAGCATCTGTGGGGCATCCTCAAACAGAAGGTGGAGGAACGCAAAGTCTCTAATATCCACCAGCTCCGTGATGTTGTCATGGAGGAGTGGAAGAGGACTCCAGTGGTAACCTGTGAAGCTCTGGTGAACTCCATGCCCAAGAGGGTTAAGGCAGTGCTGGAAAATAATGGTGGCCACACAAAATATTGACACTTTGGGCCCAATTTGGACATTTTCACATAGGGGTGTACTCACTTTTGTTGCCAGCGGTTTAGACATTAATGGCAGTGTGTTGAGTTATTTTGAGGGAACAGCAAATTTACACTGTTATACAAGCTGTACACTCACTACTTTACATTGTAGCAAAGTGTAATTTCTTCAGTGTTGTCACATGAAAAGATAATAAAATATTCACAAAAGATTGAGTTGTGTATTTACGTTTGTGAGATACTGTAGGTGCTGCTTTCAAAGAGACCTCTGGTTTCCCCTGAAGAAGTCACGTGACGTGATGATACGCGTTAGGATTGGAGCACGGGACACTGTCACAGACTAACAGTAGGAGACGAGATCGGCGCTCGTGGATGTTTCATAGAATAGCCGTTTTTTAAATGTGAGTTTATTATATTGTTTTACTTAATAAATTGACTTTTTATATGGGAACATGTGCGCTTTCTCCTTACACATCTTATATACTCACTCCACCTGACGAGCATTGAGGAGCTGGGAGCGGGGACAGATTGAAGATACCTATTGAGGCATACGAGCTTGGATTGATGCCCACACTCATTTTCAAAAAGTGAGTGCACCCCCCTTCTGTGTCTTGCTTCCCTCCCACTTTGGCCATCACGGAGTCACACTATATATTCTCTATTTTTGTTTTTTTTATATTTCGCCCTGCATATCTACTACCGCCATTATCTGTATAACTGGATGGGATTTCCATGCCTGCTAGCTGCTTGCAACACAAGCTGTATACCTTACAGCAGTAAGGTAAGTGGTTTGCGAACACGGAGGTGTCCCCACTGAAGATCTCCCCCCTATCATTGGAACTGTTTTTTATCTGGGAGGTTTTTTTTGTTTTGTTTTTTTTATTATTTGGTGGTGGGACTGACATCTACTCACCCCTGTGGATTTGTCACTTACAGCTTGTTCAAGTTGTCACTTATGTGCTAGTGTGATACTAGCCCATACTCACTTGGACTTATTAATTGATTTTTATTGTTATATATATTTATTTTGTTACATTTTTGCAGTTTCTTTCACTCATGTTAGCACTTTCATTCATCTAGTATTTATGAGGTTTATGCTTGCTTGGCTTATTTATTTCGGCCATTTTTTTCATCTCTCTATGCACTTTATTTAGTCCCTTCCACTCCCACCTTTTCCATTTGTCACAGCCCAACCACCACCTATTTTTATTTATGCTAATTTTGTCTGTTTTGGATCAGTCACACAGGTGTTGCAGCAGTGTCCTTTAGTATAGGTTTTCTCTGACAGCGCAGGAGTTATCTCTTCACTTTCAATAAATTACCCTAGATTGCTCAACAACGCCCTGGTAGTTCATTGAGAAGCTGACAAAAGCTGTCGATACTCATAGTTCTCCCATTCACAGAACCCTCTGAATAATTATACGCAGCTGGGTGGGTGGAGCCCCACATGTTTTTTTTCATTGTGACAGTGAGACCGGGAAGAAGATCCACAAGCTGATCAGCGGTCCTCACCAATGATTTATGGCCTGCCCTCATTGTTCAGTTGAGCGAATGACAGAAGAGGGCCCAGTGTTGGTGAACAACATAGGGCTCTCTATAGACAGCAGTGATGTGCCTTTTTTTTCTCCCTGAAAATCAGGGATTAAAAAACAGCATACTGCTTAATTAAAACAGCACAGTATACACACTAACACTTGTTAGGCACACAGTTAACCCTTTGAGCCCCCTAGATGTTAAATCCTTCCCAGCCAGTGTCATTAGTACAGTAACAGTGTATATTATTAGCACTGATCACTGTATTAGTGTCACTGGAGATGTCAGTGACAGTTCCCACAAAGTGTCCGTTAGTGTCAGATTGCTTGTCCCACTAACACAGTTCCACTATAAATCACTGATCACCACCATTACTAGTAAAAAAAAGATAAATAAATAAACATTCCAGTATCTATACCATAGATTGTAGATGATATAACTTTTATGCAAACCAATCAATATACCGTTTTTGTGATTTTTTTTTTTTTTACCAATGACATGTAGCAGAATACATTTTGTCCTAAATGTATGGAGAAATTTAATTTTTTCTAAAATTTTAGTCTTTTTTCATTTATATTCCAAAAAAAAAAAAAAACAGTGTTGATCAAATGCCACCAAAAGAAAGCTCTATTTGTGTGAAAAAAATGAAGTAACTTATGTTTGGGTACAGCTTTGCAGGACCGCACAATTACCAGTTAAAATAGCGCAGTGCCAAATAGCAAAATATGGCCTGGATATGAAGGGAGGTAAAATCTTCTGCGCTCAAGTGGTTAAAAATGTTTTTAGAACTCTAACCTAGGTATGTTACCAATGGGGTGTTATAAAAATATCCTGAAATGGCCAGCAGTTAGAGCAAGGGAAAGGTTAGCTGTTGCTTAAAGCTACATGCAAAAATTTATGATTCATCTACCAATCATGCAAGATGAAGCTTCTAAATGGGAATGAAAAAGAATGGCACAAATAGTCACAATCATGAAGACGTGTCACAGTTAAAGGTGCCTATTAAAAGTGAAGAGTACTTAGACATCTATAGTGCTGGTAGAAGAGAAAGAAGGATCCGATTTGATCATCCTTGAGAAAGGAGGACCCCCTTAAAACATTATACCACCTGGTGATATCTAAAAAAAAAGCAATCATACTTTGAACAATTGTGTTTTATGTTGACCTGTTATTTCCAGAGCAGAAGTAAAAGAAATCTGGAAGATCACGGCTGCAAAATTAAGCTAATAAGTCTAATGCCCTGTACACACGATCGGACTTTCCTTTGTTGTCTGAAAATTTGAGAGCCTGCTCTCAAACATTTGTGTGTAGAAATTCCGACTGCAAATGTTCGATGGAGCATACACACGGTCGGACTTTCCGACAACAGGCTCGCATCGAACATTTCCCGTTGGAAATTCCGATCGTGTGTACGCGACATTAGAAAACATATTCAGAAAATTATCAGCAAAACAGAAGTCAGAGCTGTTTTTGCTCAAATGTTTTTTCTTCTCAGCTATAAATAAAAGCAAAGCCTTGGAAGCAGGAACATTGAATGAAATGGCTGATTGCTCTACATGATGTGTTATTTTAACTAAATATAATTAATCATTGTTCAAAATGTATGTTAAAATGGTAGGCTTTTTGACAACTCTGTATCCATCTCACTGACTTTCAGCAGTATGTATCTAAATTTTTGTGTGTGATTGAAACAGATTGCAGCAATAAAATCAGCAGCTAGTTCTTAAAATAGTTGTGCACTGAAAAATACGTTTTTTTTCAGAAATAAGATTGACTTTAAGGAAAAGCACAGTGTATTTAAAGTGAGTTTGTTTACTTCAAACTAATGTATGAATCCTCTTTTACATTTTAAAAGTCTGCTCTTCCATTAATGTATTACATAAAGGAATCTGTAAGTTAACCACTAAAGATAGCTCTTTATTTGACCCATTCAATCTGCTTGATAAATAAGTGCTGAAATATCAGCCACTTTGGAAGTATATTGATTTCAATGAGTCATTCGATTACTAGACTTAAATCCCGTACACACGGGCCAAATGCTGGGCGGCGTCAGCCGGTTCAATAAAAACCATCCTACATTCGGCACATGTTTATGGCAGCCAGTCCAACAGGAGCAGGCTGTTTGGCCCGCTTCTGTCGGAGGTGCATGCTGGAAAACCAGCAGTGGACCTGCTCCTGATCTGAGAGCAGTAATCGGAGTGTTCTGGTGAGGGGGCATCCTCCTGTCAGAACACAACAGCTCAGCAGGGGAGATAGTTGTACTAACATTGGATCGTTAGTACAGCAGCTCCGACTCGCTGGGTTGAACAGAAAAAAACTTACAGTGTGTACCAGGCTTTAGGCAGCCCATACATTGATCATTTTTTTTTGTTCAACCAGCGGTAAAAAAATGATCCGATTCTCCCACCCACACATCTGATGTAGAAGGATAATCCTCCCACTGTGGTATTGTATTCAGACAGTGATGATCCTTCCCCACCATTAGAATACAATAATCAGTGTTGCTGTCTAAGGCACTGATTACTTGGGAAAAACCCAAGAGGCTGGTTGTACACAGGTCAATTGATGAATAGACTTGTGTGCAACCAGCCTGCCCATAAGTACATCAAAGTTTAGCCTTAATGTCTTTCTGAATTTAAATACCTTTGACATAAACAGATTCATTTTAACCATGTAGAACCTTACTATTGGTACATCAAATATCACTTGGGAGAATACCTTGGCAAGGCAAAAGGCTCTTAATCAGGCAACATAACATTTAGGTGTAGAAGCGAGCAGGCATTTTCCAGAAAGGCTAAGGTGACTGCAAGTCTGAAAAGGCTCCATGTATAACATGGGTTGATTTACTAAAACTAGAGAGTGCAAAATCTGATGCACCTGTGCAAGGTAAGAGAAAAATATCCTGGACGGCCGCACACCATAAAAGGCATTTTTATTCATATGAAGAAATAAAATCCAAATGCAGTCACCTCATGTACAGGGAGGAACAGGAAAGATAGCTAACATGTTTCACGCCCCATCATGGCGCTTATTCATAGCTGAATGATTAAAGTTTGATCATGGGTATATATAGGGACTTCAGGTTTTGATAACCAATCCAGAGATGGTCTCAAATAGAGACCTGCCCACATAATCAAACTCTAGACTGACACCCAAGAGATAGGAGACACCTGGGATGTTAAGTGAAGTGAATTTTAAATCAAAAATTGAAGACAAGATAACATGACAATGTAATAATGCCTATAAAGGTCCACCAAACTAAAAAAGTTTACTAAGTGAACCAATGCGCATATATATATGTATATACATGCGCTAGACACATGATTATTTTTAATGTTCGCATTATTCAACTTCTCCCATTGTGTACATCCATAACCTTGGGATGAAGACCATGATAAATACTAAAACAATATTAAACAATAGCAAAGTACAAAGTAACAACACTAATTTTCAAATCATAAATGCTAAATAATCTCAAAGGAAAACTTGTGTATAAATGATGATAAACAAAATTCGTAAAAATGTAAAACATGCTGAAACCATACAAAATCGCAAAATCGCAAAATAACATAATCCTATTCCCAGCACTATCAATAATGTCTTGGTAGCTGCATATATATACATATATACACATCATCCTGAAATATATAAACCTAATTACATTTGAAAATTGTGTAAATAAAACCTTGATTTTCATTTTAAAATGATTATGTATGAATCATTATTCCCACATAAATCCATGCACTCAAGAAGAAGTCAAGCCCCATTCGACGACATCTGGAATCCATTCATATTGGATACATAAACAAAAAATATATCTCAAATTTGCAACAAACGGCCAAGAAAAAAAGAGAAAAAAGAAGAAAAAGACAGTAAATCGTCATCCAATGGGGAAGCATTTAAATGGTGCATGGAAAAGGTGGTAAAATAGAAAGGGACCCTAAAGGAGTTACGTGAACATCTTTTTAATAGACTAGCTATATGTGCTAAATAACATAAACTTCAGACGGTGGTCCAAAATTTATAGAGATCTATAAATATTACCTGGATGGCTATGCAAGGAACAGTAAACAAAGAGCAATGATCTCGTTGTACCTGTAATTGCTATGGGAAAGGTGATCACGCTACTGATTTTCTCAGTTGAATCTCAAAGAACCCTAGAAAATTACCAGATATTGTGTGGATATATGTGTAGGAGACATAGGGGGTCATTTACTATAGCGCTATGGCGCTAATTCGCGCAAATTGCCGCGAATTAGCGCTAATTCCGCGGCAATTTAGCGTAAATTAGCGCTAATAGCGCTAATTCGCGCTAAAACGGTATTCACTATAGCGCTGGTGAGAAAATACTCCCAAAATCAAATTTACTATAGCTCCCTGAAACTAAATAGAGCCCAAACCCTTACTCTGCTAAAACCTAGAGAATTGCACATGGAAATAATGTTTAGAGCATGATATAATTGCCTAAATGGTACTGGAATATGCGGTATCTTATTTAAAGATTATCTGCTTTTAAACTGTGTGAAAAAGTGATTTCTACACTGAAATATCTTTAAAAGTCTGAAAAGTGAAAAATTCCCCGTTTTGGACAACTAGGTGCCAACAAAACTGAGCATGCTCAGACCTGAAAATAACTCTTATTTTAACTCAAGTGTCTTTTTTACCTGGAGGTATAGTAAATACCAAAATGAGAGTTAATTAGAGAGCATTTTTTGGGAGTTAAGATCTGCTCTAATTTAGTCCAAATGAAGTTTCAGTCATTGATTCTAATGGAACAATTCTAACTTTCACAAAAAAACCTTTTAATGTTGAGATGAAATGTATCTTTCTGTGAAATAAATATTCCTTTGCAACATTGTTGCTTCTACTTAAAATATTTTGATTTTAAGAATGCTACAATGTGGAATGTTTTGATGTTTTGGTAAAATATATTTTTCTCTGTCACTTTCACTTGTTACTCTTCATCTCACAACAATCTTTACCCCAAACTCACACAGGAGTCTTTATAATCCACAAACAATACCATTGCTGATGAAAATTTAAAATGAATCACAATTTTTTGTCCTTTTTATTATTTCCAAATATTCATAATTTGAGCCCAAAAATGTGATATGTGTACCAACATCAGAAATCAAAATGTAATTCCCAAAAATTTGAGGGTAATATTCTACTCTCACCCACAAAAAAACACCAAATATCACAGAATAAATCAAGAAGAATAACTCTTGAGTAATGTAATTCCATCACCTGTATGTCCATAGAAATGCAGTATTAATGTGTATTTATGTGTAGTTATGTGTAGGAGACTCACACGTGGCAGCTCTGTGGCTTAGAGGTTAGAACTTCTGCTTAGTATTCCTGAGGGTCTAGGTTCAAATCCCAACCATGTTACTTCATGTAGAGAAGTTGTCTCATCTCCCAGGTCCTATAACTATGTCTAATTGTAGTAGTTATGTGTAGGAGGGTTCCACCACCATTGTAAGTCTTTTCCAGATACACGATATAGCCAAAAGTATTGGGACGCCTGCCTTTACACACACATGAACTTTAATGGCAGCCCAGTCTTAGTCCGTAGGGTTAAAATTTGATTTGGCCCACCCTTTGCAGCTAGAACAGCTTCTGGGAAGGCTGTCCACAAGGTTTAGTCTGCCTATGGGAATGTTTGATCATTCTTCCAGAAGTGCATTTGTGAGGCCAGGCACTGATGTTGGATGAGAAGGCCTGGCTTGCAGTCTCTACTCTAATTCAGCCAAAGGGTGTTCTATCGGGTTGAGGCCAGGACTCTGTGCAGGCCAGTCAAGTTTCTCCACCCCAAACTTGCTCATCCATGTCTTTATGGACCTTGGTTTGTGCACTGGTGTGCAGTCATGTTGGAACGGGAAGGGGCTTTCCCTAAACTGTCCCCACAAAGTTGGGAGCATGAAATTGTCCAAAATGTCTTGGTATGCTGATGATTTAAGAGTTCCCTTATCTGAAACTAAGAGGCCAAGCCCAACCCCTGAAAAACAACCCCGCACCATAACCCCCCTCCAAAATCATTTGGACCAGTGCTCAAAGCAAGGTCCATAAAGACATGGATGAGTGATTTTGGGGTGGAGGAACTTGACTGGCCTGCACAGAGTCCTGACCTCAACACAACAGATCACCTTGGGGATAAATTAGAGAGGAGACTGTAGGTCAGGCCTTCTCGTCCAACATTAGTGCCTGACCTCACAAATGCACTTGGAAGAATGGTCAAACATTCCCATAGACACACTCCTAAACCTTGTGGACAAGAAGAGTTGAAGCTGTTATAGCTGCAAAGGGTGGGCCAAATGAGTTTTGAACCCAATACTAATACTGGGATGCCATTACAGTTCATGTGTGTTTAAAGGCAGGCATCCCAATACTTAGGCCAATATATTGTATATTGCTTGTGACACTGAGCATGGCTATGGACTTAGGACTGGTTCACACCACAGAGATGCAGAGAACATGTGTGGGGCTGCCTGGTGGCTAAGTGGGTAGCAGTTCTGTCTAGCAGCACCTGGGATGTTGGTTCAATTCCCCAACATGCTAATCCTTGTGTTGAAGTTTATATGTTCTCCCTGTGTGGGTTTCTCACCACAATCTAAAGACATGCTGGCATCTTATTTGTCTCCTGTCGAAATAGGTTCTAATGTAAGATTGTTAATTTTGGACTTTATATTGGAAGCTCATTGCAGCCAGGGACTGATGTTAATGTTTATTAGCACTAATCATGCCCAGGGACTTGGACATTTCAAATTTTAGGGTTTACACTGCACGGGTACATATGCTTAGAAAACTGTTGCTTTGTTTATGTGGATGCAAATGGACTTTGATCTTTGGCCTGCAGTTGGAGATTTGATGCACATAGCCAAGGCTAACACAGTTCCAAATCCTATTATGTGTTCCTGCTCATCAGGTGCAATCACTTTAGACAAACATGAAGAGACAGATTGAAAGATACTGGTGGGCGTGTACTTCTATTGGGTGTGTCAGTGTGCTAACAATACAACCTCTCTTATATAAAGGCCTGCAGTAGGGGGGTTCGTTTGCCTGAGAAGGTCAGGTTTTTTTGTTGTGATGGAGAAGGAATGATATTGGGAGATTTGATGAAATTCTTGTGCATTTTTTCAATCAAAAGTGGTTTTATGTGGCCATGCTGTCAATGTTGTGTGTGTATTGTTCCTGTCTGATCATGCAAACATCGTTTGGAAGCATCTGCTGACCTACTATTTTTGATCTCGTTTAATCGTGTACACCGAAATGCAGCTTCCAGCAGAACATGGTCACCAATGTATGTATGTGTGGATTGTGGGCTGGTGGTGGGTGTTTTGAATAAGTCTTTTGCAATATTATGTTGGAATGCTTTGTAAGAATGACTGTTAAGTATGTTTCTATAATCTTGCAGATAATAATGTGATGTGTTGCCCGTTATACACTGAAATTAAAGCTGTGTCCACTCTAAGGTTTTGTCTAATTTTAGATTGTAAGCTCCTATGAGCAGGGCCCTTAAAATTCCGTTGCTAAATGTAGTACCATATATCCTGTCCAAATTTTTTTTGAAGCTAGTAAATGTAAATTTATTTTTTTTCTGCTGGTAAAATAAAAGTACATTGAGCTTTTGGTGTGTGTGTGTGTGTGTGTGTGTGTGTGTGTGTGTGTGTGTGTGTGTGTGTGTGTGTGTGTGTGTGTGTGTGTGTGTGTGTGTGTGTGTGTGTGTGTGTGTGTGTGTGTGTGTGTTTTTTTTTCCTTCTACTTTTCTTTCTTTAGTTTTTGTGGGTGGTGGTTTTTGGGAAAGTGCAATATCTCTTTTATATTTTATTTCAATATGTATTTGTGCACCAAAAAACTAATCTCTTTGCCCTGGTTCACATGCTACTTTGAAATTGCGCTACTTCATTTGAAGTAGCACGATTTCAAAGTAGCAAGGTCAGCGTGATTTCAGGTGGCTTCATACACAAATGTCTATTGAAGTCGCACCTGAAATCGGCAAAAGTAGTGCAGGAACTACTTTAGCAAATTGATGCGGTGCCACAAAAAAAATGTTGCATCAATTGGAACAGTGCCATTGCCAATAGTCATGCGATTTGATCTCTCAAATCACATGACCAATCACTCCAATGTAAACCTAGGCTTCTGCACAACTGCAAGTTATATATAAAGATTCCACCTTTATCATTAACAGCTGTGGAGAATTGCAGGTAATGAATTCAGCTGGTGGATAGGCAGTGTTTGAATGTGTCAGCTCTGGTTCACATTGGTGTGATTTGACATGTCAAATCTGTGGCAATTGCACTGTTCTAATTGGTGCGATTTGTATTGATATTGGTTGAGTTCAGCTGCACGATTTCCTCCCTCTGTCAGTGTGAACCAGAGCTCAAACTGGGCCTTTTGCCTTTGTAATTCACCTGCTGCTAACCCAGGGACACCATTTCTTAGCAAACTCCCTTACGTTTACCTTCAAATATATGTAGAAATACTGATTTGCATATCTGAAAATAAAAAAAATACTAATCATGGTTGAGATCAAATATTTGCAGCTGCAATCAAAAGCGTGGTTTCACCTTCTGACCTGGAAATTATTCATTGTATGCACCCGGAAGTTCCTGTGCTGGTCAGGATCTCCATCTAGGTGGACATGGCGAGGTCTCTTTAGCAGAGAGGAGGTGCTGCTTATTGGCTGGGTAAGTGTAGGATATGTACTTGTACTTAATCAATGCGGGGTGGATGTCATAGTTAGATTTGGTGTGGGTGGGGTTCATTGATTTGTTTGGCATCACCACACATTTGCTTCCATCCCATGTGCACACATCACTTCCTGCATTTCTTCTGCTGATGTAAATCGGTAAGGACTATGCAAGTATAAATGAGAGCTCTTTTTATTAAAATATATATGACTTGTTTCACAGCTGGGCGAATTTTCCAGCAAATTTGAACCTTTGAGTTGCATGACAAGTTGTACCCCATGATTCTCAATGATAACCATTCATATCTGTGCTACTTTAAGTCGCACCAACTTCAAAGTAGTCCCTGTACTACTTTGGTGTGACTTGAGGTATATCGGGTACAATATTACACAGGCATTCCCAGAAGTTGGGGCCAAGTTGCAGCGGCAAAGTGGCAGCAAAATAGTGTGACTTTCAGGTCGCAGCAGTGTGAATGAGATTTAAGGATAACACCTTTGAATTTGGCCCTATTGTCACTTGTGCATCCTGAAGGTGTAGCAAATTGGTCCCTGCACTACCTTGGTTTGACTTTGATGCAATTTGAGGTCCATACACCATAAGATTACAAAGACATTGCTTCAAGTCATGACAAAGCTGTGCAATTTTAAGGTCGCACAAGTGCAAATGGGGCCTTATTCAAAGGTGTTATCAATTAATCGCATTAGGTTACTTTCACACTTGGGTGACTTTTCATGGAGCTTTGGACCTCAGAGTCACATGAAAAGTTGTCCCCCTTGATTTCCATGCATATTTATTAGAGCTGCACGATTAATCGTCATCGTGATTTTTTTCCCCTTTACGATCTTGAAAAAAGAGTTTCACGATTCTTGCTATGCAAAGAACTCTCTCTGCTCTTCTGAAGCCACAGCCGAAAAACTAGCAAGTCTGCCAAGAATTAGAACATTCTTTATCAGTGAACTTAACTAGAAACCTTGTAACAATTTGTCAATTAAATAGAATTCTGTGTAAGTGAGGAAAGTTTAACTACTTAAACACTAAACATTTTTCTGACATTTGTTGGTTTCAGGTTAAAATCATTTTTTTTTTTTTGCTAGAAAATTACTTAAAACCACCCAACATTATATATATATTTTTTTAGTAGAGACCCTAGAGAATAAAATGGTGGTTGTTACAATATTTTATGTCACACTATATTTGCGCCTTTCAAATGCAATTTTTTTTGGAAAAAAGTACTTTAATGAATTAAAAAAAAAAAAAGAAAAGTTAGCCCAATTTTTTGTGGGATAATGTGAAAGATTTTACGTCGCAAGAATCGTGATCTTTTTATTCTAAGCAAAAAAATTGTGATTCTCATTTTGGCCAGAACCGTGCAGCTCTAATATCTATGCAACTTCACCCATGTTCACATAGGTCTGAATTGACACGTCAAATTGTAGGCCAAATCGGCACCTATTGATGGCAATGGAACTGTCCCAATTGGTGCGACGCCACAACGATTCCCAAAAGTAGTTCCTGCACTACTTTGGGCGACTTCAGGGGGCGATTTCTTACCTCCCAACTTTTTGAGATGGGTATAAGGGACACCGATTAGCAAAAGTAGTTAGGCATAGGAGACCTTCTTAACGGAGAACAGTTGGGACCTATGTGATTTCACTAGACATCTGTGCAGAAAAGTGCACTGATGTCTCTGAAATCGCTGACAAAGTCGGGCTGAGTCACACTTGTGCGACTTTGGATATCAGAGTTGTATGACAAGTCATACCCCATGATTTTTAATGTGTACCATTCATATCTGTGCAACTTCAAGTAACACTGACTTCAACGTAGTCCCTGTACTACTTTGGTCTGACTTTGATGCGAGTTGAGGTCCATAGACCTCAAGTTTACACAGGCATTCCCTGGAATTGCGGCAAAATTGCTGATGCAAAATCATGGGAAAGTTGCGTGTCTTTCCCTGTGACTCCTGTGTCCATAGACCTCAAGATTACATAGGCATTGCTTAAAGTCGCATTAAAATCTCGCAACTTTCAGGTTGCACAAGTGTGAAAGGTGCCTAAGTCACTGTGCTGAGTACTATTTTATACCTAGAATATAAAGTAGTCCCACCATCAAACACTAGTAAACATATGTTCTCAATATAATTGTGCTCAAATGGCTGAAAATCACACAGATGGTATCACCTACTGAAAGCTTGCATTGTACTCAGCAGCATATGCTGAAAAGAGGCAAATGCCTATTAGCCAATGCCACATCGGCACGAGCATGGTTGTTACTATAATATTAATGCCTGAAATGAAAAACATTATTGTATTGAATCAAACATTAGTAAATGTATTTTCTCTGTAGGTAAGTGCTCAGCTCTGTAGCATAGCGGTATACCCTGCTGCCCCCAAAAGTTCAAGCCATGAATTCAAATCCCACTGACAGCATCACCTCCCAGAAGTGTGCATTGTACTCAGAAGCATAATTAGGCAAAGCACATCAGCTTGCTTTATTCCATATTTTAACTCTTCAAATGCATGCAATGGTATGTACTTATTCAATAATATGGTATGGAATTCCAAAATTCAAGGAAAAAAATGTCGTAGGGTCCCCCCAGTACATACCAGGCCCTTCGGTATGGACTTTAAGGGGAACTCCACACCAAAATGTAAAATAAATTTGATGTGGGACCCCAAAATCCATACCAGAACCTTACCTGAGCATGCAGCCTGGAGGTCAGGATAGGGGGGGACGAGTGAGCACCCTCCCCTTCTGAACCTTACCAGGCCACATGCCTCAAAGCACCTTTTCCCCATGTTGATAGGGACAAGGGCCTCTTCCCGACAACACTGGTCGGTGGTTGTCGGTCTGCAGGCAGGGGGTTTATCAGAATCTGGAAGCCCCCTTTAACAAGGGGGCTCCCAGATCCTGCCCCCTATGTGAATAGGTATGGGGTACATTTTACCCCTACCCATTCACCAAAAAAGCAGTGAAATGTAAAAAAATTAATAGCCGGTTTTTGACAAGTCCTTTATTGTAGAATAGCTCCGAGCTGTCTTCTTCCCTGAGCCATCTTCTCCAGACACTGTCTCTCCCTCCTCCATCTTCTCCCCGAGCTGCATTCTCCCAGAGCCGTCTCTCCTGCCACCGCCATCTGCTGTGTTCTTCCGCACCGCTGGTTACCCGCTAATAAAAAAAAAGCTGCTCTTCTTCCATGGTGGTCTTCCTCCGCTGTGTTGTCACCCGCTGTGTAGTGTCTCTTACATAGCCATGGAGCGGACTCTCCGGGTGACATTATCGGATGGCTACAGAAGACCGCCACAAGAAGAGCGTTTTTTTTTTATTAGTGGGTAATCGGCTGCACTGAAGAACACATCAGCGGGAGAAGATGGTGGCAGCAGGAGAGACAGCTCGGGGAGAAGAAACATCAAACACTAGTGAATGTATTTTCTATGTATTTTCTATGTATGACTGTGCTACACCCAATAGGCTAGCAGTCAGCACTTCTACCTTGAAGAACTCATGGGTTCAAATCCCACAGAGAAATACTAAAAGATTGAATTGGTGAAAAAAAAGCAAATGACTATTAGCCAATTAGCCAAAGCAGCATATGCTGAAAATAAAAATCAAAAATTAAGAAACCGCGCTAGAAAGTGATGCAGGAGTCCAATATTAAAGTCCTATAATCATGAATGTATAGTCCCAATGTCACTCCGGATCAAAATATTCTCCAAGCAAAATAATAATGGATACCAAAGTTCAGTAAAAACACTCCAACTTCAGTTGTGCTTACCAGAAGTAAGTATATAAGGGCGAGTGGCTTAAACCCAGCCTGGGCCTTTAGATGTATACTCCAGATGGAACAGGAGGGGCGCCCTCATCCCGTGTATTTCATAGATATGGTGCAAAAAAAAATAAAAAATATATAGTGTAATATTGTTTTAACATATACACCACCAAACAAAAAAGAAGAAAGAAAGTGACCGCCCACAGAAAACCTTAAATCACGTGTGATCTTAAATCATAAACATCATGGCTAGGCCAGTGGGGTGAGTGTCATGCAATCATGCACACACAGGTGAAAAATATTTTATAGGAGATCAAAAGATAAATAAAAAAGATGAAAAAAATGTGAAAGCCAACAGCGACTTCCAAATCTGCTTACCAGATGTAGGATGAGTAATCGGCATAAAGAATACTCCCAGTGAAAAGAACTTGTAGAAATGTATAGAAAAATAAAAATAAAAAGAACTTATAGTGATACAGGCTGCTTACCAGAGGGCTATCCCTCATATGCAGGTATGTGGAAAACACAAGAACCGCCACCGGAGGATAAGTAATGCAAACCTTTAGGGTTGTCCCCTTACCAGACAGGAAGGATACATAGGCAGATGTATTAGGTTCACAACAAACACTTCCAGCCGAAACAGTATATCACATCTTGTCCTCTCCGTCCAGGCTCAGCGGCATGAAAGTAATGAAGAGCCAGATAGTGTAATACTGACTAAATCACATTTAATAGGTAACAGAAAAGCACTTACAATGGTCGAATAAAAGCAGTCGAATAAAAGAAACGAAAAAACGGAGCCGGCCGGCCTCCGGACACACTCCCGTCCTCAATAGCGTAATGTGGTGACGTCAGCACGCCCCTCCCAGACGCGTTTCGTCACACGTTTGACGTTTTCAATGGGGAACGGGCAGCGTGCTGAGCCACCACATTATAAACCCTACCCAAGCCTCGTTCTGAGATCCGTTCAGGGAAACACACAACGCCATCTTAGGTGTGGGCAACAGTAACTATATATGAAGACAGCAAAGCCATCTTAGGTGTGGGCATCCCTGTTTGTTATACCAGGCTAGCCATCTTAGGTATGGGCATCCCTGTTTGATATACCAGGCAACATTAACTTCAAGTAGCCCTCCTGCAGTGGAGATGCTCACGCCTCCCAAAACTGCAGGACGGCTTGATAACCCAATAAAAACCATAAAAAGGACATTTAAAATAAATGAAAC
Organism: Lithobates septentrionalis; assembly: GCA_037952835.1. Classification (NCBI taxonomy): domain Eukaryota; kingdom Metazoa; phylum Chordata; class Amphibia; order Anura; family Ranidae; genus Lithobates; species Lithobates septentrionalis. The sequence goes on along the minus strand of JBBDGP010000079.1, from coordinate 2,037,520 downwards.
AAACATTAGTAAAACTCTCTCTTAATAAAAACGGAAAACTTCCCATGTAAACTATATGGAGTATGGTAATCTTTACATAGACCAAGTCGGTTATGCCAACCGATAAATTAATAATATTGGTCCAAGGTGTAGGCTGTACTGATCTCCCCCTCACATGATCATATAACGAAAAAAAGGGGGGGGCATAGACCCCAACATGTGAACATATACAAAATAAAATAGTGAATATAGGCCTTAATCACAGAATAAATGATCATAATAAAATTAATAAAATAATAGAATTATATACATAAATCGCCCAAACTACAAAAAAAACCATAACGCAAAAGGAAAAAGTAAAAATGAAAGTAAAAAAGAATTATAAATACCTGCATATTCTCGCCCCAAGGGCAGCCATGGGGGACCCCATTAGGAGTTGTCAATAAAGGCATTTACATCCACATCTATATTCAATCCATGTGGCGTATAACATTTAAGCCTATGGACCCAAGACATCTCCAACTTTGAGATATCTCGTACAAGGGAGCTCCCCCTCCAATACGACTTATATCGATCAATGCCGACAAACAGAGTATTGGAGGGGTCTCTGTCGTGAACAAGACGGTAATGTTTGGAGACCGAATGGTTCTTGAACCCTGTCAAAATGTTCGTGATGTGCTCATTGAGCCTAACCCGTAGGGGGCGTTTGGTCCGTCCCACATATTGCAAGCCACAAGGGCATTGCAACATGTAGACAACCCCACGGGTAGTGCACGTAATGAAGGGGGTAATGGTATGGGAATGGCCAGTAACAGTGGACACGAAAGTCTGAATTCTCCTGTTCGAACAGGAATTCAAAGAACATACCCGACAGCGGTTGCATTTGTAATAACCGGTCAGTTGGTCAAAGAAGGTAATTTTTTCTGTTGGGGGATCTAAGACACCCGGAGCCAATTTGTTCCGGAAAGAAGGCACTCCCCTAAAGACAGTTAGAGGCTTTGGTGGTAGAACCCCTCCCAACACCCTATCGTTGGTGATGATATGCCAGTGCTTAGAGATTAGTTGCTTAACCTCCTTATGTTGGAGAGAGTATGTGGTGATGAAAGGAACGCCAAGACTCTGATTCAAACCCTTGGATCGAGGTTTGTCCTGCAGTAAGCGTTCTCTATCCATACCACACACTTCCTCCAAAGCAGGTAAGAGTTTTTCCTTAGTATATCCTTTCTCAAGGAATCTTTCTGTGAGAATGTTACTCTGCATCAAAAACTCTTGGGTATCTGAACAATTTCTGCGGATTCTCATATACTGACTCTTGGGAATCCCATTGAGCCAAGGTCTGTGATGACAGCTTCCTAGTGGAATAAAGGAATTACGGTCACTTTCCTTAAAAAAGGTAGATGTGGATAACCGGTCATCATTCACACTTATAGTTAGGTCCAAGAAATGGATCTGGGTTTGACTCAACTCAAAATTAAGATGTATACCCCGGTTATTTACATTGAGGGAGGACAGGAACTCACGGAGCTCCTGGCCATCACCATCCCATAGGAGGAGGATGTCATCTATATACCTAGCCCACAGGACTAGATGGGGGTTCCTGTGGGCATAGATGACATCCTCCTCCCACTTAGCCATGAAAAGGTTCGCCAGGCTAGGGGCGTATTTCGCCCCCATGGCGACACCACGGCTCTGGCGATAGAAACGGTCTGAAAACCAAAAATAATTATGGGAGGCCGCAAAACTTAACAATTCCATAACAAAAGAGATCTGATCAATATGAAGGCCAGAATCTCTGACTAGGGCATCATTTACCGCCTCCAACCCCATATCATGGGGGATAATGGTGTACAGCGAAGTGACATCAGCACTTCCCATCCATACACCAGATTTTATAGGGGTATTGGAAAGGAGGTTTAACACATGACGTGTGTCCTTAACGTAGGAGGGCATTTTTTGTACCAGGGGCTGCAGGAAGAAATCGATATATCTGCCCACCCGGGACGTGACCGAATCAATCCCGCTAACAATGGGACGCCCCGGGGGGCAGATCGGATTCTTATGGACCTTTGGTAAGTAGTAAATAATGGGAGTCTTGGGGGCTTTGGGGATTAGAAATAACCTCTCCTTCTCTCTGAGGATTCCCAAAGTGGAACCCCTAGAGATAATCGCACGGAGCTCTCTCATATAGCCATCTTTTGGATCAGAAGGGAGGGGGGTATATGTGTCAGTGTCCCCAAGAATCCTGGCCATTTCGGCCATATAGTCCTTCCGGTCCAAAACAACTATCCCTCCCCCTTTATCCGCAGGACGGATGACTAAATCCCTAGTCTTACATAAAGCATCCAGACCCTCTTGAATAATTTTCGAGTTTTTTGCTTTTTTAATTTCTAACCTATCTAAATCCCTAAGGATTACATCCCTAAATACTTTCAACGTAGGGGCAAGTGTCCCCGGAGGATTGAACAATGATGCATTCGCCAAACCGGAATGGGTAAACCGATCAGAAGGTTGTGAATTTCTAATAATGGGGTTTCCAACTAGATAGCGTTTAATATTGAGTTTGCGAACAAACTTGTGTACATCCATATAAGTCTGGAACCGGTTAAGGCTCTTAGGAGGAGCAAATTTAAGGCCTTTGTCTAGAACAACCTTTTCAGAGTGGGATAACTCCTTGGTACTCAAATTAAAGATACCCTGCCCAATTATACTCTGGCTCTCTTTTGCTGATCGTACTCGCCTCCCCCCTCTAGTTCCTCGTTTTTTTCTACTGGCCTTTTTAGACCTTGGCCTGGTCTGGAAAAACCCCAAGTCCTGGGACCACCAGAAGATGGGCCAGGAAAATTGGGTGCCAGAGCATTTTGAGTGGGATAGGTCAAAGAGGGGGCCTGGCTATCCTGCTGACGGATAGAGGGTCCCTGAGAATCCTGCCTTCCCTCATAAGCATTCATATCGCTCATGGGAAAAAACCTGTTTTGTGTGGGAAGGTTGTACTCCCAATCAGAGACATAAGGTTCCTGGTAGGCTGGTCTCTGAAATGTGTCATAGCCTTGGTTGGGTTCCCACCATTCTTGGTATCCAGGGCCATAATCCCTACCTCTATTAGAATTGGGTAGGGGACGTCCTCTGCCATCAATTAGATGGTTCCCCCTCCATGGGGGTGGTGTGGAGGGACGGGTCCCTCTGCCCTTTTGGCCAAAATTAGATCTAGGGGGCCCCGAATTGTAGGGTTGATATGGGGGAATGTTATTGGACTTGACAACCCCAACAGATCTCTGAGGAGATTGATAACGTGAAGGGCCTCTCTGATTTCTGGGAGGAAGACCTTTATTGACATTTTTGGGTTTAACAGTCTGATGCTGTCTCGGATGGGCATCAGAGTTAGCCAGCTGACCCTGGGTGGATACTTCCATCTCAGTACCTGTTTGGTTTGCCAAGTCCTCCAACAATCTCTTTTGCCAAACAAAAACCAGATTGTTCCGATAATCATTCAAATCACGGTTATATTTTTTCTTTTTCTTGGATTTTTGGTCCCTATCCTCTTTCTCAAGGACTTTTAGCAGGGTCTGGGATTTCTCCCTATACTCCTCACTTTCTTTACTGACGCTGAGTTTATCTTTTATAGTTTTAATCTCAGCATCAATTTTTGAAAGTTTAACCGTTTTCCTGTCAATCAAAAAGCGGAGGAGGGCTAGGCCTGCCTGGTTAAAATATTTAAACCACCCCTCCAAATCTGTTTCACCATTTTGGGGGGAGACCTCCCACCTAAGACTCCTTGGGACCATTGAATTTTTGATATAAGTCTCAAGATAAGCTATATCCCATTGTGTATGGGTTTCTGAAACCATAAGGTTTTTCAATCTTATGAAAAACCCCCCCAAATCATTCTCATCTTCTCTATATAACTCAAAAACACCCTCAGTGTTGACCACCTTTTGAGCTCTAAAATCAAAAATGTCCATGACTGGACAACACTTAGCTGCAGTAATAAAAATAAATGTAGGATAAAAAGAAAAGAAAACTGCGCTCAGTAGATAAAAAGCAAAACAAGCAGATACCAGCTGCGGTTACAAGTGTAGTCCACCAACAAAAATCAAAAATTAAGAAACCGCGCTAGAAAGTGATGCAGGAGTCCAATATTAAAGTCCTATAATCATGAATGTATAGTCCCAATGTCACTCCGGATCAAAATATTCTCCAAGCAAAATAATAATGGATACCAAAGTTCAGTAAAAACACTCCAACTTCAGTTGTGCTTACCAGAAGTAAGTATATAAGATCCCCCAACAGAAAAAATTACCTTCTTTGACCAACTGACCGGTTATTACAAATGCAACCGCTGTCGGGTATGTTCTTTGAATTCCTGTTCGAACAGGAGAATTCAGACTTTCGTGTCCACTGTTACTGGCCATTCCCATACCATTACCCCCTTCATTACGTGCACTACCCGTGGGGTTGTCTACATGTTGCAATGCCCTTGTGGCTTGCAATATGTGGGACGGACCAAACGCCCCCTACGGGTTAGGCTCAATGAGCACATCACGAACATTTTGACAGGGTTCAAGAACCATTCGGTCTCCAAACATTACCGTCTTGTTCACGACAGAGACCCCTCCAATACTCTGTTTGTCGGCATTGATCGATATAAGTCGTATTGGAGGGGGAGCTCCCTTGTACGAGATATCTCAAAGTTGGAGATGTCTTGGGTCCATAGGCTTAAATGTTATACGCCACATGGATTGAATATAGATGTGGATGTAAATGCCTTTATTGACAACTCCTAATGGGGTCCCCCATGGCTGCCCTTGGGGCGAGAATATGCAGGTATTTATAATTCTTTTTTACTTTCATTTTTACTTTTTCCTTTTGCGTTATGGTTTTTTTTGTAGTTTGGGCGATTTATGTATATAATTCTATTATTTTATTAATTTTATTATGATCATTTATTCTGTGATTAAGGCCTATATTCACTATTTTATTTTGTATATGTTCACATGTTGGGGTCTATGCCCCCCCCTTTTTTTCGTTATATGATCATGTGAGGGGGAGATCAGTACAGCCTACACCTTGGACCAATATTATTAATTTATCGGTTGGCATAACCGACTTGGTCTATGTAAAGATTACCATACTCCATATAGTATACATGGGAAGTTTTCCGTTTTTATTAAGAGAGAGTTTTACTAATGTTTGTTTCATTTATTTTAAATGTCCTTTTTATGGTTTTTATTGGGTTATCAAGCCGTCCTGCAGTTTTGGGAGGCGTGAGCATCTCCACTGCAGGAGGGCTACTTGAAGTTAATGTTGCCTGGTATATCAAACAGGGATGCCCATACCTAAGATGGCTAGCCTGGTATAACAAACAGGGATGCCCACACCTAAGATGGCTTTGCTGTCTTCATATATAGTTACTGTTGCCCACACCTAAGATGGCGTTGTGTGTTTCCCTGAACGGATCTCAGAACGAGGCTTGGGTAGGGTTTATAATGTGGTGGCTCAGCACGCTGCCCGTTCCCCATTGAAAACGTCAAACGTGTGACGAAACGCGTCTGGGAGGGGCGTGCTGACGTCACCACATTACGCTATTGAGGACGGGAGTGTGTCCGGAGGCCGGCCGGCTCCGTTTTTTCGTTTCTTTTATTCGACTGCTTTTATTCGACCATTGTAAGTGCTTTTCTGTTACCTATTAAATGTGATTTAGTCAGTATTACACTATCTGGCTCTTCATTACTTTCATGCCGCTGAGCCTGGACGGAGAGGACAAGATGTGATATACTGTTTCGGCTGGAAGTGTTTGTTGTGAACCTAATACATCTGCCTATGTATCCTTCCTGTCTGGTAAGGGGACAACCCTAAAGGTTTGCATTACTTATCCTCCGGTGGCGGTTCTTGTGTTTTCCACATACCTGCATATGAGGGATAGCCCTCTGGTAAGCAGCCTGTATCACTATAAGTTCTTTTTATTTTTATTTTTCTATACATTTCTACAAGTTCTTTTCACTGGGAGTATTCTTTATGCCGATTACTCATCCTACATCTGGTAAGCAGATTTGGAAGTCGCTGTTGGCTTTCACATTTTTTTCATCTTTTTTATTTATCTTTTGATCTCCTATAAAATATTTTTCACCTGTGTGTGCATGATTGCATGACACTCACCCCACTGGCCTAGCCATGATGTTTATGATTTAAGATCACACGTGATTTAAGGTTTTCTGTGGGCGGTCACTTTCTTTCTTCTTTTTTGTTTGGTGGTGTATATGTTAAAACAATATTACACTATATATTTTTTTTTTTTTTGCACCATATCTATGAAATACACGGGATGAGGGCGCCCCTCCTGTTCCATCTGGAGTATACATCTAAAGGCCCAGGCTGGGTTTAAGCCACTCGCCCTTATATACTTACTTCTGGTAAGCACAACTGAAGTTGGAGTGTTTTTACTGAACTTTGGTATCCATTATTATTTTGCTTGGAGAATATTTTGATCCGGAGTGACATTGGGACTATACATTCATGATTATAGGACTTTAATATTGGACTCCTGCATCACTTTCTAGCGCGGTTTCTTAATTTTTGATTTTTGTTGGTGGACTACACTTGTAACCGCAGCTGGTATCTGCTTGTTTTGCTTTTTATCTACTGAGCGCAGTTTTCTTTTCTCTTTATATGCTGAAAATAGGTGAATGCCAATTAGCCAATGCACTTTAAATTTGGCTGATTTTATTATATTAACTCTTAAAATGCATGCAATGATATGTAAGTATTCAATACTATTATGGTGTGAAATTCCAAACACCACACACTAACTAATGGGCAGATTACATTTTTTTGTTTGTTCATTTTAATTCGCTTGTGCACTGAAAAAATAAACACAGCTGGGGGATGGTAGGTTGGCTGGTATTTAAACTTGTACCATGAGTACTGTGGAGACATCTGAGCAGACTACTAAGCCATTGTGCTAAGTATGAGACCTGCATAATAGTGTAGTATGATTAAAGAATGAATATAAATAATTATCGCTTTATAGTCACCTAAATTAAAAAATAAAAAACAACATACAACAAATAGATAACCTAAATGTTTAATACATGTAACTTTACAGAATAGCAGACATTACTATGTAATAATCATTCATAACTGCATTAGTTAGCAAAAGAAGGAAAAAACTAGGAATACTAATTGCAACATACATCAATAGATGCACACGAGGTAGAGCACATCTCACATAAAAATGTTTCTTTTACATACATGGATCATGATTACAGTGCAGTACTATATAACAACTTGGTAGGAATTGGCATTTGCATATATACGCGGAAGCGCTAGTTAGCGCCAGCTTAGAATTTACTAACATGTGTTTCTCACTAATAGCGCTAGTTTTTCATTCGCACATTCGCCTCTTTATTTGGCTAAAATGGTCGCTGGTTCGTATTCCCAACCACACCACAAGACTACCTGCCTGGAGTTTGCATGCGTGGTTTCCTCCGGGTACTCCGGTTTCCTCCCACACTCCAAAGACATGCTGGTAGGTTAATTGGCTTCTGTTTTAAATTGACCCTAGTATATGAATGTGAGTTAGGGACCTTAGATTGTAAGCTCCTTGAGGGTAGGGGCCCATATTAGTGTATAATGTATATGTAAAGCACTGCGTAAATTGACGGCACTATAGAAGTACCTTAAAGCGGAGTTCCACACAAAAATGGAACTTCCGCTTTTCGGAACCCTCCCCCCCTCCGGTGTCACATTTGCCACCTTTCAGGGGGGAGGGGGGTGCAGATACCTGTCTAAGATATTTGCACCCACTTCCGGCATAGACTCCCATGGGAGTCTATGCCTCTTCCCGTCCCAACCGCGCTGTCTGCTGGGAACACACAGCTACCAGGAGAGAGCGGCGACCACTAGGGATGCGCAGCGCGACTCGCGCATGCGCAGTAGGGAACCGGGAAGTGAAGCCGCAATGCTTCACTTCCTGATTCCCTCACCTAGGATGGTGGCGGCAGCTGCCGAGAACCGAGCGGGTTCTCGGCGTCCCCTGCCAACATCGCTGGACCCTGGGACAGGTAAGTGGCCATGTATTAAAAGTCAGCAGCTGCAGTATTTGTAGCTGCTGGCTTTTAATATTTTTTTTTTTTTGGCGGTGTGGGTGAACCCCCGCTTTAAATAAAAATAAATAAGTCTTCACTAATATTATGGTGTGAATCTCCAAAACACCATACACTAGCTAACAAGCAGTTTACATTTGATAAACTTTATTGTATGGTATATAAACCATCAAACACTAGTAAAAGTATTTTGTATATATAATTGTGCTCAGCCCAATAGGCTAGCAGTTAGCACCTCTACCTTCAAACATTCAGGTATTGAAAGACTCATGGGTTCAAATCCCACAGAAGAATCCTAAAAGATTTCTATTGGTGGAGAAAAGGAGAATTACCGTTAGCCAGTTAGCCAATTAGCCAAAGCAGCATACAGTGAATGCCAAGTAGCCAATACACTTTAATGTGGTTGATATTATTGTATTAACTCTTCAAATGCTTGCAATGGTATGTAAGTATTCACTAATAGGGATGAGCTTCGTGTTCGAGTCGAACCCATGTTCGACTCGAACATCGGCTGTTCGACCGTCCGTCGAATTGCGAACGTTATGGGCCGTTCGCGCCAAATTCGTGTGGCGCGTCACGGCCCATAATTCACTGCGGCATCGCAGTGCATTGCTGGCTGATGATTGGCCAAGCATGCACTATGACCCGCATGCTTGGCCAATCACAGCGCCGTCAGTAGAGAGAGCTGTAATTGGCCAAAGCCAGGGTGGCTTTGGCCAATTATGGCTCAGGGGATTTAGTACACGCCCCACACTATATAAGGCCGCCTGCACGGCGGCCCTGTGTAGTGTGTTCCGGTGTGCTGATAGAGAGAGAGACAGACAGTGTCATTTGATTTGAGAGCTAGATTAGGCTAGATCTGTTCCTGCTCTTTACATTTAGTGCAGTGCGTCCTGCTCACAGTGTTCAGCTAGATCCGTTCCTGCTATTTACATTTAGTGCAGTGCGTCCTGCTCACAGTGTTCAGCTAGATCCGTTCCTGCTCTTTACATTTAGTGCAGTGCGTCCTGCTCACAGTGTTCAGCTAGATCCGTTCCTGCTCTTTACATTTAGTGCAGTGCGTCCTGCTCACAGTGTTCAGCTAGATCTGTTCCTGCTATTTACATTTAGTGCAGTCAGTGCGTCCTGCTCACAGTGTTCAGCTAGATCCGTTCCTGCTATTTACATTTAGTGCAGTCAGTGCGTCCTGCTCACAGTGTTCAGCTAGATCCGTTCCTGCTATTTACATTTAGTGCAGTGCGTCCTGCTCACAGTGTTCAGCTAGATCCGTTCCTGCTATTTACATTTAGTGCAGTGCGTCCTGCTCACAGTGTTCAGCTAGATCCGTTCCTGCTATTTACATTTAGTGCAGTCAGTGCGTCCTGCTCACAGTGTTCAGCTAGATCCGTTCCTGCTATTTACATTTAGTGCAGTGCGTCCTGCTCACAGTGTTCAGCTAGATCCGTTCCTGCTATTTACATTTAGTGCAGTCAGTGCGTCCTGCTCACAGTGTTCAGCTAGATCCGTTCCTGCTATTTACATTTAGTGCAGTGCGTCCTGCTCACAGTGTTCAGCTAGATCCGTTCCTGCTATTTACATTTAGTGCAGTCAGTGCGTCCTGCTCACAGTGTTCAGCTAGATCCGTTCCTGCTATTTACATTTAGTGCAGTGCGTCCTGCTCACAGTGTTCAGCTAGATCCGTTCCTGCTATTTACATTTAGTGCAGTGCGTCCTGCTCACAGTGTTCAGCTAGATCCGTTCCTGCTATTTACATTTAGTGCAGTGCGTCCTGCTCACAGTGTTCAGCTAGATCCGTTCCTGCTATTTACATTTAGTGCAGTCAGTGCGTCCTGCTCACAGTGTTCAGCTAGATCCGTTCCTGCTATTTACATTTAGTGCAGTGCGTCCTGCTCACAGTGTTCAGCTAGATCTGTTCCTGCTATTTACATTTAGTGCAGTCAGTGCGTCCTGCTCACAGTGTTCAGCTAGATCCGTTCCTGCTATTTACATTTAGTGCAGTGCATCCTGCTCACAGTGTTCAGCTAGATCCGTTCCTGCTATTTACATTTAGTGCAGTGCGTCCTGCTCACAGTGTTCAGCTAGATCCGTTCCTGCTATTTACATTTAGTGCAGTGCGTCCTGCTCACAGTGTTCAGCTAGATCCGTTCCTGCTATTTACATTTAGTGCAGTCAGTGCGTCCTGCTCACAGTGTTCAGCTAGATCCGTTCCTGCTATTTACATTTAGTGCAGTGCGTCCTGCTCACAGTGTTCAGCTAGATCTGTTCCTGCTATTTACATTTAGTGCAGTCAGTGCGTCCTGCTCACAGTGTTCAGCTAGATCTGTTCCTGCTATTTACATTTAGTGCAGTCAGTGCGTCCTGCTCACAGTGTTCAGCTAGATCCGTTCCTGCTATTTACATTTAGTGCAGTGCGTCCTGCTCACAGTGTTCAGCTAGATCCGTTCCTGTTATCTTCCTACTGACAGGCAGGCTTGTCTGGTTACAGTATATAAAGCTACCTGAAGAAAATTACAGGTGTTCTATCCCAGCTTAGTGCAGCTACAGGCCATTAGTATGTCTGGAAGGCCAAGAAGGAGAGGCAGACAGTCACAAGCCAATAAGAGAGGGCAAGCAGGCTCTGTGTCTAGTGCTGGTCGTGGAGACGGTGCATCCTCATCAGCACGTGGCCATGGGACACGCTTGGCCTTTTTTTCGGCAGCTGGCCGTGTTGAGCCGCAACATGCGGAAAACTTGGTCGAGTGGATGACCAAGCCGTCCTCATCCTCCTCATCCTCTCTCACCCATGCCCAGGGTGCTTTGTCTGGCAAAGCAGCGGCCTCTTCCCTCAGCTCAATGTCATCAGTGACTCCTTCCCTAGCTCCACCATGTCCTCATGAGGATTCCCTCGAACTGTTTGACCACAGTGTTGGGTACATGCTCCAGGAGGATGCCCAGCGTTTGGAAGGCTCTGATGATGATACTGAGCTCGATGAAGGCAGTAACATGAGCACGGACAGAGGGGGTGCCCAAGAAGGACAGCAATCTGGCAGTCATGCTCCCCCTGCTGCAGCATACTGCCAGGTTTGCTCCAGTGATGAGGAGGGAGGGGATGATGAGGTCACTGACTCAACGTGGGTGCCTGATAGGAGAGAGGAGGAGGAGGAGGAGGAGGAGGCGGCACATCACCAACGAGGCAGGATGCCCTCCAGGGGCCAGCCTAAGGGCAGCACATTGACTGCATCACACCCCAAAGCTCCACATGTGCAGGGCGCTGCAGTCTCTGCGCGTTATTCAAAAAGTTCTTTGGTGTGGGCCTTTTTTGAGACGAGTGCATCAGATCGCACCGCTGCTATTTGCAACATATGTCTCAAGCGTATCTCGCGTGGCCAAAACATCTCCCGCTTGGGTACCACATGCTTGACCAGACATATGTTGACCTGCCATGCAGTTCGTTGGCAAGCATATCTAAAAGACCCACACCAAAGAACAAAGAGGATCTCTCCTTGCTCCTCATCAGCTGAGATTTCCAACCCCACTAGACCTTCAGTCCTCTCTGAGACCTGCAGTGAGAGGAATGAAGGTGTAGAATTAGGTGTGTCACAGCCAAGTACTTGTGGGCAATCTGCTTTTGGTACACCGACGCCAGATTGTACCAGGCAAATTTCCCTGCCCCAGCTGCTGCACCGCCGAAAGAAGTTTGCTCCCAGCCATCCACATGCCCAGCGGTTGAATGCTAGCTTGGCAAAATTGCTAGCACTTCAACTGCTGCCTTTTCAGTTGGTAGACTCTGCCCCCTTCCGTGAGTTTGTGGAATGTGCGGTTCCTCAGTGGCAGGTACCCAAACGCCACTTTTTCTCACGGAAGGCGATTCCAGCTCTCTACCGGCATGTGGAAGGCAATGTCCATGCCTCGCTGGACAGGGCGGTCAGCGGTAAGGTGCATATTACCGCTGACTCATGGTCCAGCAGGCATGGACAGGGACGTTACTTAAGTTTCACGGCGCATTGGGTGACTCTGCTGGCAGCTGGGAAGGATGCAGGACAAGGTGCAGTAGTGTTGGAGGTTGTTCCGCCACCACGCCTCCAAAATGCTGATTGTGACACACCTCTCTCCTCCACCCCCTCCTCTTCTTCTTCCTCCATGGCCTCTTCCTCGGAACCAGCGGTGCTCCGTAGGCGTTCAAGGGGCTACGCAAGTACGCAGGCCAAAAGATGCCATGCGGTGCTTGAGCTGGTGTGCTTGGGGGACAGGAGCCACACTGGGGCAGAGGTTCTGTCAGCTCTGCAGGGGCAGGTTCAGAGGTGGTTGACGCCACGCCAACTTAAGGCAGGAATGGTGGTTTGCGACAATGGCACCAACCTCCTCTCTGCCCTCCGACAGGGACAACTGACCCATGTGCCCTGTTTGGCTCACGTCCTTAACTTGGTGGTGCAGCGGTTCTTGGGCAGGTACCCGGGCTTACAGGATGTCCTGAGGCAGGCCAGGAAAGTCTGTGTGCATTTCCGCCGGTCATATAATGCCAGTGCTCGGCTGACGGACCTCCAAAAGGAGTTTAACCTGCCCAAGAACCGCCTAATCTGTGACATGCCCACCAGGTGGAACTCGACATTGGCCATGCTGCAGCGGCTGCACACGCAGCAGAGGGCCATAAATGAGTACCTGTGCGACTATGGCACCAGGACAGGGTCAGGGGACCTTGGTTTTTTTTCCCCACGCCAGTGGGCCATGATCAGGGATGCATGCACTGTCCTGTCACCATTCGAGGAGGCCACGAGGATGGTGAGCACTGACAGTGCATGCATCAGTGACACTGTCCCCCTTGTCCACCTGTTGGAGCACACGCTGCGTGGAATAATGGACAGGGCACTTGAGGCAGAACAGAGGCAGGAAGAGGAGGACTTCCTTAGCTCTCAAGGCCCCCTTTATCCAGACAGTGTTCCTGCGTGCCCGCCGATCACACAGGAAGAGGACGAGGAGGAGGAGGAGGAGGAGGAGGAAGATTGTGTCAGTATGGAGGTGGAGCCTGGCACTCAGCATCAGCAGTCTTTAAGGGATCAGTCCCAAGGAACACATGGACTTGTACGTGGCTGGGAGGAGGTGGCTGCGGACGTTGTTGTCCTTAGTGACCCAGAGGACTCCGGACCGAATGCCTCAGCAAACCTACGCTGCATGGCCTCCCTGATCCTGCAAAGCCTGCGTAAGGATCCTCGTATTCGTGGTATCAAGGAGAAGGACAAATACTGGCTGGCAACCCTCCTTGATCCACGTTACAAGGGTAAGGTTGCGGACCTTATCTTGCCATCGCAGAGGGAGCAGAGGATGAAACATCTTCGGGAGGCCTTGCAGAAAGGTCTGTGCAATGCGTTCCCAGAGACTGGGAGGTTACAAACTCCTGTTTCTGGACAACGTGTTGCTGAGGCTTCGGTCAGTCAAAGAAGGAGCGGTGGAGAAGGTGGCCGTCTGACCGATGCGTTCAGACAATTTTTTGGTCTGCAGCCCCAAGGTATGATCGGTTCCAGCAACCATCGCCAGCGTCTGTTTTACATGGTGCAGGAATACCTAGGGGCAAGATCAGACTTGGACACCTTTCCCACCGAAAATCCTCTGGGTTACTGGGTCTTGAGGATGGATCACTGGCCAGAGCTTGCACAGTATGCAATTGAGCTACTGGCCTGTCCTGCATCCAGCGTTCTTTCGGAACGCACATTCAGTGCTGCTGGAGGCGTGGTAACCGATCACAGGGTGCGTCTGTCCACTGACTCGGTCGATCGGCTGACCTTCATAAAAATGAATCAGTCTTGGATCACCACCAGCTACCAAGCACCTGATGCTGATGTAACTGAATAATTTTTTTCAGATCCCTTAAAAGACTGCCTATGCTGATGCTGAGTGACTATCCCTGAGTAATTATCCTCTTCCTCCTCAATCATCACGCTGATAGCTTGTAAGAACATTTTTGGTTCTGGGCGCCACCACCAGTGCCTAAGGCACAATTTTTCAGCCCCTGTATAACAGGGGCGTGTAATTACAATTTTTGATGTAATACTTTGCAGCACGGCTCGTTCCTGCATTCCAACTAGAGTGTCTGTGAGGGGTTGCAGTGTTGTGGCACCAGCACCAGTGCCTAAGGCCCAATTTTTCTGCCCCTGTCTAACAGGGGCGTGTAATTACAATTTTTGATGCAATACTTTGCAGCAGGGCTCGTTCCTGCGTTCCAACTAGAGTGTCTGTGAGGGGTTGCAGTGTTGTGGCACCAGCACCAGTGCCTAAGGCCCAATTTTTCTGCCCCTGTCTAACAGGGGCGTGTAATTACAATTTTTGATGCAATACTTTGCAGCAGGGCTCGTTCCTGCGTTCCAACTAGAGTGTCTGTGAGGGGTTGCAGTGTTGTGGCACCAGCACCAGTGCCTAAGGCCTAATTTTTCAGCTCCTGTTCAACAGGGGCATGTAATTACAATTCTTGATCTAATATTTCACAGCAGGGCCCTGTGAGGGCTTACAGTGTTTTGGCCACAGCAACACCTAAGGCCCAAATTTCTGCTGAGTATATAGGGCAGGACCCTACTTTCAAACATCTAACTTACAAACGACTCCTACTTGCAAACGGAAGGAGACAACAGGAAGTGAGATGAAATCTACCCCTAGGAAGGGAAATTCTCTCATGTAAGAGTTAATATGGGAAAACAATTTCTCCTTTCCACTGATGCTTTCCAATCCTTGTTCCACAAAAAAACCCAAATTTTCAAAAAACATTTTTCATTGGGACAAAAAGGTGAGGTGAAATCTTCTGAAGAGGAGGAAAGATGCAAAACAAATGTCACAGGGGTGATAACCCTTCCCTATGTTTTCCAAAAAGCTTAGAAAAGATTTTTTGGCTGGAGCTAAACACGTTAAAAATGTTCAAAATTACAAACAGATTCTACTTAACAACAAACCTACAGTCCCTGTCTTGTTTGCACCGCCTGTATACTGCTGTTCAGAGTATATAGGGACCTTTCCTTATTTTAATTTGGGTGCGGGGTTCCCCTTAATATCCATACAAGACCCAAAGGGCCTGGTAATGGACTGGGGGGTACCCATGCCGTTTGTCTCACTGATTTTCATCCATATTGCCAGGACCCGACATGACATTAAACCCGCAAGCAGTTTTAAATGAGATTTTTTCCTTTAAAAATGACATTTGGTGCAGGGACTGTTCTAAACATGGGAAACACGCGTCACTTTACAGGCATACTATAGACACCCCCCAGGTACGATATTTAAAGGAATATTTCACTTTTTTTTTTTACTTTAAGCATCATTAAAATCACTGCTCCCGAAAAAACGGCCGTTTTTAAAAGTTTTTTTTGCATTGATACATGTCCCCTGGGGTAGGACCCGGGTCCCCACACCCTTTTTAGGACAATACCATGCAAATTAGCCTTTAAAATGAGCACTTTTGATTTCGAACGTTCGAGTCCCATAGACGTCAATGGGGTTCTAACGTTCGTGCGAACTTGCGGTCCGTTCGCGGGTTCTGGTGCGAACCGAACCGGGGGGTGTTCGGCTCATCCCTATTCACTAATATTATGGTGTGAATCTCCAAACACCACACACTAGCTAACAAGCAGTTTACATTTGATAAACTTTATTGTATAGTATATAACACATCAAACACTAGTAAAAGTATTTTGTATGAATAATTGTGCTCAGCCCAATAGGCTAGCAGTTAGCACCTCTACCTTCTAACATTCAGGTATTGAAAGACTCATGGGTTCAAATCCCACAGAAAAATCCTAAAAGATTGCATTGGTGGGAAAAGGAGAATGCCAGTTAGCCAATTAGCCAAAGCAACACAAATATACGTGTATATATATATATATATATATATATATATATATATATATTTACTGAAAATAGGTGATTGCCAAGTAGCCAATGCAGTTTAATGTGAACGTTTTTATTGTATTAACTCTTTAAATGCATGCAATGGTATGTAAGTATTCAATTATATTATGATGTGACATTCCAAACACCACACACTAGCTAAAGGGCAGTTTACATTTCTTTGTTTGTTTATTTTAATTCACTTGTGCACTGAAAAAATAAACACAGCTGGTGGATGGTAGGTTGGCTGTTGTTTGAACTCATACCATAAGTGGTGTGGAGATATCCAAGCAGACCACTAAGCCATTGTGCTAAGTACAAGACCTGCATAATAGTGTAGTATTATTAAAGAATGAACATAAATAATTACTGCTTTATAGTCAACTAAATTAATAAATAATAAATCAAAAACATGAAAAAAACAACATACAACAAATAGGTAACCTAAATGATTAATACATGTAACTTTACAGAATAGCAGACATTACTATGTAATAATCATTCAGAACTGCATTTCTTAGCAAAAGAAGGAAAAAAAACCTAGGAATACTAATTGCAATATAAATCAATAGATGCACGGGAACTAGAGCTCATCTCTGATAAAAAATGTTTCTTTCACATACATGGATCATGGCTACAGTACAGTGCTATATAACAACTTGATGAGAATTGGCATTTGTATATACGCGGAAGCGCTAATTAGCGGCAATTTAGAATTTACAAACGTTTGTTCTCCGCTTATATCGCTGATTTTCATGCGCAAATTCGCCATTTTGTTTCCATTTGGCTAAAATTTGCTCTATTATTTGCCATAGTGCCCAGTACTTCCTGGAGTTATAGTAAATGACCCCCATAGTCTCTCTATACTTGGTGCAATAACATGATTAAGATGATAATTTTGTTACAAAAGCGATAATTTAAACTTCCAGGCTCTAAGTAGATTACAAACAGCAATGGATCACCAAATATATATAAAATCTCAAAAAAATCACAAAAAAATCACAAAAAACGCACAAATCGCAAAAAGTCGCAGAATCACAAAATATCGCAAAAAATACCTACCTTGCACCTTTGCAAGGTAGGTAACCAGCTTCTAACATTAGCTTGTTCAAGCAGGCTTTGACAGTGGATGCTGATTGGTTTCTATGCAAATCTGCACCTGATTTTGCTCTCTCCAGTTTTAGTAAATCAAACGACAGTGCCTGAATAAAGAACAAATTCTATTGCTCACTACAACTAGCTATGCTACTACTTTCCTTATCTGTACTATAATTTACAGGAGAAAGCTTGTGTATCAGCTTGGGTTCGTACTTCCTGTGCACATCACATGTGATGTCTGTGCTTTGCGTTTTTAGCCATTCTGTATGGCTCAAATCACATCGCATCCACACCAAAATAATGCAGGACCCTTTTTTCTGCACCTGAATAACATTGCATGGGTGTTCGTACCCATGCAATGCGACTCTGGCAATCGCACTGCATTTTGCAATGTGTTTCAGGGTGTTGTTAATCTAACATTGACACCCAAAACAGATCGCATGAACGCTGTGCCATTGCTATTCAGTGCGATGCAATGGGGGACAGCAAATCTTGTGCGTTTCCCATAGTGTATCGGGGTGAACCAGGGCTTATTCTTACATATACCCATTTATGGAGAGTTATCTTTTTATTTACATTTGAAAAGCTATTGAATATATAACAAATCATGTGGACAGCTTTCCCTACTAGACTGAGCCACTACTTCATAAAGAAGTGGGTATAAATTTTGGGGTTCTAACTTTAGCTTGTTCAGTTAAGCTTTGACAAAAAAAAACTGCTGATTGATTTCTATGAAGAGCTGCACCGGATTTTGCACTCGTTTTTACACCAGTTTTAGTAAATCAACCCTTTTATGTACTGACAGCCTGTAAGATTTTAGTAGGCAGTGGTGCAGCAACTGTCTATATAGCTTAGGTTTTTAGGTGTGTATGAAAATACAGTCCAGACTTCCCACTGTAATGATAGATTAAAATCTAATCTTTACATCTTTTTACCGACTCTTTAGTAAGGGTGTGCTGCACCTTAATGGGGAGGGTGCAGCTCTATTGGGAAGAAAGATGGCCACAAAGTTGGAGAGGCTTTTAAACTAGGTGTTGGGGGGGAGGGTTCTAAGGAAGTGACAGCCAGCAGTGAGCAAAGGACAGAGGGTAATAGTAGAGTCAGTAGTGATAATACAGCCATAACATCTAATCCTGGGGTGAATGAGCGGACAAGTCAAAAACAAAGCCTGAGAGAACATAAGGAGAAATTAATATACACCAACCCCCCGACACATACACTGACCCCCCCTGTGACAGGTCCTGCAGCTAAGCCTTACCTGTGTAGTGTAGCCCATCTCATCCATGACCACTTCGACACAGCCGGCTGCACACACCAGGGAGAGGGAGCCAGGATAGGAGAGCCGCTCTGCTGCCCGCCCATTTACACAGAGCGAGCAGGGAACTCCCAGTGCCCAGCACAGCTGCAGTGTCATTCCCGCCTCCTCCTGGACCCAGCAGCACCTATGATGGACGTCACATGTCCCACGGTCTTGGCATTGGACCAGTGGGACGTCCATCATAGGAGCAGGGTCCCGGAGGCAGGACTTTTTGTACGTCACTCAGCCACGCTGGATAAGCGGGAGATCGTTCCATGCTGCCTGTGTAAATAACGTAATAATGCATTTAGCAATATCGAGACCCGGGGCTTTTTGGGGGCACACTCGGGGCTCCAGCCACCATCAGCCCCCCTACCGACGCCACTTCTGATCACTGAAATTAGAGTGATTGTAAACCTCAGACATGAATTATGAACAAATTATATCCCTCTAAAGTTTGCACTAAGTGTAATTTCTCTCTGCTGCCTTGTTCCTATGCTATCTGTATGAGTCACTTCTGACAAGTTTTACTGACAAAAGGGAGAGACCTCCAGCACACAACCTGTGATTGACAGCCTCAGCTCTGTTCCTGTGTGCTGTGTGAAGGAGAGAGTGCCCCTTCCCTCCAATATGCTCTCAGCTCTCCCTACTGAGCTCTGCAGAGTGTAACTTCAACTCCCTGCTTTTTGAGCTCAGACAAGCTGTATAAATTCTGGACTTTGAACAGATGGCTGCAGATAAACAGGTATGAGTTGTGTAGGTGTATTTGTTTTATCTCTGTGAATCTCCTGAGACTAGTCACCTCATTAGTCACCTCAGAGACCTTCGACCTTCAACCTTGTGCCATACCCCCTCGTGGCCAGATTTACCCTTTGTCGGTCTTGGATGATAGGGCCATTGTGGAGTATGTTGCAGATGCACTTTCTCAGGGTTTCAACCACAAATCCTCGTCTTGTGCTGGGGCTGGTTTCTTCTTTGTGAAGAAGAGTGGTGAACTGAGACCTTGTATTGATTATAGGGGTCTCAATCGTTTCACGATTAAGAATGCGTATCTGATTCCGTTGGTTACGTAGTTATTTGTCCGCCTCAAGGGAGCAAGGTGAGGATTAGGGAGGGTGACGAGTGGAAAACTGCGTTTAATACCAGAACAGGCCATTATGAGTACCTTGTAATGC
This sequence comes from Lithobates septentrionalis, assembly GCA_037952835.1. Classification (NCBI taxonomy): domain Eukaryota; kingdom Metazoa; phylum Chordata; class Amphibia; order Anura; family Ranidae; genus Lithobates; species Lithobates septentrionalis. Next base: position 2,018,027 of record JBBDGP010000079.1, on the reverse strand, counting down.
CATTTGGCCTTTGTAACGCTCTGGTAGTTTTCCAGGAATTTATTAACGCTGTCCTCCGAAATTTGTTGCAGTTATGTGTGGTGGTTTATCGCGGCATTATCCTCATATTTTCCAATTCCTGGAGAGCAACCACACAGATGTCTGTCGTGTGCTTCAGAAAGTAAGAGAGAACAACTTCTGTTGTAAATTGGAGAAGTGCGAATTCCATCGTGAACAGGTTCAATTCCTGGGTTATGTCATTTCCACTGCGGTTTTTCGATGGACCTAGAGAAACTATCTAGCAGTCCTACAGTGGCCTTGACCCATGGGTTTACGTCCTCTGCAGCGTTTTCTTGGCTTTGCCAACTATTATTGAAAGTTTATTCACAACTTCTCATCTCTGGTCAAGCCCCTGACTGATATGACCACAAAGGATGGTAACCCACAGAGTTGGTCTCTGGAGTCCATTAAGGTCTTTGAGAGTCTCAAGGCTGCCTTTGTTTCTTCTCCTGTGTTGGCACATCCTGATCCTACAATATCTTTTATCCTTGAGGTTGATGCTTCTGAGACTGGAGTTGGCACCCTTCTGTCTCAACATCCTACCTCTGAGAGCACTATGCATCCTTGTGGCTACTTTTCCAAGAAATTGTCACCTGCGGAGTGCAATTAACCTCCCTGGCGGTATGATTATTTCAGATTTTAGGTGCTGAAAGCAGTACCATTATTGTGCACAGAAATTTGGCATTTTATATTATAGGCCTGTAATTCTTAGGAATAATCCACTTAAATCTGTCCAAACCAGAGTCTAGGAGACATCCTGGGTATGATAAAGTTTGTAAAACGAAATAAAAAATTATAATATAATAAATAACTATAAATAATTATATCAAATAATAATATAATAATAATAAAAATTATTCAATAATGTAATCAAATCAAAAACACTGAAATTTGCTCAGTTGCAAAATTGTCGCTTTTGTCACTTTTAGTGTTTGGTGACGGATTTCCCCACAAATCACTATCGCTCAATTCTGCAAGTGATTCTAATTTATTATCGCTGTTTTCTAGCTGGTCTAAAACCACTTTTGATGTAAAGGGACAGTTTTGATTGCTATGGGCAATCTCCAGTTTCCAGGCAGAAAGAACAGTTTTTATAATATAAAACTGCATGCAGGACACTGGGCAGACCACTAGGGACAAAGGGGATGTGTAATTATTTGATACAGTACTGTAATCTGTAAGATTACAGTATACTGTATCTGTACTGTGTGTTTTACTTTTTGAATTAGGCGCCGAAATCCGTCCCCGTGCGTCGCAAAGCTCGCAGGGGACGGAGCTCGGCACTGTAAATCGAGCGAGACACGGCGGCTCGTCGATCACATCGGGGAGACATCGCAGGATCCAGGGGACAAGGTAAGTATCCTCTACATGGATCCTGCAATGCGATCCCGAGTCTGGCTCGGGGATACCGCTTTTGGTATTGAAAATCCACCCCGAGCCAGACTCGGGAATACCTCTAGGGGGGTTAAGAGATTGGAGACAGAGAGCTGTTAGGGATCATTTTAGCCCTGAAAGAATGGAGACATCTCCTCGAAGGTACCACTGTGCCGGTTCTCATTCTTACTGACCATAAGAATCTCACATTCTTGTCTGAGGCTAAAGCCTCTCTCCAAGAAGGGCGCGATGGGCTCTTTTCTTGTCAACTTTCAATTACATTGTCTCATTCTTACCCAGTACTAAGAATGTAAGGGCCGACGCTTTGTCATGGCAATTTTCCTCCACTTCCAAGATGGAGTCGGTTCTGGTTCCTGCGATTCCTCCTGATCATATTCTGGCTACGGTTCGCACCAGTCTCACTTCTCCTTTGGGTGACAAAATTCTTGCTGCTCAGGTCCATGCTCCTCCTGAGAAACCTTGTGACTGCTGCTTTGTCCCAGAGAGTCTCCGTACTGCCATGATCAATTCTCCCACGGCTCCTGGCCACCCTGGGAGGAATCAACTCTTTTGGGCCATTTCCCAACAACTCTGGTGGCCTAGTTTAAGTGCTGATGTAACCACCCTCATAACTGCCTGTTCCATGTGTGCTCAGAGTAATGCCGCGTACACACGATCAGAATTTTTTGACGGGAAATGTTCGATGTGAGCTTGTTGTCTGTCTTGGAAATGTTTGATGTGAGCTTTTTGAGCGTGTGTATGCTCCATTGAACATTTGCTGTCGGAATTTCTGCACACAAATGTTTGAGAGCAGGTTCTCAAATTTTCCGACAACAAAACTTCAAAAAAGTCCACACATGCTCAGAATCAAGTACGAGACAGAAGCGCTCAGTCTTGTAAAACTAGCGTTCATAGTAGAGATAGCACATTCATCACGCAGCAAATTTTTAAATCGTTCAATGCAGCGCATTCTCTTCTTCTTTATAATGCTATAATAATGAAGTTGCTTTGCTGCTGATATTCACACAGAGTTCTGACAAACTGATTTTTTTGTATTTCTCGTGATCTCCAGAATAGTCTTTTTTTATTTTTTATAGTGATCTCCTTTTTTTTAAAAAAAAAAAATCTCCTGATCTCCAGAATAATTTTTTTTTTTCTAGTGATCTCCATAATTTTTTTGTTGTTTTGTGTGTCAAGTTACCACAACACCATTATAATCTTGTATTTTTTACCTCAAATAGGTTGGTTGGTGTTGGTCCCCCTTGTTAATTTGACATTTTTATTTTTGAAATGTACCTGCCTACTTACAAACAAACAAAGTATTTGTCCAAACCAAAAATTGTAATTTATTAGGAGTCCTAACAAAATAAAGAGGAAGGCAACGCTGGAGAAACAGTTGGAATTGGTGAAACCTTTGTACCCCAGGGCAGACATCAATTATTTGACAGGCCAAATTGGTAACCTGAGGAGTCCATTTAATAGGGAGCACAATATGGTCCAGGACTCCAAGAGAGCGGGAGCAGCAGCAGATGCTACAACAACCTGCGTCTTTTGCCAGACCACACCAAGCCCAGGCCATCACTCTCAACACTTCCTTCCATGTTTCCTTCCAGGCTGCTGTCGCGGGTTGGGTGGCTGTGTTGTTGGAGGTGTTGCTTTAGGTGGTGGAGGAGTAATATGGTCCAACTCACACAGGTGGGTTTTAGTTGTTAGTTGGCCCCTCATCCCCTTGTTTAGGGCCTGAATTATTATCTCCTCACACATGAAACGTTGGCCCAACTCCATTTCTTCTAGTTTACTGGCTGTCAGACAGCCATATGACTTGGGGCCACCAGGAGTTGTTGTGAGGACCACAGTAGCCTGCCAAATCAAAACAGTCGCTGACTCCTCCAGGTTCTTCGCCTTCCTTGTCCTTTTTGTTTGAAGGTGGAGGGGAGGAACCTGGGATTCGGTCAGGCTGCTGGGCATGGCCACCTCCTGGCTGCCACTTTCCACGGCCACCTCCTGGCTGCCACTTTCCATGGCCACCTCCTGGCTGCCAGTTTCCACGGCCACCTCCTGGCTGCCACTTTCCATGGCCACCTCCTGGCTGCCACTTTCCACGGCCACCTCCTGGCTGAGACTTTCCTGTGTATGAAAATGGTACAAATTAGTTTTTTGGTCATCAATCACACACAATATTGAGCTCATGACTGTTGCAAATTGAACGTTAACAAATAGAAAAGACTATCATTCTGACCCCATCATTTTTCATTCTTGTCCCAATCATTTTTGGCTACTATTGTCTATTGATATGTAAACCACTTTGTTAAATCAGAAATTAGTGATCAATAATAACATCTAGTTAACTTAATTCAATTTTTGACAAGAAATATGTTGAACAATGCTATACCTGGCTCAAGCTGGGCTCCTCCGCATCTACTTCCTGGGTGGAAGGCCCAGATTGGACTTCTGAAGCCTCATCTGATGTGGAAGTGTAGATAGTGATGGCCTGGGTTCACTATGGTCTGACAAAAAACCCAGTCTGTCATAGTACCAGAGTCTGGTGCTGCTCCTGATCTCATGGAATCCTGGACCTTTTTGCACTCCCTATTGTATGTCCTCCTCAGGCCACCAATTTTGGCCTACAAATAGGTGATGTCTGCCGTGGGATACACAAGCTTCGCCAATTCCAACAGTTGCTCCAGCGCTGCCTTCCTCTTTAGCTTGTTGGAGTATTCTCGGTGTTTGACTTGCCACAGATATGGCAGCTCCCTGTACATGTCTATAAAGTTTGGCAGGAAGTCTAGGTCAGTAAATTTATCAATTTTCTCTGCAAGACACAACACAAGACAAACCCTAATGTCAGACTCAACTCTCCTAATTTTGTCCCAATATAGGCCTCAATCTATAAGCAGTATAGACCACTAACCACTGATGCCCCAAAATAAAATTGTACCTTCGTTTGCACGATCGGCGCTTACGCTACTCCGTCCTCCCCTCACAGATCGTACGTACACATGTTATGCTTTATATACATTGTGCATTGTGACCTTTTTTCTACTGTATTCCCCGCCCCTTCTCTTTCAGCGCAGTGGGAGAGCACATGGCAGAGAGACAGCAGGTGCGTGATATTAGCAGCAATGAGGAGGACGACGAAAGCCCGTAGCAAGGCAGTTCTCGATCCAGGAGGAGATATAAGGCCTCAAATATGTCCTTTGTAGAGATGGTGGAGATGGTGGACATCTTGAAGAGGGACGACTATGATGGGAAGTATGGACCGTACAGCAACCCAAATGTGAGAAAGGCCAAGATCATGACTAAAGTTGTGAGAAGTCTGCACAAGAATTTTGGGGTACGACGATCCAAGGAGCAATTGAGGAAACGCTGCTCAGACCTGAAATTGAGGGAGCAAGACCAGTACAGAAGGATCAAGAGAGTGCTGCAAAAAAGTAAGGATTTGTCATGTGTTCCTATTATTATTATTATTATTACTTTAGTGCTGCTCCATGTGCTTTTCTTTACTTTTGTACAGTTTAAAATGGCAAGTTTCAGGTTTGTGGGCACAGTAATCGTTTGTAGTAAACATCATTCGTTCGCCCACTAATACAATGTTTTTGGCAGATGCAGGTTAACTACATTTGTTCATGCCTATTTGTATTAAAATAAAATTAGTACATTGTTGTCTAGATGGGTTTGTAACTAGAATGAAATGCAAACTAGATTCAGTGTAAGGAGAGGACACTCAGCAGCTGTTTACACATCTGGATGCAGGAGCACTAGTGTGGGACACCAGAACACCCTTTTTAGTGTGTCCCACGCAGGTGCTCCAGTGGATACTAGGGGTCTCTCCATGTGTGAAAATTTAATAACAAAAAAGGTAAGTATTCCAGCTTTAAAAAGGTTAAAAAAACATGTTTTCAGCTTGGAGCTCTGCCAAAACAGACAATTCCAAGCAATGTTTCATATTCCTATTTCTTGCCTCAAATATCTGTGTGATAAGTATACCTTTTTTTTTATTCACATGGGGAGAAAAGAATTGGGACATCTAAGGACACCACGAACCCCACTACTCATGAAGAAGGGGAAATCCCCACACACCATGAAGAAGATGTGCAGGGAGAGGTTCATTAAATGGGCGAAATAGTGACCACAACAGGTCAGTGTCTGAGACCACAGCTTCAGGTAATAGATGTATGCCTGCATATTTATTACACATGGTGTGTTTTTTTTTATTTTTAGGTGATGTGGATGTTGTGGAAGAAGAAACACATTTCAACAGTGCAAGTGCACAGATCCTCATTGCTGAGATTATGGTGTGCAATCGGGATTTAGAGATGGTCAAGCAGGGGGCGTGACCGGATGAGGAAGTGAACGGAGGTGTGTGAGCTCTCTCCTTGCTCCAGCTCCCTGCTGTCACGTCTTATGATCTAATCCAGCTCTGAATGCTGTATAGCCCATGATTGTTGGCCTTCCCTCTCTCCATCTCCTCCTTGATGGCTAACCGCTCTACCGCTCTTATAACCTTATCTGGCGGTGCACCATTCGGATGATCCTGATCCTGATTAAGAAGGGGGAAGCGCTCGTCAGTGGCGGCGGTCGGCTGCTCAGCTGTGAAAGCGAACGGTTAGCAGGCTGTTTACTTCAGGCTCTGCTGGTTACCTAGCAGCAGTCTGCGCTCTCGCGAGAGCTACGAGTCTCACGGGACCTGCAGGAGAAGCGTGGTGAGCGGTGTATAGCCTGTTCTGCAATCCCTGTGGGGAAATTGAAGGAAGAAACACGAGTCTTTGATAACAGGGGGTTCCTCTGGATGGGCTTGACTGTGCTGGACGCTGGCTTCGTTCTTGAGAGGACTTCAAAGGTAACAACACTGAATTGTTTTCCTCTGTAAAAATAACAGGACATTATGCTGAGGTGTTGTTGATATACATCAGTGAATATATTGGCGTCCGCTTCTCTTAGTCTCTGAACAGTCCCTCAGCTTAATAAGGAACAGAGAGACAGGGGTACTTTTTGTAGGTGCCTTTTGCTTCTAGTCCTTTGGGATAACTGGTACACACCCTGGTATAATTAAAGAGAAAGGAGAGGGAAAGAAAATGACCAAAAAAAAGGGGGAGGAACAGCCCCAGCACCCGCAGGAGAGCTCCCTGGCACAGGCCACTCAGTCATCCAAGAAAAAGGGGAACCCGGCAGCATCTGCATCGGTAGCAGCGGCTAAGTTGGAGAAATATGTCCATACTCCCTCGCACTCCCCAGCTAAGGGCAATCAGCAGCCCCAAGAGAAGACCCTGACGGGGGGCACAGGGGATAGAAAAAGCACAAGTAAAGTTACTTCAGCAACACTAACAGCTGCGAATAAAAAAAGCCCTGAGAGGGACCCCCTAGAAAAAATGTCTGAAGCAAACCCTGTTACTGGGGTACTTAATGAACCTGAGCCTACATTGAAAGAGGTGCTGAGTGCAGTTAATGCTTGCAGGGGATCGCTGAGTGAACTATGCGACCAGTTAGGAGGCCTTAAAGAAGAGTTGCGTTCAATGAGCCAAGAATTACAAAACGCGGTGGAGAGGACTTCCATGCTGGAGGAGAGGTTAAGTCAGCTAGAGGATATTTTACATCCTATGAGGTAGAAGTTTAAACTGATGCAGACTCAGTTAGACACTTACAAATCCAAAACGGATGAAATGGAAAACCGCCTGCGCAGACAAAATGTGAGGGTCCTAGGTCTCCCAGAGGGAAGTAAAGGGTCCTGTCCTGAAGTATTTTTGGAAAGATGGCTCAGGGAGGTTTTTGGCACTGAGACATATTCGCATTTTTTTGCTATCAAGAGGGCACATAGAGTCCCCACCAGGTTAACCTCTCCAGGTATTCGTCCCAGGCCATTGATCATGAAGCTGTTTAACTATAAAGATAAGACGGTACTAATGCAAAAATTTAGGGACAAGGGGGACATTTTCTACAATGGTACTAGAATCTCAATTCACCCAGATTATTCCCCGGAAGTGCAGAAGAAAAGGGCAGGATTTGCTGAAATTAAGCGTAGCCTGAGGACTATGAAAATAACATATGCACTGCTGTACCCGGCGCGACTGCGTATCGATGCCCCAGGAGGGATACAATTTTTTGACTCAGCTCACAGGGCCACAAAATGGCTGGAAGAAAACAAAAAGAACTTTTAGAGCTGGAGTATTATTAATTGATTGACTTTTCTTATTTTTTCGTTTCTTCTTTTTTTTTTTTTTTAATGTGACAGCAGGGGTTGGAGGGGGAGAGGGGGTGGTTGTTGTATTGGGGATAGCTCCCAATGAGTGATTGTAAATGGTGGAGGAGGTTGTTTTTTTTGTTAATAGCACATCAGGGGATTATGTCCAAGGGTAGTTTAGGGGGGCAGGGAATGCTAAGCAGGGAAAAGTCTTCTTTCTTTATCCCTGCTTGGCTAGAGGAGGGTGGGAATGAGTTAATTGAGGGGGTTAGAAGGGTCACAAGATATGCCCTCAGGGTAGGCCAAGATTGGCAGGGGGGAGGGGGAAGAGGGGGCACAGGGGTAAAGGAGCATGCATGTTTCAAATTACATTAAAGGGTTTTATCACATTACCACAAAAGCTGCAGAGGGTAAAGATAAAAATATCATTTAGATCTTTGAGTCACTTACTCACATTTAAGATTTGTAAAAGTAAATTTAGTAGTAATAGAGGGCCGGGAAATTATGTATATGAGATTGTTTTTCTTTTTTTTTCTTTGTAATAATGATCTGGATGGGGGTACTGGAGGTTAAACAAATAGATATTTTTTTTTCACTGGTGGGTTTGAGTAGAGGGACTTTCAGTGACTGTAGGCACAAGAGACAGATCTCTATATCCCTGTTTTTTTTTTGTGAGGGTTGCATATTTGTACTTTGTACATACTTTTTTCTTTTTTTCCTTTTTTTTTTTTTTCTTCCCTTTTTCTATTTGGTTTTCTTTGTTTATATACTAAAGGTTGTTTAGAATGGTAGGATTAACCTCTTGGAATATCCGGGGTATGGGGGATCCTATTAAAAAAGCTAAGGTATTCTTAGAGTTGGAGTCCCATGGCACGGATTTGCTGTGCCTACAGGAGACACACCTGACCAACGAGTCTAAATTATCAATTCGAAACAAAAAATTTCAAGCCCAATATAATTCAGTGCACACCTCTTATTCGAGAGGAGTGAGTATTTTGGTCAAAAAGGGGTTGGCGTTCTCCTGTAGGGACGTTAAGATCGACGCGCTGGGTTGCTATGTTTTTTTATACTGTATAATAGAGGGTAAATATTTTATTATAGCTAATGTTTATATTCCTCCTTCCTTTAAGATGGAGATTCTGTATTGCCTGCTAGAATATGTGGAGGATAAAATCGATACCCCGCTTATAGTGATGGGCGATTTTAATACGGTTCTTAATGGTAAATTGGGTAGGTTTCCCCCAAGGGTTAAGCAGGAAAGTGTGATTGAGGGACGGCTCACTCAGTTACTCGAGGAGATTGGATGGTGCGACCTCTGGAGAACCCGTAATCCAGAGGAGCGGCAGTATTCTTGCTTCTCGGGGTCGCACCGCACTCTCTCTCGGATAGACATGGCTATAGGTAATGGGGGGGTGCCATCCCTACTAGGAAAAATAGAGTATAGGCCAAGGGGGGTGTCGGACCACTCGCCCCTGATACTGACGATAAATACTCGCATCAGATATACCCAGAGACTGTGGGCACTAAATCCAACATGGCTGGAGATTATAGGAAAAACGGAAGATATACTGGAGAAAATAAAAGAATTTGTAGTAATCAATTCAGGTTCAGCGTCTCGGGGGGTGGTTTGGGACTCCCTGAAAGCATTCCTAAGGGGCATTCTGCTACAGTGAATAGCACGGGTTAAGAGACAATCAAGAGAAAAGTGGGAGCGGATTAGAAAAGAGGTGTGGGAGGCAGAAAGGCTATATGTGGAGGATCCAAGTCCAGGGAAACAGAAGCTCTGGGTAAAAAAGCAACAGGAACATAAAATGGACATACTTAAAAATGCTGAAAACAGGAGATTATTCCAGAGGCAGAGGTACTTTGGGGAAGGGGAAAGAGTGGGCCGTATGCTGACATTACTCGCTGAGACCAACTCACCCTCCTCAACGATATCTATGATTCGCACCTCTAGTGGGGAAATCTCATCGGACCCGTTGATGGTTAATAATGCATTTTTTGCATACTATAGTAATTTATATAAATCTCATCAGCAACTAGATTTGAGTGAGATAGAGAACCTTTTAGAGGGTGTCAGTCTGCCATGTCTCCCTGAAAATGAAAGGATTGGTTTGGATTCTCCTATAACCCTTGAAGACCTACAGCAAGCAGTAGCGGATATGCCTAACCAGAAAACCCCAGGCCCTGATGGTTTGCCTGTGGAAATTTATAAATATTATGGGGAGGCGCTACTCCCAGAACTCTTGAAAACACTGAATTGGGCGGTCACTGAGGGCAGTCTGCCCCCCTCGATGACAGAGACTAGCATAGTTTTAATTCAGAAGGAGGGGAAAGATCACCTTGAAGCAGCTTCATACAGACCAATCTCATTGCTATGCTCCGACATAAAAATTTTGGCAAAAGTAATGGCTACTAGGCTAAATAAATGTATCTCAGAATTGGTGCATTCGGACCAATCAGGGTTCATCCCAAATAGATCCACCAGCGTTAATATCAGAAGGACATACCTGAACCTCCAGTCCCCGCCGGGGATCAAGAGCTCCAGGGCGGTCCTCGCTCTGGATTTTGCCAAAGCGTTTGATAGCCTGGAGTGGGAGTATCTATGGTGGGTGCTGGGGAGGTTCGGGTTTGGTCCAAAATTTATCAAATGGGTGAAAACCCTATACTTCCACCCAAGAGCTAGGCTAAAGATCAACAATGATTATACGGGGTGGTTTTCTCTTGAGAGAGGGACGAGACAGGGGTGCCCACTCTCACCCCTGTTATTCGCTCTAGCAATGGAGCCACTGGCAGAGGTAATAAGAAGCTCGCCTGGAATACAGGGATTTGGAGGAAGGAATAGGATGGAAAGAGTGGCGCTTTACGCCGATGATGTGCTACTCTTTCTAGGGGATATGGGGCCATCCCTTGAAAAAGCAATACAATCAGTGGAGAGATTCGGGAGTTCATCGGGTTTAGTAGTTAACTGGGAAAAGTCAACATTGCTCCCGTTGGACTCGACATGTGGTATTCGTAAGGGGGGTATGCCAAGGTTGAGGGTAGAGGAGAAGATGCGCTACCTGGGCATAGTTATCTCAAAAGACCCAGCCCAGTATATTGGGGATAATTTAGTCCCCTTGCTGGAAAAATTCAAAAGGAAAAGTGCTATTTGGCGCCAACTCCCGCTGTCCCTGGCAGGCAGAATTAATTTGATCAAGATGGTGTAGATGCCACAATTATTGTACGTACTCCATAATTCCCCAACCTGGATCGGGAAGAGCTGGTTTTTAAAAATAAACACCTTATTTAGAAAACTAATATGGAAGAAAGGGCTGGCAAGGATCAGTTTACAAACGTTACAGTGGCCGGTTGGGGAGGGGGGACTAGCAGTGCCCCATCCTTATAGTTACTTCTTGGCAGCTCAGTTACAACACTTAGGAGGCTGTGAATCCCAGGGCATGACGAGTACTATTGGGAAACTCATGCTGCAGGATAACCCGCATGGGTCTATGGCAGAAGCGTTAGAGGCTGGGTCGTTTCAGGAGGGGCCCCCAACACATAAATTAGTTGCTAAGGTTTGGCAGTCGGTTAAGAGGATCATGAGCTATGGGGGAATTACCGAATTTTCACCCATATGGCATAATAAAGGTCTGAAGGAGCTGCTAACATTGGAAAAAAATCTGATATGGGTGCGACATGGAATATGTAGGCTGGCACAGTTATATGAAGCCAATACTTTGAAATCTTTTACCGAGCTGAGGCGAGAATATGGTATTCCAAACATAATGTTCTACACCTACCTGCAGATCAGGCACGCACTTGATAGTCAATTTAGTAATACCCCACTAGAGTGGTGCAATACACCACTCCTCAATAAAATTATTAGAGCAAACACCACTAAGGGTCTGATAGCATTGACATATGGACAAGTCTCGGGGAGGCTGCTGGCTCTGCATAGGGCTCTGGGTGTCAGGGAGAGGTGGGTGGAGGATGTGGGGGAGATCACTGACAGCCAGTGGAAAAGAATTTTGAGGGCTGGGCTGCTGGTGTCCATCTCTCCATCACAGCAGGCATCGCACCTCTTTCTGTTACACAGAGTCTACTACACCCCTAAGAGGCTATTTAGGTTTGGCCGTAGATCGGACGACAAATGCCCTAGATGTCTGAAGACAGGAGATCTAATACACATGGTGTGGAGATGTCCAAAACTGGCGAGATATTGGTCAGGGATAATTAGGACTATAGAAACTAGGTTTAATATCAAACTGTACCAGGAGGCCAGGGTTTGTATCCTTGGCCTGACAGGGGAAAATATGGGGGATAACACCAAAAAAATCGCCATAGCGAGGTGCCTTTACCAAGCTAGGAAACTAATAGCACAATCCTGGCTCTCCACCGCGCCCCCAACCATGGAAGACTGGCTTGGTACAGTGGATAAGCTAGTGTGGACAGAAAAGACAGTTTACACCAGGAGGAGTAACTATGAAAAATTTATAAAGATATGGAGACCCTGGCTGTATTGGCTGGGCATAGACCCCTGACCAAGACCCGATTCGAGTAGGGCTTAATGTATTAGGTTACCCGGTAGCACAGGGGGGAAGCAAAGGAGTAGTAGGGAGAAGAGGCCCAATAACTGAAGTGGCGATAGTATAGTACTCCGGTTACGTACCCTTTCGTCAAAAATTAATACTTGGGGAGGGTGGGGGGGGTTGTGCCGGGGGGGTGGGGAGGGGGGGAGGGGTCTTAAAAAAGCACGGGGTTGGATTCAGTTTTTAATGTTTTGATCAATGTTGATTGTCAAGTATTTTTGTATTAATGGATCCAATAATGTTTGTAACTTGATATGTAAACACACGTTTTTTCTATAGAAGAAAAAATTAATAAAGATTAATGAAATTAAAAAAAAAAGAGATGGTCAAGCAAAACATCAATGATGTCCAAAAAAAAAATGACCAACATCATTGATGTTTTAGGCACAATCTAACAACAACAAAAACTGTAAATTTACTCATTGTATTTTATATATATATTTTTTTTTAAATTTCAGTTATTTGAAAGCCAAATTTTGAAGATGCACACAGTGTGTCAAAATGTGCTATCTGGCATCACGGGATATCACACGTTTTGTGGGTGCAACCCCTTCCTCACAACTAAAGTGGATGAGAGGAAGGGGTTGCACCCCCAAAACATGTCCATTGATCCCCCATGATGGGAGCTAGCACATGTTGACATTAGGCATGGGATCAGGAGGAAAATCCACATTTTGACTCCAAATTTGTGTACATCTTCAAAATTTGACTTTTACAGGATCACCCTATCTGATGAAGGCAAAATCAACACAGTTATGACATACTAATGTCACATATTGCCTTCACTTTATCAAAGTTAAACTTTGTAAGTTCCTGAGTTGTGTTATGGTTTTAAACATGCCTGTTTAGCCAAAAAAAAGGCTATATCTACTGTCAAACATAAATGTTACAAAACCAATGTTTGTTAAAAAACCCTTTTAAAACGCACATGTGAATGTGCTTTGAGTAAAATGTTTTATACTCAACAATGTGTGGCTTTTTCTTTCAATGCACAATACCAGTTTTTGGAGTAAGTTGGTGTAGTTACAGTGACAATGGGGGTTATTTACTAAAGGCAAATCCACTTTGCACTACAGGTGCACTTTCAGTGCAGTTTCAGTGCAGTTTCAAGTGCACTTGCAGTGCACTTGCAGTGCAAAGTGGATTTGCCTTTAGTAAATAACCCCCACAGTGCTCTAAAATTTGCCACAATCAGGCCATTTTAGGGACTACAAGCAATTCATTCATGGAGTTGAAAAGGATGATTATTTTTATTATTAATGCATTACATACATTAACAACAAAAACATTGTGTGTGTGTAGCAGACCCATAGCACAACATAATAGTTAGCTGAAGAAGAGATTGTCACCTCATGTATCAAATAAGTTACGTTTGCACTATTGAAGAAAATGGCCAAAAATAAAAGGCCATTGGAGAACCTAGGAGACATATAAGAAACACAAGCAGTAAATCAAATGAAATATGAGTTCAGTTTCTAAAAAAATAATTTATTTTAAACATGTTTATTGATTCTCTGGCATATCAATGGCCCCCCTACCCGCAAAGTACTCTAAATACTTTTGGCGAACTTCGCGGGTGCTTTGGGGGGGCAAGCCAGGATGACCAGGTTCAAGAGCCGTCAGAGTTGTTTGATCCGGTAATAAGCCGGCCTCAGTCCCAACTGAGGCCACATAGTTTGATGGATTTTTTCACAAAAAGTTATGTAATATGCAGCATGCAAGAACGATGTGATTGATTTTATATTCCGCCATGTTGATAGCTGTGATTAATAGGCATAACCGGCTGGCCATTATTCCAAAGGCATTTTACACCACTCTTCTGGCTCTGGCCAGCCAGTAATTAAAAACCCTCTGGTCCGGGGTGAGGGTCCTCATTGGAAATGGCTGCAGAATATGGTCCCCCAGGGCAGAAGCTTCATCCGTGACGAAGACGAATGGGAATCCCGCCACATTATCTTCAGGAGGTGGCAACTTCAAGCTGCCATAATATATAATATATCCTAAGTAATATTGGTAATGGTGTTTTATAGATCAAGGATGTAATAGGGGCTATGGGGTTTTATGTGATGATATATGTTTGGTTGTTGTCAGGCCCATGGCAGCATCTTTAAAGTTCTAGTTGTTCTTTTACGAAAATTGTTTTGTAATAATTTTACTAAGGATGTGATGCTACCATATTATCCACCAGTTCCGCAAACAAGATTATGTTGATTACTAATCACAGCCATTCAAACCACTGATCATCTAGTGTCAATTGAGCTACAAGTCTGTTTTATATGCTTTATGTATTTTGGGCTAGCATACTACAGCTTCTATGAATATGTTGATGCTCAAGGAAGGATGATTTCATCTATAAAATCTTTCAGACCAGTGCATTAAAGATATTACTTGTTTACCTTGCCATTGGCCTTTTTGGTATGCCATAAGTGGGAACGTTTATACACTTTATTCTGGGCACCAAGTGCTTTACTGCTTAATTATATGAAAATGTCAACTTCTAAACTGCAGTTGGTCCATGCCATATAACTCTGTCTGCAACTGTGCTGATGCCTGGCTTATGCTCAATTGATACATTTATCTACAATCATTTAACATTATCCTGAATAATGGATACAAATATTGTGAGATATATTCCTAACCAAGTGGACTTTTTGGAGCCTCCTTCCTACAGAGATTAATCTGGGGATATTATTGTATTCCTGTTCTGATACACAAAAGTCCTCTAAGTATTTTTTTTTTTACATGTAAAGTGAATTTATTAAGGAGTAGAGGTCAGTGAGGCCTCTGAGCCCATACTTTTTAGTTCCCTCCCCTTGTTTTTAATTCTTTTTTTCTGGAAAGCCTAGAACATTGTATTTCTTTCGAGTATGTACTCTAATAATTTGTTAAGATTTCTTTTTATAATTTAATTATTTCAGTTTTGTTGTTAGGTAATGTCCTAAGCTTTTTCCAAAAATCCCTCTATATTATTATTCTTATTATTAATAATGCTTTTAAAATGACACACACCTGCATGAATGTGTGCTTATTTTATCTTCCTGGGGTTTAGTGTTAAAGTGCATGTGTAAGTTAGGAGTGGGGGGATCCAAGCTGGATGTGAATTTCATCACATAGGATAAAAAAAGCTATACTTTTTTAAAATAGATATTTTCAGTAAATGAACAACACCAATTAACAAGCTAATTATTACAAGAAAGCTTATATGTAATAGCTTAAAGTTGGATAAAACAATGCAAGTGATACACTTGCCTATTTATTTTGTTTCTATTTGTTTTATATTAAACCAGCTTGCATCAATGCTTTCGTCCTGGGCTAAGCATTGGTGGTGGCAGGAATCCCACATATAGATTTTTGCTTGCTTGCTGGAGCCACCTCCTGATTCATTGCATTTTCCAGTGTAAGAATGCATCTGAAGAACATGGGAAATTTTAAATGTTCATATCTTTATGATTCTTTTTTTTGTGAAGCTTTGCAATATAAATATTTGGGTTTGTTCATATAAAGAAATTGCTTTTACTACCTGCATATGCATCCTTGAAAAGGTGGACTTTGCTCCAAGAAACATGTTGAATGGATATTGCATCAACATAAGAACATTTTACTATATCTCTGTGATTACATTTGTCTGTCTTTGGAAATTGGTTTTACAGTATCTTTGTGATAATGAAAAATGTGTTCTAGTATTTTTGTGATATTAAGAAACTTGTTTTATTGTGGTAAAAAAGTGCATTATGTTTTTAGAAATCTCGGTGTCCCTAATTACTGCATGCCATTAAACATTCCACAACATACATACTATTTTAGTTCAAAGATTATTTAGGAGTGTGACATGTGGCAATATCAATAGACTGCTGCAGCTCAACAGTTTTGTTTGTGCAGCCTTTGGAAGCTCATGTGCAGGCTGCAAAGACTCCATTATGCTTGGCATTTGTAGAAAAGCATGGTCAGACATCAATGATACTACCTTTAAAAAACTTTATTGAAAGCTGAACATGGATACAGTAGACATGGCTGTCCCTTCCATAGCTTGCCCTTCATTGCCATGTTTTGCCTATCTCACTGGACTTTTTTAGGTGACATCATTGGTGTGCAACTGTCTACAAATGCGGCAATATCAGTTTGTTTTCCCTTACTCCCATCAGTCAGCTTTTTAAATATAATGCCAGGGTTATTGCACAATACATTAAAAATTATATATTCAGCGGTTATCAAACTACTTGTCCCATTGTATTGTTAGAATTAAACAAATGTTTTACTAGAATCTAAGGTAGCGATACACAGCTTGATCTCATCACCCATTTAGACAGTACAATATAGTTAGAGGGTAAGACCTAAGCCATTTAGAGCAATGCTAATGTGTAATAGCAATTATTTTTGACAGTCAGAGGCTTTTGTCATATACATCAAAATATTGGAGTCTCTTCAATGATACATGTCTTTTCATGTTCTTTTAGAGAACATTACATTACTGCTCAGGCTCATTTCTTGGGAAGATATCTGCCCTTCTAATGTGAGCCTTATTGTTCTGTGAACAACATTCAACTCAAAAAAGGAAAACGTAACCTCCAGCACATGCAATCTGCCAAAAATCAATATTATATTTACGTTTCAGTGACAGCTATTTACAGCTCTTTGTCCATAATAACAGATCTGCAGGCACAATAAAGCACTTCATAGCACAATAATAATATTGCTAACAGCATAATTTACCAGCATGCATGACCTAACAACATTTTCCGGCATTCCCACAATATCTGCTATTCAAATAACACATTAAAAAAAGATTATGTGGACAAGCTTGGCAGCTCAGCTATACATGCTGTACTACCTGCTTTCTATTATTTAACTGCCATGGCCAAAGAGTGGGTCACATAGCACTTTTTACTGTAGTATACATAGGATTGTACAAATATATATATATATATTCTGACAGTACGGTTCCCTGTCATGGTGTTTGTTGCCAAGGATTGCCAACCAGACAGGTTAAGGGGCTCCAGGTCCAGGATTATTATTTGATGTGGAGGAAATTTGTTTTATCAGTTTCCTCCAAAGTTCATAAAATCCAGTTGGGAAACTGGAGCCTGGAGATTTTGCAGCAATCTGGGTGGGAGGAAATCTCCAATCCTGGGACCGGGTTTTAGAAACAGCCAGGAGTTTGATTGTGCGGATGGGTCCTGGGCTAATAGCAGAATCAGGACCAGGGTTCTGGGCTCCACCCAAGGAGTCCTGGTGTTCAAGGGAGAAGCGTGTATGTCTGCATGGTACAGTCTGTCAGAGCAGACAGAGGGCCCAAGCCTGTGGGCTGAAGCAGCAAGGAAGCTGGAAAAGAGTTCTAACCAAGGTACAGTGTTTGTACTCTGTTATATGGTCAAGAGGGCTGAGGCTTTATGCTCTTGTGAGGAGTGTAGTTCACAAAAGCGTAGTTTTTGTAAATATTTTATTATATCTTTTCATGTGACAACACTGACGAAATTACACTTTGCTACAATGTAAAGTAGTGAGTGTCCAGCTTTTATAACAGCGTAAATTTGCTGTCCCCTCAAAATAACTGAACACACAGCCAATAATGTCTAAACCGCTGGCAACAAAAGTAAGTACACCCCTAAGTGAAACTTTCCAAATTGGGACCACAGTTTCCAGCTTTTGTGTGGCCACCATTATTTTCCAGCACTGCCTTAACCCTCTTGGGCATGGCATTCACCAGAGCTTCACAAGTTGCCACTGGAGTCATCTTCCACTCCATGATCACATCACGGAGCTGGTGGAAGTTAGAGACTTTGCGCTCCTTCACCTTACGTATGAGGATGCCCCACAGATGCTCAATAGGGTTTAGGTCTGGAGAAATTCTTCGTCCATCACCTTTACCCTCAGCTTCTTTAGCAAGGCAGTGGCCATCTTGGAGCAGTGGTGGATCCAGGGGGGGGCAATGGTGCATTTGCACCACCGAGAACATACGAGCGGGTGAGCCGGCGGGTAAGCGAGTAATCATGCCGCCGACCCGGGCGGGCGGCTGGCGTGCGACTGAGGCTGAGCGAGCAGGCAGGTGTTGAAGCCCCTTCTGAATATATGACCGAAGGGACGTTGCGTCATGGCCATCTTGGTACTCCCGCACTCGTCCACAGTAAGCCTAGTGTTTGTAAGTCGGCAAGTAGACATCTTTATACACCCACCAGTCTTGCTTTTCACAGTTATTTTTAACAGTAAACTCAACTTATATTTCACTAAATAAGCTGAGTTTACTGTTAAAAATAACTGTTAAAAGCAAGACTCCGGTGGGTGTATAAAGATGACTGCTTGCCGACTTCTAACTCTAGTCTTACTGCTGACAAGTGAGGGTGTACCAAGATGGCCGCAATGCAGCATCACTTTGCTTGCATATTCTGATGAGTTACATGAGGTAATGAGTTACATTATCTCTCACTGCCCGCCCTCACTCTGGGACACATCCACTGGCAAGTGACAATCCGCATCTTGTGGCAGGCGATATTGGCAAGTGACAATCTGCATCTTGTGGCAGGCGACATTGGCAAGTGACAATCTGCATCTTGTGGCAGGCGACATTGGCAAGTGACAATCTGCATCTTGTGGCAGGCGACATTGGCAAGTGACAATCCACATCTGGTGGCAGAGGATGTGGCAAGTGACATGGCAAGTGACAATACGCATTTGGTGGCAGCCAACAGTGGCAAGTGACACGCTGCATCTGGTGGCAGGCGACGGTAGGAAGTGACACGCTCAGGGCTCCCAATGATTCTGCATTATGGTGAGTTGAAAAATTTCATTTTACATTACAATGTAATAATAGAAATAATGCGCTTCAATCATCCTGACACCACATAAACCATGGTGCTTTGATGATTGAAGCGCCAACACCAGCCATTGCCCCGACAAATTGCCCGCAAAATTTTATGGCAGTGCCCCTCCCGAGACTAGGCTCTGGATCCGCCCTTTTCTTGGAGGTGTGTTTGGGGCCATTATCATGTTGGAATACTGCCCAGTCTCCAAAGTGAGGGGATCATGCTCTGCTTCAGTATGTCCCAGTACATGTTGGCATTCATGGTTCCCTCAATGAACTGTAGCTCCCCAGTGCCAGCAGCATTCATGCAGCCCCAGGCCATGACATTCCCACCACCATGCTTGACTGTAGGCAAGATACACTTGTCTTTGTACTCACCTGGTTGCTGCCACATACACTTGACACCATCTGAACCAAATACGTTTATCTTGGTCTCATCAGACCACAGGACATGGTTCCAGTAATTCATGTCCTTAGTCTGCTTGTCTTCAGCAAACTGTTTGCAGGCTTTCTTGTGCATCATCTTTAGAAGAGGCTTCCTTCTAGGACGACAGCCATGTAGACCAATTTACTGCAGTGTGTGGCGTATGGTCAGAGCACTGACATGCTGTCCCTCCACCCCTTCAACCTCTGCAGCAATGCTGGCAGCACTCATTCGTCTATTTCCCAAAGAAAACCTCTGGATATAACGCTGAGCATGTGCACTCAACTTCTTTGGTCGACCATGGTGAGGCCTGTTCTGAGTGGAGCCTGTCCTGTTAAACCGCCGGTCTTGGCCACCATGCTGCAGCTTAGTTCCAGGGTCTTGGCAATCTTTTAATACCCTAAGCCATCTTTATGTAGAGCAACAAATCTTTTTTCAGATCCTCAGAGAGTTCTTTGCCATGAGGTGCACTGTTAAACTTCCATGACCAGTATGAAAGAGTGAGAGCGATAACACCAAATTTAATACACCTGCTCCCCATTCACATATAAAACGATAGTGCCAAAACACAAATGATGTGAAAATGAAATTGTTAAACACCAAAGTCCATAAACCAGATGAACAGAAAATCTTCTAAGGAGATGGGAAGAGTTCCTTAATAGCTCTTCATAGGGATCCGTGTGGAAAGGTAGAAAATGAGAAAACACCCATCGTAGTGATCCTCCACCCCTAAAATGCACGCTTACCAAATAGCAAGCTCAACAAGCTCATCAATAAACCAGAGGCCGGATGGACAGTGGATGTTGAAGCGTCCCTCTATGCACTATAGGAGGTGGCATGCAAACCGGGTACAAGTAAGACCTTGATTTCAGCTATCCAACCAGCGTTAGGGCATCCCTCTAGCGGCGTAGCTGCGAGCATGTATGGGGGGTACCAATCCCCAAATCACAGACGTAGCAGTAAAGAGAAGATATCCATAGTGTACCTCCATAAAACAGATTTATTTGAATAAAGTAGAAAACTTACAATTTAGTAGTTAAAAAGGAGCTAAATCGCCGGAAGTGAAAAGCGATGACGTCAGAGCGTCACCCTCCCGACGTACGTTTCATCTGTAACTGACATCGTCCCCAGACATGAAAAGATAT